>JAOTAZ010000008.1:30852627-30863368 GCA_025629785.1 Erythroxylum oxycarpum | reverse complement strand
ACCCTGAATAGAAGCAAAATTGAGGCAATCCAAGTTTGGATTAACTTTCACAAATTGCCATTAGAATACTAAACATTGAAAGGCTTGAGCTCCTTGGATACTGCTTTAGGTAAACCTTAATGCCTAAACACATAAACAGCTAAGTTAAATCAACTTGGCTATATAAGGGTGTGTATAAAGATCAATAGGGAAATTGACTTGCTTGATTCTCTTCTCATCAAAAGACTCTCTAAGGAAGGTGAGTTAATTGACCATGTGATCCAACTTACCTACATCTAGAAACCTAGTATCTAGGATAAGAGGTTGAGACCTACAAGAAATATTTTCAAAACAGACACATAAATAAAACTCATAGAAAATCAATCAGATTCTCAAACAAAAAATTCAAATAAGGAGACCAATACCTCATAATTACATACATATCAAGGGGTTATAGAGAATACATCCTAAGGTAATTCTTTTCAGGGGAAGATTAAATTTCATCATCCCTCCTCAAAGACTTGAAAATTTTATGTAAAACAAAGTAGTAACTCAGAATCCCAATGATTTTATAAATACCTTTATTGCCACTAAAGGCCTAAAGTCACCTGATATGTCTGTGGAGAAAACTACAATAACTATAAATATTTTTCTTAAAATTGAATGTTTTATTATAATGTCTTACATTTCAAAGAGAAAATCTAGAAGAAGGTTTAGTAGAGGGAAGGAAAGGGACAAAGGGATCTCCTAACTAACACTGATCAAGTTTATATTAGTATGAAATGCAGGACGAATGAATTGTCCTTTGAAAAAGCAAGAATGTTATTTTAGAGAAGAAGTCACTTTATTTGGTCTTTTTGGAAAAAAAATAAAGGCAAACCTGATAAATAAGGATCTTAGCTTTTTAGGGAATAAATGAACATATATTATCAATCTCTCTCACCACTTAATGGTATAGTAGTTGTAGGCTACAATTGTTGACAAATCCAAGTAAATAAGCATTTTAGCTTAATTCAGGTTATCCGTTTAGTTCATCACCTGTTCATGTCTTCGATCTCTTTTATTATCTCAATTATATATAATAATAACTTGGGCTCTCAAATAGCTAAGCTCTGTAATAACTTGAAAAGAATTCAAGGAGGCGTTTAACTTCCTTGGTTACTCATCGGAGACCTTAACTGTGTTCTATCCTTGAATGAAGTTAAAGGGAAAAGGGTTAATACAAAACATCTCAAATATGATCTTAGCTTTAAAATGAATCAGATTAGAGCAAATGCTATAAATTTTGTAGGTCAATCTTTTAGCTGAAGCAATAAATAAAATGGAGACTAGTTCATAAGGAAAAAGCTAGATAGAATATTAGTGTGATTGAGCAAATTTCCAATTAGATTTGGTTAATTTGGACCTCCTTTACGCTCTAAACACTTAACTACAGAGGTACATCACATGATTTCTCTCAACCAAATTATATCCCTTTTCAAATTTTATAATTTCCTCTTTCAAGTTAAGATGTTTGAGAATGTTGCTTTGAAAGGTACGAGTAAGGAAGTTGAAGGTTCTAAGGCCTTTTAATTAGTTACCAAATTGAAAGTGGTTAAAGATGAAATCATAACTCTTAGAAAGAGTGTATCTGTAGATTTTGAAGTCCAGGTAAGGGCCTTAAAGGATACCTTGAGATTCCTCCAAGAGAAATGTTATAAGGTTATAATGACTTGTTGAAAACTCAAAAAGCTTAATTTTTGAATAATTACACTCAGGCTTTAAGCTTTCACAATTCATTTTTAAATTAAAAGGCTATAATCAATTAGCATAAGGAAGGAGAAAAAAGTATAGGCTTATTCTTCAACTTTTTTTTGATTATATAAACAACAATGTTACTATATCTTAACAAATGAGCTTGGGAGTTTATCTAATTATCGGACTGAGATGAAAAGTATTACCTTTAGGTATGACATAAATATCTTGGGAACCAAAGCCCCATGCTAATCCACTATACAAAACTTAAAAAATAATATTGTCCTAATTTAAAGCCTGAAGTAGGTAGCCTCCTCACCAAACCTTTTACCTATGAGGACAGAAAACAAGTCTTATTTTGTTTCAAACCAGAATAAGATCCTGCACTATACAACTTAATGCCTCTTTTTCTCCATAATACTTATAATATTATAAGCGGTCTAATTATGGAATATATGCAAGAATTATTCCAAAGTAAGAAGATGTTAAAGGAACTAAATAAGACATTCTTATATCTCATTCTAAAGAAGGAAAACCTAAATTGTAAGCAGGACTTACATCTTATTTCTTACAAAACAAGAAAAACAAAAACATACCAAACACAACACACACACACATATGCAATAATGGGACAATGACATTAAACTTCATAAAATAAATTTAACTACAAACATTATCCCTCAAGTTATTCTAATTTATTAACTTGTGAAATCAGTATCCAAGTACTTCGGACTAAATATACATACTAATCAGGACTTAATGTCACATTCATTCATTCCTATCACTTACACACACACATTAATAATTATTTATTCAATTGAACTTTTAACTATCCTTAAGCAGTTTTTCATAAGAAATCATGTTGTTCATAAGATTAGTAGGATTTACTAAACAACACACTATTTTTGTTAATTTTATTAACATGAACCCAGCCTTTTGATGTGAAGGCAAACATTTGTGATGAATGTCCATCGGTTACTCAACTAGACGATTTTTTATTAAGCGGCTTGGTTGAAATATCATTTTAGCCTTTTGATGCAAAGGCAAACATTTGTGATGAATATTCCCTGATTACTTAGCTACATTATTAGCTACTAGCTCTATTCATAACCCAATTTGTTTCAAAAAGGGTCAGTGGAATAGTTATTTATTTAATATTTACACAACACTTTTTTATTATTAATTTTTACTGCCTACATCATTTCTTTAGCTAATTATTCTCATGAAAAGATACTAATGGTGATGCTTATTCGATTGGCCTATAATTATCAATGAATGTGATAAATCCCTAGAGTGAATGAAGTAACATCGTATCCTAATTAACATGCATATTTAACTTAAACAACCTAGAACACTAATTTCTCAAGTTAATAAAGTTTAGCAACCTAAAAGACTATGTTCAAAGCTAAATTGATTTCGTTAAGTAGTAGCCATTGACACATTCACACAAATCACATCATGTAATCCTAAACAAAACTAACATATAGTATACAAAATTCACATTCAAATAAAAACATATAATGCACACAACCATCCCCTCACTTGAACAACACATTGGCCTCAATATGAGAAGAACAAGCGAATAATACATAAGGTGAGAATAAAAATTAACAAAACATGAGAACAATTGAAAATAATAATAAAAATAAAAGACAAGGTTTAGAGTATAGAACCATCATGGTGATTGAGGTGGTGATGGTGTCAGAGGTGGTAGTTGAAGTCCTTGAGCCTCAAAATATCTATGAATACTTCGTATGTCCTAACTTGGGCGTCTTTGTTCTCTAACCATCTCCTTCAACACCTTTGTGTTTTCTGAAATGGATATGATAGTGTTTGAGATGGCTTCCGTTACCTTCTCTCATCCTATTGGCTCTTCCTCTTCTAACTCCTTGTTGGTTGAGTCCTCCTCCTATTGCAGTGGTACTAAGCTCCAACTAGCTTGTCCCGCCCTGGTCTTGACAAGAGATTTTGCACTGATATCTCGAATTTTCATATTATGGACCTCCAATATCTCAACTAGCCTCAAGATGATGGACAATTAGTCCATTGCAATTAACACCATAGTATTTTCCAATAGTCATGACCAAATACCCCATGCCCAAGTTATTACTTCTCTTTCTTAGAATAGCATTAATTGCATTAAAGATATAGGTAGAGGTGCAGACTTTGATGCTATAATCCATACACTATAAGATGAAAAGTTACTTTGTCAAGCACTTGTTTGTTTCATTTTTATCAAATATAGTTTGGCACATGAATTTATGTAATAAAAAAGGTCAAGTATTTTAATAATGTTATTTTGGGCATTTTTAGCATCAAAGCTTTCCAACCCAGTCAATTTTGTCCAATAGTGGGTGGCGTGAAAGTCATTGTGTTGATCTACCATGGTTGAGTTGGGAAATCCACCGATTTCATATAAAATGTCATAATCTAAGCCATATGGTTGACTCCGCAATTGAAACCATAGGTCTTTAAGGCTGGTTGGCTCGTATTAAAAGGAAGTGAAGAATTCTAGGGTCAATTCCTCGTTAACAGGATAATTAAGTGGAAAAAATTTATCCCAATGAATTCTTCCTCCTAAGGTCTCAACCTTCTCTCTCAATCCTATTCTTTCTAATGTATCAAAATTGAAGTATTTAGGCACACTTATTTTCTTAAGACTAAGGGTACCGAATCGGTTACCTTCCTCATCCGAGAAGATCAGGAAAGGTGCGCAGTAATCCACTGCTCTGTTTCGTTGTCCACAACCTGATACTTAGACTTTGACTTTTAAATGGGTGTGCTTAACCGTCTGATTGATGCGCAGTCCCATTAGATTGAGAGTTGTGAAAATTTTGGAGAGAATTCAAGACTTAAAGATGGGTAGAGAGAAGTGAGGGGAGTTGAGTTCTTAAGTTTAGAGAGAGACTACGAAAGTGAAAGGTGTAAGAAAATGAGATTAAGTGTAAATATATATGGTAGGAAGGGTAAAAGGGGTAAAATTGAAAAAAAAATAGTTGAAATTCATGCATCCCATATCTGCCTTGCTAAGGGCCACTATCATGGTCCTCCAAAAATTCTGGATTGTTTCGATTTTGCTTCTTTTTCCTCATTTCATGGCCGAAATCCTTCCATACCTTATAATAACATTATCACCTCATTGTGCTTGCCTTCCACACATTCCCATGTCAACTAATCCTTAATTCTTGCAAGATATTTAACTAGACTAGAAACACACATAAAAAAAATGCAAAACCTATTTACTACAAAAATGACGTAACAAAATGATTAAAAAAAATCATAGATTGCCTCCCATGCAGTGCTTCTTTTACCGTCGGTAGCTCGACATACTTACTTTGCTCATGGTGGTTTGAATGAGTTGTGTAATGGTAGCACAATCATAGGTCTAATAAATTGCAAATGAGCTATCAGACTGTGATTTCCATCATCTTTCTTCTTTGTCTTCTTCTTCCGCTTATTCCTTCAAGATTGTGGCTTTTCAGGTTAATCCATGTGATCATCACTATGTTCAACCTCTCCATTAGACTTGGTTCTCTTAATGATGTTTACGAAATTGTGAGAACCTTTTTTATCATTGGGTATGTTAAAGGACACCTTCTCATTCCCCACCCTTAGAGTCAACTTGCCTCCATCAACATCTATAATAGATCGAGTGGTGGCTAAAAATGGTCGACCAAAGATAATTGGTATCTCTAAATCTTCCTCTATGTCCAAAATGACGAAGTCCATAGGAAAGGTAAAATTTTCCACCTTAATAAGAATGTCCTTAATTATACCTCTAGTATGGTGAATTGATCGATCAACCATCTGCACACTCATCATGGTTGGCGCTATTTCTCCTAACTTCATACTTATGCTAGCTCCTAAGTCTGCAAAAGCCTTATCCACTTTAACATTACCTATGGTGCAAGGAATATAAAAATCCCCAGGATCATTTTGCTTCTATGGTAATGTTGTCACTTCATTAGAGTTCTCCATGCTTCCTACTTCACTTGTTAACTTTTCCAGCTCCTTTCTATTGATTAATCTCTCTTGTATGAATTCTATAAGAGTGAGTCGCATTTTTAGCTGCTCAATTACATTAAGGATTTCCTTCAACTTCATTTCTTTTGAATTCTATTCTATTAGAATGGGGTATGGCATTGTAGGTCAATACTCTTTGATTTTCTTTAAGTTACATTAATTCAATAGGAAATTTTGGTCAACCCTTTTCTTTTCCTTTTCCCTATCTTCTTCAGCTTCGTCGAGCTTCTCCTCAGTGGCCTGGGTGATAACCATGATTATTTCCTTTGGGTTTGTTTCTGTGTTACTTGGAAGGCTCCTTGCATTTCTTGCAGACAGTGTATCTGCCAACTAGCCCATTTAGACTTCTAAGTTGTAGATGAAAGATGCATGATTCTTTATCACTTGTTGAATTTTTTCTTCCAATCTCTTACATGCATCATCCATTCTTCCAATCTTATCCAATATTTTGTCTAATTTGGAGTCCATTGAATTAGGTTTCTCCTGTTGGAATACAAGAGGTTCGTGAGGTTAGAATTGACCTCTAGCATTGTTTGACCACGAAAAGTTTGGGTTATTCTTCCACTCAGGATTGCACGTGTTCGAATAGGGGTTGTTCTCTCCACCATGACCAAACAGTTCTCCCATATACTTAACTTGCTCCATTTCATTACTTTGCATCAAGAAACAGTCAATGGTATCATGATTATCCTAAGCACATAGCTCACATCTTTGTTGGATGGCCTTAATAGGGGCTGAAGAGGAAGCTTTAATGTTGTTCAGTTGTCGTGTTAAGCTGTCAATTTTTGTTTACATCTCTATCATTTGGTCAACAGCTATAGCTCCCTTCCATTCTTAGACAGTTATGTGTTTTCTACTTCGGTCATTCGTTCACATACAATTGTTACTCCCCCGATGTTGCATTTATAGTACCTCTTTTGGGCGGATTGACTCAATTGTATAAGGTTTGCAAAAGAAATTCTTTTGGTAAGCTACATTGTGGACACCTCCTTTGCAAATCTTTATATATCTCTCACGCCTCATAAAGTGATTCCTCATCACTTTGTCGGAAGTTCATGGTTTCTTTTATCATCTTCGTAGTTTTAGTAGGGGAAAATACTTGCCTAAGAATACACGTATCAATTGCTCCCACATTGTGATATTTGAGGGACTAAGAGAGTGATACCAAGCTTTGGCTCTATTTCTTAGCATAAAGGGGAAAAGCGTCATCCCAACAACATCTTCCGACATCCCATGATATCAGAAGGTATCACATATTTTGAGAAAGTCCACTATTTGCGCATTTGGATCCTCATTGGTTTGTCCATAACATTGCACATTTGTTTGTAACATGTTCAGTAAGGCTAACTTTATTTCAAATGAAGGTGCTTGAACAGGTGGTTTAGTGACACCTTGATTGATCACATTAAATCTCAGTATCATGAAATCCATGAGGATCTGCGGTTAGTTCCCTTGGTTTCCTCCTTGCTAAAACTCTTGATTAAATTCTTCAACCATTGGTTCTTTAATTTCTTCTTATTGGCATTTGGCTCTTTAAATGGCTCATTCCAAGCAAGTGATGTCGAGTGCTAGGGCTTCAGCAATCTGGCTGTAACTTCAAGTGACTCTTGTGTTCATGCAAGTGCACATACACAAGAGCGATGAGAACTCCTTATACTACAAAAACTAAACTAATCCTACTAATCTCGGGTAACGCTACCAAAAACTTGTAAGGCAAGTTTTAATTTATTTAAAACCCTCAATATATTATAAGCGCACAAGTTGTAGGTATAGTATATGAGGTGTCAATCCCTCAAAGAGTTGTCGAACTAATCTAATTCTAAGTTATCTAAGGCCTAAAGAATTATCAAAATGAAAATAAAAACTAAACAGAAAAGTAAACATATGAGGATGATTGACAGAAAGTTAATTTGTAAATTTAACATAAAAGAAATAGAATATTGAGAACCACCAATTTCACAATGGAAAATCACACAAGAAAAATTACCAAATTATAAGAAAGGGATTTATCATATAGACAATGCTAACCTAATCACTTTTGTATTAATGTGGTATTAGTTCTAGACTATCAAAGGGTAGATTACTCTCTTTCTAGTTATAATCACTAAGTCCTAATTAATAAACCTTAATTAAGTCAAGTTATCGAAAATGTCATCTCTCAATTAACAATTGACCTATAACCTAATCAGTTCTTAAGCCTGGTAATAAACAATCGGGTCTCACATAAGATCTCTCTCTGTATAATTATCAATTTAGTTAGTTGCATGGTCTATTGAGTCGTTTAACTCTTGTTAACCAACTCAATCATTTTGCATTTGGTTCACTCTCTCGATTTATTACCGAAGCATGAAGTTACAACAAATAACCACAACACTCAAAAGAATTAACATAAAAACAACTAGATTACCATTGAATCAAGTTTATATCCCTAAGGAAAAGTTAGAACATCATCATCATTCCCAAATCATCAACATCATCATATCCATCTTACACATTCAGAAAAGAAAAATAACAAAGATGAAAAGAAAATGTCACTTGGACGGGATCGGCATGGCTCGGGAAAGCAGCAATAGCAGAAGCTCAGTCCTATTGTATATCCTTAGACTACAAAAACTAAACTAATCCTACTAAGACAGTCTGAAATGGGCCTCAAGTTTAGCCTAGACCTAACATTATAAGCCTAATCCGGCTCGACCCATTGCCATCTTTAAGAATATAGAGATTTTTTAAACACAAAGAGGTTATATGGACCAAGTTGATGCATGTGTATTATTTGTCTAATACCAAATTTTGTAATATAAAGGAAAATAGGGAAAATTTATGGTCCTTCACTAAAAAGCTGAGAAGTAGAAGAACCATATCTCTATATATTTAAAAATAGATTGGGAATGGCCAAGATTCCTGGTTTTGGTTTTGGTTTTGGTAATTAGTGTAACATCATCCCTCTTTACATGAGAAATGATCCTAATGCTTTAAGAAAGAGAATTCACCATAATGCGAAAGTGGCAGAGGTGGTGCAAGGATCATCTTGGTTTTGCAACTCCAAATGTATGGCTCCAGTTGTAGTTAACTTACCAAGCTACAATCCTAACCTAATCACCTCTGATTACTCTATCTAGTTACTGCAAAAATTACTAGTTTTCACTAATTAATCCTTTTCGGAAACCCTTAGACCTCAAAGCCTCAAAGTGTCATAGTATAATTTAATGTAAACTAAAACTATTATGTTTAAAGCCTTAAATACTTATCCTCTAGTTGTTAAGCTAAGGATATAAACAAAAGATAGATGTGGAGAGACCCTAAATCAACTGTGTTGTCTATGCTCTAAATACAACCTCGCATTTATTCTAGTCTATAATCTTCTAGAAATTTAACTCCACTTGCCTTGCAAATGAATGGCTCTTAATTATCGATTGGGCAAGTAACTCATCAATAGGCAAGGCATAGACTCAACAAGTAGAAATTGAACACGACTTGTCTTACGAATGTTTAACTATTGTGTTCATATGGTATATAGAGAGAGGAATAATAAAATTCATAAAATCTTGAAGCTAGATAAATGCATCTAGCTACCAAAACCATACATTAGACTAAAGAGATAATAATATTAAATAATGCTTTTAAAGAGATCAGTGATCTTGCTGGAAAAGTTTGGAACCTACAATAAATTATTCTCATCTCTATAATTCATAATGAAGGGACAACATAGAATCCAAGTCCATCCATGATTTATGGACAAAAGAAGTACTAGACCAAATGCAGAACCTCTTATGTAGGAGTTTAAAACTATTTTTATATTTTAAGTCTTATTTGTAGTAACATTAGTGGTTACAAGTTAATTTTTGTATGCATCTCTGACTTTTGTAATTGTGGTTGGTTATTAAGTTCTATGGAACCTAACCATTAGCCTTGTATATAACAAATTAAGGACTAGGCTTATTCTTTTGGAAATACATTTATTTTAATTTACTAAAAAATTTTATTGAAGTAGATTAAGATTCAACAAAACAAAACAAGTAATCAAAAACAAGAAATAAGATATAATCAAACATCTAATTAAGAACTCTCCCTCTCATGATCTTGTTATCATAACTTAGTTATTTTAGAGATTTTATAACTTAGACTTGTTAAATTTCCTAACTAATAAATTGCACACATTTGGTGTATAGCCATATATTCCAATATTGATTAACCAATATTTTTTTATCTAATTAGAACTTACAATTTTTCCCATTACATGTGAAATCTCATAAAGTTTTACCTTGATACCAAAAGAATTATGTAAGTCTATTTATGTCACCTTATTCAACTATTAATATCAATGCATATATCCACCTACAAACTGGTTCTTTCAAAATATTGCATAATAATTAAGATCTTATTTGTACACTATAAGGTTATGTTTTACATTATAACTTCTAGCTAAATGGCACAAGATTTGTCATGCTTATGTATAAGGTAGTAATAATTCTTAAAGGGAACATAACCTAGTACCCAGTATGTATAAGGCAATTTTTTATCTTTTCTTTAACTTCTTCTATCTAAAGAGGGAAAGAAACAATAGGTTATACAAAGGAGAAGAGAAAGAAGTTCAAATTCTAGGGAACTCCATTATTAATTAGATCAGAGAAATAAAAATAGCTCAAGATGCTCAATCCATAATTAGCCAAAGAATGAAAAATCTCTGGACTGTTTAGTGCTAGCTTTTTGTAACATGGGTTGGAACATATGTACAACTTAAAGTCTATATGATTTAAAAGCTAAACTTGTATTCCTTGTCAATGTATTTTTGGTTAAGCTCAGCTTGAGTTAATGAGATTTATTCATCTTTTAGAAAAAGAAAGAAAAGAGGGACATAAGTTGCAATAACCTGTATTTAAGATTGTATTTATCTAAAGATGTTTCTTCCCCTTATTTTAACATGCATGACTCTTTAATCCTTAGCCATAATCACTTCAAAGAAACATATCCACAAAATAACCTAAAACATTGAATAAAAACTAAT
>JAOTAZ010000008.1:30827860-30842511 GCA_025629785.1 Erythroxylum oxycarpum | reverse complement strand
ACTGTACGAAGCTCTTTCAAAGAAATACTTTTTAAAATGATAGTCAAACAATCAACTGGTTTCTTAAAAAAATTCTTCTTAGAAAAGTTCCACAGAAAAAAGCTCTACTGACAAAAGTTCTACTGAGATAAGCCTAACCAAACATAGGCTAAATCTCATATATATTCTTTTAAAATTTTAAAAAGAATTAAAATCTGTTTGAATTTATAAAAAGTGAGTTTTTTTTTTTTTGAATCGGTGACCAGATTACAGCTTTAGTCGAGGAAGTATGAATTTGGTATCATTTTCTTCAAAACAGCTGTAAGAATTGGTTTCACAAATCTAAAAGGGTCAAGTACGAAGGACTTGTGTGGATTTGGAAATATCCAATATAATTACAAACTATTAAAACCAATTAAATGCGTTCTAAGATTTGAGTCTATCAATCATACTTATACTACCAATCTCATTCACACTGCCAAAGCCAGCCGTGTTAATCACGGTTGGACCATTCTGATCTCCTTTGCGCTTGCAGTTGTACATGAAAACTGTCTCTATCGTTGACCCCAGGAGGCCGCCGGAGGGAAGTTTAGAGTCTGGTGCGAAACAAAGGGGCAATTATGGATCTTTAGACACAAAACCGCGTGAAAGGAGAGCATTATAGGGAAACAGCCGTTTTGGTTTTGGATTTGGATGGCAATTAATTATTTAATAAAACAAAAATGAATACAGAGCTTGATTTTAGTCCTTGACCATGTAGAGAAGGAAACATTTACTTATATACAGACCCCAACCCAAAATAAATGGAGGAAAAAGGAGGGAAATCAGGTTTATTTATTTAAAGTTAAGAGACAGACAAGGGTCCAGAAAGAGTGGGCAGGGGTTAGAGGATAGTTCCAGATTTTTTTTTTTTTATTATTTGATTGCTCTTGTTGGAGTGTATTTTTGGGTTTAGAAATTATTTTTAATGGGTGCGGATTGGTGGTTTATGAGGAAGCCAACTTTCAGTCTTTTGTCATCATGTGTCTTCTGGCTCTATATATGACTTACTTGTCACCTTTGTCCAACTCCCCCAAGTACTTTGCTTTTACTTTTTCTGGTTTCTACACATTTTCGGTTCTTCTACTAAGAGGAGGAGAGAATAGAAATGGAAGTCTTGGGTTCTATGTGGAATTATGAAGAGGTCATCTATCTCTTTGCCAACCTTCTCATTTCTTAAGTCTTGTTTCTGTGGCATTAAAGATTCTAACTTTAATTCCAATTCTGTGTTAGGTGGTCTTTAACTTTGTTGTTATGAGCCAGTTTAAGGTGTTTATGGCTTTTCTTCCTCCCAACAATTATCCGTCCATTCACCATAAAAGTTGTCGCCTTTTAAAAATCTGCTTTGCAGTTCTGTTTATCTCTGCTCTTGCTTCCTTTTCAGGTCCATTTTATATAAGAAAACAAAACTTCCTGGAAATTTTGATTATCTGTTCTCATTATTTGATTACTTGAAATTCCTTGTATGGAGCATTGTCTTGGCGGAGATTTGTTTTGGTTTCTTCTCTTAACAGGGAAGAATGAGGGTAACTTTATCTCTTTCATAGTTGTATTGTTTCTGCACAACTTGAACCGAAATAATACTAAACAACTCAAATTAGTTATCTGTTTGTGCTGGAGAATATGGACTTCTCTGTCCCCTCATTCCACAAGTTGCGGTGACCTATAAGTTCAACTTAACTGTTGAAGTTAGGTTTCTTTGACTATGTCTTTTTTCTTCCTTCTATTTTTCATAATTTTGGCAAGAATCACTATTGACTTGACGGACTTAAAAATTTGCATGGGTCCTAGCTCAGACAACACCTTTTCTCCCATCTTTGGGTTTGTTCTGCCAACTGGATATAATTGCAGCTCTTGTTCTTTGCAATTGGGGTTCTGTATCATGACTATATAACACCATCTGCTGATTGTCTCCTCAGTAGTAGTTAGTAGTGATGATGTTCTCCAATCGTTTGTGGAACTCTTAACCCTTTTTCTTTTGTTTTGGTTAAGCTTATGTTACAACTGTTCAAGTGCTGAATATGTTCTTTCTTTGAAGTTTCCCTTTCAAGTGAAACCAATCTGAAAATTTTATGTCTTGCTTTGAATTGGCAGAGTGTTGATCTGTTGAAGCAAAAGCTTATGTGCACAACCATGGAGCTAGAGTCGCTGAAGGTTGAAGCAAATGAAGAAATGAGAAAGCACAAGGAAAATATGAGAGAATTAATAAACCTGCTAAAGTTGGCTTACCAAGAAAGGGATGAGGCTAAAGACCAACTGCAAAAACTTTTTAACAAGTTAATGCCTTCAAGCACTACTGATTTACGCGCTCTGGTTCCTCAAGGACAACCAGAAAGTCCCTTTGTTATGACCACAAAAGCCAACTCCAGCATTACTGAATCTAGTAGTTTATCTGATACACACAACCACCAATCTCATGGCTCTTCGCCTGTGGATTCCTTCTTTGATACTGTTAGTTCGCCTGATTTCTCGAGCATGAACATGGCGGATTCAAGTCAACTGGGGTTTGCTAATAACACTTCTGTTCGGCAGTACACTGGCGCTATGTCCACAGGCGTAATTGGTCCAGCAGCGGTTAAAATTGATCCAACCGATGCTCTAATGGATAACCTTGTCAAGGGAAAAGCACTGCCACAAAAGGGAAAACTTTTAGAGGCAGTGATGGAGTCAGCGCCTCTTCTCCAGACACTGCTTCTTGCAGGGCCACTTCCTAGGTGGAGAAATCCTCCTCCATTGCAGCCTTTCAAGATTCCACCTGTTTCGATTAAAGATTGTGAGGCTGCTCATCAAAAGCCAGCTGCAATTGCAAGTGTTATTCCTCACAAACAAATTTCTCAATCCTGCGTGGAGATGTCTCGTCTATCTTCACAAACGTGTTCTGCTTCCATGCTCAATTTTTCTTCTGGTGCTGCAGGCAATGGATGGCTTCTAAATTGTGGTGTCATCAACCAAATTGCGGCCAGCAAGCGGCAGAGATTGCAATGAGATTCTGATATTCCCCTTTTTTCTTGTTTTAGAATCTGATTGCAGTTGTTGGTGTAAATGGTATACCTTGCTTTTCCGGGTTTGAATGACACAGCTTAGTTAACTTTGTTCGTATGCTTACTTGTATACGAGAAATGCTATCTGATTCTGATCTGGTTAAAACCAGCTCTATTTACTTACTGAATGAGCAAATAGATTAGGATTAGGTCCTTAAATGAAGAATAAACTGTTATTGAAGAGAAACGGGGTAGTCGAATCTTTTTCCTTTAGATAATCTACATCTGAAAGGCCAAGTGCAATCCTTTTCTCTTCCTCTTCAGGGAATGGAATTAACCTGTAAGGTCCTGCCACAGCAGAATCCTATGATGTTGCTTGCTTAATTGTATCAAAACTTGGTGGAGTTGCTTGTATAACCACTAAACCTTGTGACTAATTAGCGCCATGGTGCTGCAAAAACAAATTATTGGAAAGACGAGGACTGAGTAACATTTCATTGGTTCAAAGCCACCAACCTCCCAAGTCAGCTTAATGCTCCTTAGAAACTGGTTATAGAAAGTCCCAACGCCGGATTCACATGTCATCTGGTGTCCTACCTCACTTGAATTTATAAGTTGTTGCAAGATAAAGATTGTTTTGTCTGCCAAACTAGTTTCAAGTATTCAACTGAAAGATCAACTGAGTTCATTAATTCCATCATTAGCAAACTGTTCCTGCAATGGCCTATGCAGTTACATATGCACACACCGCGCCATTATATGCTAGGATTGAGGACACACACACACACAAATGCATAAAATAAAAATGAGTTTGTATTACCAATTATTGTGCTTGTGATAAAGCTTGGTGTACAATTGGCTGAGAGTCCAGAAGAAATAGAAAACGAAGCCCCTTGGATTATCTGAGACGCAATGTGGCAAAGATGACTCAGAGTTCCCCTAAACGACGGACTTAATGAATCTATTTGAATAGACCAAACTTTGATACCATCTAACTTAGTGACGTAATATATTCTGTATATGCTGCGCCGGTCCATGGACTGCAGAATTCTCAATCTTATCAACAACGTCTATGTCCATATCTCTTTCTACATTGGTTTTATAAGCGAAGACTCGGTAGCCAGTACTCCGCTACTTCAGTAAGCGAAACTATCCGTGAACAGAGTTTCCCTCTAACCAATTAGTTGCTTGCAAAGATGTCTATAACCTGAACTTTTTCAAGCAATCTGGTTCATGAGAGCCCTCCGAGCGAGTTCATCTCACAAAACAATCCATGCCAATCTGACATCAACCATGGACTGTACTCCATCATTACGCAATCTTTCCCTATCACCATCTTCAAGAACAAGAACGAAAAAGAGTTCCAACCCAGGAATAACGAATGCGCGGTTTGCTTGAATGAATACAAAGAAAGTGAATCACTGAAGCATCTACCGCGCTGCAGTCATGTTTAATGCTGCTTGTATTGATTCTTGGTTCAAATATCCCTCATATTGTCCTCTCTGCGGATCACAGATCTTCAATCTCACTTGTCATGATCAATCTCCACTTACTTGTACGGGCACGTTACTAGAGACTCTGATGAGGGAAGAACTTGTCAGAGAAAGAGCAAAATTTACATGATTCGCACCAGAATCATACGGAACTTGGCGACTATACCTCAATATTTACTCTGATGTTTGAATGACATTGGCGAGTATTCCTCAATATATATATTTTTTTTTACCTCTCTCACTATTTTTAAGTCATATTATAGATGATGTTAACCAATACTTTATAAGTGACTCCTATGGGCTTATGAGATGGTAAAAGAGAATTAATCTTATTAGTCAATGAATCAAAATAGTCTTACATGATAACTACATCCCACTCAAAAAACCTGCTAAGAAGATGAAGTCCAATCTAAGATCCTAAATGTTACCATGGACCTATAGGTCTTTATTGACTCAATAGTAAAATAAAATACTAGTTAACAGTACTTCACATAGAAAAATTCATACATTTTCCTAAATGGGAAAAACTAAATACTATTTTTAACAATTTCATTGAAAATGTTTTGAAAATCACTTAATTGGTTCAAATAATAAATTTAACAAGTTTGTGCACAATTTTGAAAAACATCTCAACATAAACAACTCAATTAACATATTAGACCATGGTAATTAATTTGTCATAATCAACATACGATTCTCTACATTCATAAGCATAAACAATTAACTAACTAAACCCTTTGATGTAGTCCTAGAGTAGTGTGACTTGAATTGTATCCTATCTCCTCCTCCTTAGTTTCCCTAGAAATGTGAATAGGAGTTTAGGGCACAAATCTTAGGCTAGAATCTTAGCCTCCCATTAACTATCATGACCATCTTAGTATGGAAAATAAAAAGGCTTAATAGTCCTATGAAACTTCTAATGGTTTTCTTTATTATAGTAACCTAGTAAAGCCATAAATATTGGGCCTTTTAGAGATGAAGATAATGGCTAAAATGTACTAGGCTTTGGTTTCTTAAGAAGAATTGGAATGTAATCATAAACCATAAGAACCACCATTATAGGATGATAGTGGTTGCTTTTGATCCCTTCAACGTTTATATTCTTAGTTACTTCTCCTGTGATCAATAGATTCACTTGCATATTCAGCTTATCAATGATGGTTCTCTCTATCTTACTCTTACTTATTCTTGAAAATTTTCATTTTAAAGATCAATTTTATGGAATGACTTAAAAACCTTGTAAAGTTCATTTCAAAAACCTTAGCTAGTCCTAAGGGACTTTAACAACATCACTCTAGCCTTAAAAGCTGATCGAGTTTGAAGCTTAAGCAAGCTTTGCCCAAAGCTCAGATTTTATCTAAGCAACATTTAGCTAACTGATTTAAAACAAAAGGGATGTTTTTTCACATAGAGTAATTAACAGGAGGGAGATTGGTTACTAAGGAAGAAATTAGATAGAGCCATGGTCAATTTTAAATAGCTTCTAAAATTCCAAAATAATAAAGCATTCTTTAATAGTTGTCTTGGATTTGAGCACTCTCTTGTAGAAGTTCATAACCTGCTTCTTTCTCTAAGAAGGAATACCCTATACAGATTCTTTACTTTCTTGTATGACATTTAAGGTTTATAGGATGTAGTGTCTAAGGGAATGAATCTTGAGGTTTCAAGCTTTATAAACAGATAATGAGTGTTAATGGGGAGATCAAAATGCTCAACTTAAAATCACTCTCTAGCTCTAATTATAGCCTCGAAAGGATCAGGAATCTTCTTTAATCTTATCAAAATGCTCCTTATGAGGGTGAGCCTTGGAGCAACTGGTAAAGTTGCTCCTTTGTGACCATAAGGTCACAGGTTCAAGCCATAGAAATAGTCTTTTTTGTAAAAATACAAAAAGAAGGCTATGTACATTATGAACCTTCCCAGACCCTCACAAAGTTGGGAGCCTTATGCATTGGATACGTTGACATTTTTTTTAGAATGCTCCCTATGATGATCCTTCAAATGTGACAAAACAAGTAGCTTAGAAATTAGCTTTGAGATAGTATATTCGTGCTTTAGAAATACATGCCTCTTAGATAAAGTATAAATCTAAAATCACTTACCTCAAAGATGCCAAGTTTTTCCACTCTTTATTACTAGGTAGAAGAAATAAAAATAGAATTTCATCTTTAAGAGATAAAGAGGAAGGTTTAGTTTATAGGTTAAAGGAACTCTTAACATGTGCAAAAGACTACTTTTAGAGACTTTAGGCACTTCTACAAGTAGATCCCCCTTATAATTATCTCTAAGCTCTTTCATTTCTCAATCACTTACAGGCAATAATATAAACTCCTTACATAAGCTTTCATATTAGAAGAGATTAAGAGGATGGATTTTATCTTAAACCCCACTAAAGTGCTAGACCTTAATGGTTTTAGTCCCTATTTTTTTCTTTAAAACCTAAGAATAAATGAAGCTTCAAATGGGAAAGTAATAATGTATTTGTTTTCTAAGTCTAGGATGTTGTGGAATAAACCTTATTTGTGCTTGATTCCTAAAGTTAACAACGCCACTTCTTTGAAGGATTTTAGACTTATAACTTGTTGTGATACTTTTTACAAGATTATAATTAAGTTGATAGTATCAAGACTTAAACTAATTCTCCCTTGTTTGATCAATCCTTCACAATTATCCTTTATAGAGGGTAGGGGCATATAAGACAACATCCTCCTTGCTCATGAATTTATGAAAAGCTACCACTTAGACGTTTTAGGCAAGAATTGTATATGAAATTAGATATATTCGAAGCTTTTGACACCTTTTGGAACTTCATCCTGAATTATTGGAAGCTTTTAGGTTTCCTTATTAATTCTTTTCATGTATAGCTCAAAGCATGACTAATCCCTCATATTGTGTCTTAATTAATAGTGAAACCACTAAATTGATCAAGGAGGATAGGGGAATAAGGCAAGTAGACCTCATTTCCACTTATCTCTTCTCAATTTTAATTGAAGTACTTACTAGATTGGTGTAGAGAAATATTAGATTAGAAAGAGACTTTTGTTACCACGTGAAATGTGAGTAGGTGAGACTTTTCAAACTAACCTTGGTAAATGATCTTCTTATATTTTATGGAGATAATGCAAGTTATGTCTCCTACCTTATAAATTCCTTTTATTCATTTAGCAAACTGTTGGGTTTAAGAATCAACAGGGAAAAGAGTTTCATCATATTTCCGAAAGATGCCTCTAACCAAGCTCCTGCTCTTACTAGATTATCAAGTCAAATAATCAAATATCCCCCTTTTATTCACCTTAGAATTCCCCTAACTTTAAGGATAATCTTCTTTTAAGATTTATAACCATTATTTGATATGATAAGGAAGAGAATTAAGAACTGGTGCAATAAGTATCTATGCTATGTAGGTAGATTGCAACTAATCATATCAATTTTTAGCAATCTCTTACATATTGAACCTCCAATCTAATGCTTCCAAGGAAGCTTTGTAGGGATTTAGAGAAACTACTAAGGAACATCCTATGGTTAGGATATGGTCACCAAAAACCGCATGCCAACGTTGATTGGAATATTATCTGCTTGCCAAACAATTATGGTGGTATGGGGATATAATCAATCTCGATTATAAACATGGTTATACTTTCAAAAATGGTATGGAAAATCCTTATTGATAAGGAATCTTTAAGTATTAGATGGATCAATGGTCATTATCTGAGGGAAAAAACTTTTGGATATTAAATCTAGAAAAAATAGCCATTTGAGTATACACCAGCTATTAAAACTTAGAAGCAAGCTCTAATATTCAATTAAAATGAAATTTGGTAATGGAAACGATACCTGCCTTTGCTATGATAATTTGAGTGTCCTTTCTACCACCTCTTTAACTTACAAAATCTCAAACTCCATTATGTTGAAAATGCCAATGTTAAACTTCCAATTAAGGACAGAGACTAGTTTTGCAACTATAGAGAAGCCCTAACATTAAAAAATTTCTTTCGAGATTATCAACCTTACTAAATCTTAAGGATAGAGCTACCTAGTTAGGAAACTCTTCTATTTTGTTTACTAATAGGTCATACAAGGATTTACTTTACAATTATGCTTCTAGGGCTAGCTGGTAAGTGTTAGTATGGAATAATTTCCACTCTCCAAAAATCTCATTCATCCTCTAGCTAGTAATTAGAAATAATTTAAGCACTCTTAACAGGCTTAATTGTCTTTATCCCCTCCCTAATCCTCTAGGTAAACTTCATCTTAGACCTCTTGAATCCATTAACCATCTCTTCTTCACTTTTCACTTCTTCAATCAAAGGTACAACCATTTATTGTCCTTTTGATGAATGTAATAAAGACCAATGCACTAATTGTAGGCTTTAACCCCTCGCCAACTACTAAAGAATGATTATAATCTTTTCACAATTTCTTTTAGATGTATAATATACTTGACATGGTGGGAGAGAAAATTCAGAATATTCAAAAGTATCGACATAGATTCTCAAGTGGTTGTAGCAAAGAATTCTAACTTGATTTGAGAGCTAATGATGGCAAGGGGAGTAAGACTTGTTATCTCATTTAATATAGCCAGTAAATGGAACTTATGAGCTATCCAATTCCCTTTAAATAGAGATACAATCGTTGTTGTTGCTCACATGAAATAACTACTTTCAAGATTCTAAACTTCGGTAATTTCTGCTTTCATCAGCATTGTCTCATGCTATTTTGATTGTAACTAGTTCCTAACTCATGTGAAAATACTTTGTTACTCCAACTTGTCATCTTTTGTATTGTAAGGCTTTGCATAACTTAATATAATTCTTAATTAAAAAAGAATATCCATTTATAAAGTTTTTTAAAATAAGAATAATAAAAATATAACAAATAGTTTCATCTTAATTAACTTACCTTGCAATATTGATGAAATTTTTTTATAAAATATGCATTAATAATTAATAAAAAATAAACAATAAAAAGTAAAAAGTAAAATGACATACATATATCAATAAGAAGAATATAATAAATATCATATTTCTATGATCCACATATACATTTTTTTTAAAAATTAAAAGAATTATATTGATAAGAAAAGCTCTTGAAGGAGTTACATATGATACAAGAAGCAGTTGCTAATTAACTCAATTAAAAAAGTATATTATTTCTTGTATATATTAAAGAATTTTGCAAAACTAGCTTCATTTTAGTTTGTAGTTGAACATGTAAAGTTCTCTTCCTCTTCTACTTAGAAGTGAGAAGTTTATACTAGTGGCTTAGAGGTAAATCATTTACTTCATTTAGGACTGGGAGACCTGTATTTTCTATAGTAGTGATAACTTTTTCCATTCAGTGAAACGCTAAGGAAAGTTTTAGTTTCCACAAAACAGTCTAGAATTGATGCAAAACCTTGTTAACATTATTCAATTATGTATCCCCGTTACATGCTTACTGTTACTTAACTAAAATTTATATTTACCAAGATGATTCCTCCTGTCCATTTGATTGTGTTTTGATAAAATCTCAAATTGTCTATACATTTTTTTGTTAAAGATTCTTTCATTCCTTTCTTTCTAAATACCATATATTCCACAGCTTATTGATATCTTGAATAGTTTCTAATCTTCTTTCTCTACATTTTGTCTTTTAGGGGCCCATAAAACTATATACTCCTAGTCATCATGATTGTAGTCATGATTGCTCATCTCTTAGATTCTTATCCATAATCTTTTGGAGTAGTAACATTTGAAAAATATTTGCTCTCTTAATTTAAGCTTAATTTTAAAAAGTTGGTAAAATATGTTTAAGCTAATAGGACTCCTAATTTTGTCAAGAGTAGTTAACCTATTCTTGATGGTGAGCCATATGATAAAGGATAGTTTAGGAGGTATTTGCTATTTCTAAGTACTTGATAGAAAGATTAATTATTGAAGAGGCTAGGAGTATGTCTTAACCAACTTATGTTATCCTTCATCTGTTGATTAAGATTATACTTTGGTAAATTATACTGAATAATGGAGAACCCTTTATGTTTAATATGCCACTCATTGCCAATTATGAGCTCACTAACCTTGGCTTAGGGATTTAGTATATGCCTTAATTATTATGCTTTAAGAATTACGTACAATGACCCAATTTCACTCTAATTGTCAAACTAAAGCTATGTGCTTTCTCCATTCCTTATGTTTTACTTTAATTCACCATAAAGCTTCCTCTTTAGCTTAATTATTTATACATGGTCTAAGAATAATTTGATCTTTGTTTGATTTCTTAAAAGCTTTAGTTCTCTAAGTAATGAGAGTGAGCCTATTATATCCAAAGTGTATCCCTATCTAATAGGATTCTCCATATCATTTTGTCTATCAAAACTTTGTTGATTATTTATATAGGTCAAATACCCATGCCTCCCTCTTTTCTTGGCATTCCAATATCTATCACTTGAATTTGGCATATGATTTTTTGTGAGCTTCTCCAATCTATAGAAAGTTCTTTATCATTTTCTATAGATCTTTTTTGATGTTCTTAGGAAGAGCCATGTGTGAGATAAGATATATATATTATGTTTAGGTTATTTAGAATGGATTTGATGAATTGCATCCTCCTTGCATAAGACAAGCTCTTATTAGTCCAGTGGCTAATTCTTCTATGGGATATATCAAATAAGGAATGGAAATAATCATATGTTGGTCTTTTTGTTATTATAAGGATCCAAGGTATTTGAGTGGAAGTGTTCCTATCATTAAGAAAATAATGGTAAAGAGCAATTAAGCTTGATAGTTTTCTCTATTAGAATCAAATATCTTATATCTCCCCTAATGGTGGTACTTTTTATCTTGTTGAATGTCTATGGAGAATTCATTAGTAATATGATTAAACTAGCATTTGCTGTGTAAAATAAGAGTAAACCATTAGCAAAAGAGAGGTTAACTATTATTTGTTTAGATTTTTTTTATATAATTTAAAGGTCTAGTGCATTTTGATGTTATGATCAATGAGTTAGGCTAGCACTTTAAAACATATAGAGAATAGGTAAGAGGGGATAAGGGGTCTCCTAATCTAACTCCTCTCCCTCTTTTGAATTTATGAGTTGGATCATCATTCAACAATGTACTAAAAGAAGAAGTTGTGGTGCATTTTTCAATCCAGTTGATGAATTTTTAAGGAAAACCAAAAGCCTCCATAAAGATTAGTGTGAATTTCTAGTTGATTATATCAGAATCCTTGTGAAAGTCAATTTTCATATCACTACTCTTGATGGATTCCTTCCTTTTATATCCCTTGAAAACTTTTATACTAATAGGATACTTTCACCTCTGTTTCATGCCCTTATGAAAGAACCCTGAGACTTTCAAATCATTATATCTAGAACAACATTTAATATGGTATCAATGATTTTAGATATAATTTCGTAAATGGTGTTAAAATATGCAACTAGCTTAAAGTCTCTAAGGTAGTTAGGATTTGGCCTCTTAAGAATAAGGCATAAATGAGTTTTTCTAAGTTCTTTGAGAAGTTTCCTTAATTTGAAGAATTTCAGAATAGTTTTATACATATAAGGTTTTATCAAGCTCCATGATCCCTTAACTAAGAATGTATTCAAATAATAGGAAGATTAGACTCATTACTTGTAACCATTCCTCTTGGGATTTGCTCTTAGTATCATTTTACTAGTATAAAAGGATAGATCCACTTATCTTAGTTTTGTATTAGAATAGTAAGGTTATATAAAATTTTATTACCTATGAACATATATCTTTTATAGTATTTAAAATATCTTATAAAGATACTATTCCTTCCTCAAGGACCTAATTTCTTATACTAATGTGAGAGATCATAGATATAGGAAGTCATCCTTAAAGTTTCAAATGCAATAAATTAGGCATCTTACCTATCTATAACTTATAAAATATATTAATGACTTATTTTATAGGCACCCAATTAACCAAGTATATATTTTCTAGTAACGTATCATCCCAATAAGAGATATGTAAATCTCTATATGTCGTCATAAATCTAATCATTTTTATAAAGGTTTATATATTTCCTCTCTACAATGTTGATTTCTTGAGGTGATTGTGAAATAGTCAATTGTCTATCTATTAATTTTTCTTCATATACCTCTTGAATTGATTAGAAAATTTAAACTTGTAAATTGATTAGAAAATTTTAACTTGTAACTTACATTTGACTTTAGCTCTTGGCATTTATGGATTGATGATGTGTTCATATGTATTTGACTTTTACAAGGCTAGAATAAGTTTAGAATATAATGTTTACTAGGATTGGCTGTAAAATGGTTACGTGGCTCCCTTTTATATCATATATAAACACTTGCAATGTTCGTTTGTTTAATAATTAATAGTGGGTTGGCTTCTTATTAGGCTAATGGTATTTATTAAGGATTTAAAAACCAGACCAGACCAGCCGGTTCGACCAAAATAAATACGAACTAACTTGATTTTTGGTCGGAGTTGTGTTTATAAGCCCTTGTAAGGAAAAATCGACTAATTTTTTTAGAAAAATTGATCGTTTTTCTTGAACAATGAAGAACCAAAATTTTGAAAAAAAAAAACACAGAAAAAGATAAAAATAAATGTTATTATTTATTGCTTTTTCTCGAGCATCTGCCCATGTATTAATTAGGCAATTGAGAAGCTTCCTCTTTCTCAAGATAAGATACTCTTATTTCTTTGATTCTTTATTAGCTTTAAATGTCTTGTCATATATTTTTTTACTTTTCAATGAATTTATTGCTTTTTTTTCAAGTCTCTCGTACAATCTAACTAATAAATTATATTTTTCAAAATCTTTATTCTTTCTTTATCTCTTTATATTTTAATTATTATATTATCCTTAAAAGATATTAAATTAGTTTAATTTCACTAATAAATTATATTTGTCAAAATTTTAGGTTCTTTACTTATCTCTTTATACTTTCATTGAAATTGTTTAAATTACTACTATTAAAAACTAATTATTATTTTTATCATGAATTTATTTAATAAATTGAATTATTAATTAGAAAATATAAGTAATTTTCGTAAGATAATTTAAGAATGTGTTAAAAATAATATTTAAACTATAAAGATCTATGCTTAAAGGACGTTAAAAAGAAGTTAGCATAAAGTTAGAGTGCTTTCCATTGACTTTCTTTAAATATACTTCAACTTTTTTAAGTCCTTAAATAAATGATAATATAGAAATACAATTTTATTTTTATTTTTATTTTAAATTTTATGTTAGATTCAATCTTAATTTAAATTATTAGATTTATTATAAGTTTATTATATATTAATATGCATTTTTAGTGCATTTTTATTTCAACAAAGCATTTTATTTCATACTATTTTTTACTTATTCTTATAATTTTTACTTTTTATTTATTATATATCAGTTTTATAGTGGTTTAATACCAGTTGGACCTTAAACCTTTTCTTAACAAGTTTGATGTTCGGTTCGATTTTTAAAACATTGATTTTTATCCTTTACACAAAAGGAGTTTTCCATGTAAAAAAATCACTATGTTTTTACTTTTTGAAACAAACAAAACAAATTGAAGTTATCTATAAAAAAATTGGTATAAGAGCTCTTAGGGTTTAGAGATTTGTGATCATGATGCTAAAAAAATTTGACATTGAGAAGTTTGGTCGAAATTTAAATTTTGGGTTGTAGAAATTGAAGATGAGGGCTATCTTAATCTACAATGGCCTAGAGAAGGCATTGAACGGGAAGGAGAAGAAACCCTCCATTATAAACAATGAGTAGTTTAAAGAATTAAAGGTATTATTTACCATACAACTTTGTCTTTTGAATTATGTTTTGAGGGAAGTGGCAAAAGAGGAGATAACTATTGGCATTTAACTAAAACTTGAGTCACTTTATATGACCAAGAGTGTTAACAATCATCTCTTATCGAAAAATCGACTACACGATCTCAAATTAGAGGGGGTGTTGGACCTCGAATTTTTAGTGAAAATTAGAAATATTAAAATGAAAGGAAATGAGTGTTTTTGTATATGAATTGTGTTAGAGATGTTTTTGTGCTTTAAGAAAAATGATTGATTGGTTTTGATGACTTTGAAATTTTAGTAGATTTATTTGGGTTATGAAAGTTTAAGTGAATGAGTTGGTTGAAAGGGAAGTTGAAAAATCAAGAAATAAAGAGAAAGAGTGT
>JAOTAZ010000008.1:30816620-30827760 GCA_025629785.1 Erythroxylum oxycarpum | reverse complement strand
TTGGTTTTGTACCGTGGCTTGAAAATGCCACTTTTGTTTGCTATTGGAGTATGAAATTGAAGTATGGATATGTATATGAATTATGTATTTATGTATTTGTGTATGATTATGGAATTGGATTATGTAAGTAAATTATGGATAGTATTTTATGAATGTGAATGTGATTGAGATTAAATATGATTGTGTTTTGGGTTCTGGATGAGAGGTCCGAGGATACTGATTTGTGATACTTATTGAAGTGTTTTAGGTTTAGACTTGCGTTTGTTTATGCTGGAATTCTGGACAGGAGGTCCGATGAAGTGTATGGATGGTTTTGGGATTTTAGAAGTGCTTTTAAAATCATTTGCAGATTTTTGGGTTGTATAAAATGCAGTCGTTATGCTACTGAAATTTTTATGGCAAAGAATAAAAATAAGAATTAGAATAGATTTTGTTAAAGATGAGATAAGACTTTAGTTAAAAGATGAAATTTTAGGTTGTGTATGAATGTTTAAGAGAAATTATATGAATTGAGATTTGCATGAGGAAGAATTTCCAAAAGGAAAATTGTATGGATTGGTTTTGACTTGTATAAGATTGAATAAAGATGAAATGAATAATATGAGAAAGAAAAAAAATTCCCGAATTTCGGATTGGTTTAGTCTTAGGGTTTCCAATGCGACACGTGACGCTTTTTCTAAAATTTTTCGTGACCAGATGTCGGACAAGTGTTTCGGTTCGATTGAACCGTTTGTTTGCTTCGTTTTTGATTTGCTTCCGATTACTTTTGCTTCGAAATCCGTTCCTTCTATTTCCGCTTTTACGTTTGTTTCCGCATTTTTTTGTTCGATTCTGCGATTTTGCTTATGTTTTTGCTTATGATGTTTGACCTCCCGTTATCCGATTTTTCGATGTGAATCAAAACCGATAATTTCTCTTTGTTTTTCGATTCCGTTTTCTCTTTTTCGGTTAGGGTCCAGTTCCGAGATCGGGTCCCTTTGATTCCTTATTTGGATGAGTTTGACTCTATTGTAATGGACCTATAAAACATAGATGTTAAACTAGATAACGATGATCTTGTCATAACTTCGTTGTGCTCCTTACCCAACAAATATAAACATTTTCAAGAAATTATGTTGTATAGACATTATGAAATATCTCTTAAGGATGTGAAAAATGCCTTGTTGCAATGGGACCTTATTGGAAAACAATTGACTACTAAGTTCGAAGAGTTTAATAAGTGATGAATTAGTAGCAACAAGGGATAGATTGGAGGAAAGAATAGGTAAAAATTCTCAAAAAAAGGTCCAAATCAAGGTAGAAAAATATGACATGTCATTGGTACCATAATAAGGGTCACATTAGAAAATAATTTCTAGAGAAGAAGAAAAAAATAACTATCATATAACTAAACTAAACCAGGTTGAAGCTAGTTTGGTTCAGGATGACAGTGATGGAGATGTTCTCACTATGTGTGTAGTTAGTTCTAAAATTCATGATAAATGGAATTTGGACTCTAGGTGCTCTTATCATATTTGTCCTAATAAAGACCAATTCTCCACTTATGAATCAATCGGAGGTGGAGTTATCTTGATAGGCAACGATGCTGCTTGCAAGTTTATTGGAATTAAGGCAGTGAAAATCAGGATGCATGATGGTGTGATGATAACATTGACTAATGTTAGTCACATTCCTGATATAAAAGGAACTTGATATTGCTGGGTACTTTGGACAACAATGTGTACCGTTGCTCCATTGAAGAAGCAGTTCTCAAGGTCACCAAAGGAGCTTTTGCTACAATGAAGGGAAAGAAAGTGGAGACATTGTACAAGCTCTTGGATTGAATAATTATGGGGACTGCTAGTGCTGCAAAATCTTAAATGTTAGATTTAAAGGTCATTAGTTTATGGCAGATGAGAATAGGAAACATAAGCATCAAGGGAGTTATAAAACTTTTGAAGAGACGTTTACTAGATGGGCTGAGTATTGGGTTGCTAGATTTTTGTGAGCAATGCATATTTAGGAAATAAAAGAGGGTTAGTTTTAGCACAGGCATCCATAGAACAAAAGGTACTCTTGATTATATTTACTATGATTTTTTTGGGCCATCAAGGAAAGTATTAAAGGGTAGATCTCGAAGTTTATTGACTTTCATTGATGATTATTCAAATAACGTATAGGCTTATTTCTTGAAACATAAAAATGATGTCCTTGTGCACTTTAAAAGATAAAAGACATTGATAAAGAAGCGGATCGATAAGTAGGTGAAGAGATTAAGGATAGAAAATGGCCTTGAATTCTATGAAAAGGAAATCACCAAATTTTCATGGATGAGGGTATAGAAAGACACAGAACCTGTGTTAGAAGACCACAATAGAATGGGTCATCGAGAGGATGAACATGACCTTTATAGAAAAGGCTCATTGCATACTGTCACAAGATAGTTTGGGCAATGAGTTTTGGAATGTGATTTTTCATATGGCTGTTTATATTATCAACGGTCACCATACAATTCCACTTATTTGAAGACACCAGAGGAGATGTGGTCACATAAGCCCTGTAGATTATTTAAATTTGAGGTTGTTTGGGTGTCTTGTATATGTTTATGTGAACAATAGGATGTTAGAAGTAAGGGAAAAGAGTGTATGTTTCTTGGCTATATAGTTGGGGTAAAGAGTTTCAAATTATAGGACCCAGTTACATCTAATTTTCTTATAAGTAGTGATGTTACCTTTAATGGATATTTTTTTCTTTATAACAAATAGTGCTTCGTAGAGTTGTTAAATAAGGTGGAAAAAGAAAAAAATGATTCAATTAAAGTGGAGTTTGACTTAGATAATGATAATGCCATCAATTTCAAAGTTAAATACTCATTCTACATACAACACAAAGGAGGAGGAGATTAGACAACATGTGGAGCACCATCTTGTAGCTTAAGACAAGACCATAGGAGTAATTAAGCCTCCAATTAGATATGCCTTTAAGGAGATGGGATCCTATGCATTGAATGTTACAGAAACGGTGAAGGAATATGAACTATATTCTTATAATGAAAGCATAACTTGCAAGGATTCTTCCAATTAGCTTTCTATTATAAAAAAGGAAATGGATTCTCTTCACAAAAATTAGACTTAGGAACTTATAAGACCATTTATGAACAAAAGAATTATTGATTGTAAATGGGTATACAAGTTCAAGAGGGAACTCCAAGGGTTGAAAAGCTAAGATGGAAAGCATGTGTGGTAGATTGCAGATTCACTCAAATTCTTAGGGTTGATATAATGATATCTTCTCACCTATTGTTAAACACACATCTATTTGTACTCTTTTGGATTTTGTTGCAATACATAACTCGGAGCTTGACTAGCTTGACGTACAAAAATTCCTATATGATGAGCTCGAGAAGGAAATCTACAAGCATCAACCCAACAGGTTTATGGTTGAAGGGAAAGAGGATCATATTTATCTGCTTAAACAATCCTTGTATGGTTTGAAACAATCACCTCACCAACGGTATTTAAGGTTTGATAATTCTTAAGAAAATGTAAAAATGGCTTGTTGATCTATCTTTTGCTATATGTTGATGATATGTTGTTTGTGGCAAATGATAAGAGTGATGTTGATAAGGTGAAGGAGATGTTGAGGAGTGAGTTCGAAATGAAAGATTTAGGAGCTACAATAAAAAATTCTTGGCATGGAAATCATAAGGAACTGAGAAGAGAAGAAGTTGTATTTGTATTTGTCTCAAGAGAATTACGTGAAAAAGGTAAGAACGATTTAATATAATAGATGCCAAGCATATTTGCACACCTTTAGTAGCTCATTTCAAACTATCAGCTTTAGATTCGCCTAAGTCTGAAGCTGAAATAGAATATATGTCTCATGTCCCTTACTCTAATAATGTGGGTTATATAATGTATGTTATGGTGTGTACCAGACCTAATATTGCATAGGTTGTAATTATGATTAGGATATATATGGCAAATCTTGAAAAAGCTCCTTGGCAAGCTATCAAGTGGATTTTATGGTATTTGACGGGTACACTGAATGTTTGTATTGAATATGGGGAGGGTTGAAGGCAAGTTAGTTAAGTATGTGATCTCAAACTTTGGTGGAGACCTAGATAACAAAAAAATCTGTTAGTGCATACATTTTTTGTTTTGGTAGTTTTGCGATTAGTTAGAGGATCACTCCACAAAAAGTTATCACTTTTTCTACAACATAGGTAGAATATAGCGCAATAATAGAGGCCTTTAAGGAGGCTTCATGGATTGGAGTTTTGGCTCATGATTTTGGATTAGATCAAAGTTCACTAGAGGTACTTAGCAGTATCCAAAGCGCTATTCATTTTGTAAAGAATCATAATTCTTTTCATTTTCAAACTAAGGATATTGACATAAAATATCATTATATTCAGGCTACGATAGCAAGTGGTAAAGTGATATTGGTCAAGGTGAGTACTTTTGAATACCAAGTTAATGTGTTGACAAAACCCTTACTTATATCCAAGATTGAGCATTACTTACATTTGGTTGGAGTTTGCTGCCATTGAGGGCAATTTGGGGTTGGAAGAATTTGTTTAGTCAACTATTGTTGCATTTGAGTCAAATGTTTATCAAGGTGGAGATTTGTTAACTTATGACATACATTTGACTTCAGCTTTTGGCGATTATTTATGGATTGATGATGTATTCATCTATATTTGGTGCTTATAAGGTTTAATAAGTCTAGAATAAAATGTTTACTAGGTCTAGGTGTAAAGCGATTATGTGTCTTCTCTTTGTATCATACAAAAAAACTTGTGATATTTCTTTGTTTAGCAGTTTTGGCTTCTCCTAAGGCTCGTAGTTTTTACCCTTTACAAAAAAGGGGTTTTTCATTTAAAAATTGTTAATTTTTTACTTTCAAGTCTCATATTGATTAATCCTAACAACCAAAACAAAGTAAAGTTAGTTATAACAAAAAAATAATATTGTTCACAATCAGTTCTTAAATTCATTTTGCTTCTCATCTAATTGATTCTCAAATAAAGTCATATAATTTATGAAACAATATAATACTTCAAATTTATGTGAAATCAAATTAATATTACTATACTAATTATAATCATCAACAAAGATGATGACATAGGTACCCTTATGCCTTACCTTCACATTTATTGGGGTAGAAATGTCTATATGAATTAATTTCCATGATTTAATAGTTGTTTTCCTTTATTGAATGGTTTCCATGACATTTTGATAAACAACATTCATAAGTAGATAATTATAAGCTATTTAGGTTTACTAAAGACCTTCCTTGATTAATATATTTATTTAATCTTGTCTAATGTAACTAAGTCTAGCATGTAACAAATTAGCATCAATATCACAAGGAATAGATGATGTAAATAAAGGAAAACTAATTTTACTTGTCTTATAAATAACATCTAATACCATAAAAATCACTTAACATAAAACCATTATATCATAATTCCAAAAACAAAATTCAATTGACTATTATAAATTTTAATACATTATCCAAGGCTAACAAAAACCATAAATGGCATAATATTTTGCCTAGGTTTGGGAGTAAAAAGTACATAATTTAGGATAAAGATTCTACCACTGTATATGACTAACTTGAGGAGCTTATGCCTTGAACTTTAATCTTATAGTTGTCTTTTATATATATCTACCTAGTTCATGTGAAAATCATTGAAATTCTACAAAGGTATCTCTTTCCTTTAATATATGGTTTCTTAATCTTAAACCTATAATCCTGGAAAGAAGTATTTTAGTTGAAAAAAATAGAGAACATACAATATACTCATATGTATCTTATGGTTATGTTGACTAACAATAATCATGAGCAAAGTGAACGTTCATGCCAAAATTGTAGTATAAATAGTTTCATTTTTTCGTTTTGGAAGGACTTTTTTTTTCTTTTCCATATTGGTTAGTCTTAGCTTTACTAAAATCCTGAGAGTTATGGTAACCTTTATTGCCTCCTTTCCATTAAAAACCACTATAATGCTTCCTTTTCCTATTTTTAATTTCTTGTGAGCCAAACTTAGGCCTATGCACCTTATTCTATGGTTTGAAAGTTTCAAGACATTTTTCTTCTAGTAATATGTACCTCATGACATTCTTCATCATCTTAAAATTATAATTATAGGTGAGATGCATCTACATATGCTCCCAACAATGAGACTAAGATCATATAGCAACTTATGCTTATTGTTCATTTGATATTATACAACCAATATTGGTTAATTAAATGCCTCTACATTGAATGATATATATTTTCTTTTATTCATCAAACTTAATAGTAAGCAACCTCAATTTTTTCATGTAAGTGCTACTAAAGCATGTTGTCAAAGAATATGACATTTTAATACCTTCTAAACTCTCAAAAGAGGTCATCATCTATACTACTCAATAACTCAAGTCAAGCTACAAAGTTCTTCTTTTTCTATAATTCATATGTCTCATTATTTTTCTTATGTTTGGTTATAGTGCCTTCCTTAGGAACTTCCACAATTTCATTAAGTGGTTTAAGAGCCTCTTAATCTTCTAATACACATTGTATTTTCATATTTAAATCACATAATTATAGTCATTCAGTTTTCACTTTTATTGAGTTTTGTAACAATATTTCTAGAAGTAGTAGCCATTTTACTAAATATGTAGTTTCTACAATGATACATTTATTAATTGGATTGTTCTCATATATAATTAAATTGATGTAACTTTTGAAATAAAAATCTTAATTATCTGTGAAATAGAAAGTTCATTAAGTTTTTAATCATCATCCATATAACAACTTATAAACAATTACCTATCTTATTTAGACCTATTTATTAACAATATCACAAACATAATATACAACTCATGTATGAAATACTTAAGAATTACAATTGCATTGAATTGAGCAAATACCTTCCATAATTTTGATAATGATACTAACAAAGTGATAATTATACTTAAAACAACTTATGCTTATACCCCACCATTAAAAGAAATGTATTGAAAGAAAGCTCCTAAACAATTTTCTTCTTCTATATTTTACTAAGAAAACTCACACCATTATAAAAGATAGCTCTTAATAATTAGCATTCCATATTCCCATTAATAACTCCCTCTATAGATGAAATAGTGTCTTATGAAGCTAAGACCAAATAGTGTGAACGTATAATTTTATGAATAGTGGCATAAATAGTTTACACACGTAACTTTTAAGTCAATTAAATTGGACATTGATTCAAACAAGTTAGGCCCAATTAACCCAACCAAGTCGAACTCCTATGGTCCTTTTACTAATGCATATCATTCGAGCCCAGTACACACCAAAGGTCTAAACACCAAACACTATTTCAACGTAGCTGGACTGGACATGTTTAAGTGTAACGGATCCAATGATATTTCTAATTTTCAGTAACACACCCATCCTTGAATATTAAGAACAAAAAGTAATCATGTTAAAAGCACAAAGAACAAGGCTTATAAATGTTAGCACAAACACCAGCTATGTTGGAAATTCTCTGTAATTATACCACGAACTTTTTGTGATTTACGTTTGAAGAATCAATACAGGGTGTGCTGCTGCTCTTATCTTTTCAATGTGTAAGTTGATTTGTCACTCAGTATCTGATAAATCTGTGTTATTGCATGATGGTCTTTGTATCTCAGAGCCATAAATATGACCCATTTTGGTACGTTTTGTTTCCAAGTATCTCTTGTTGTCCTCTGTAATTGGTGTCATGACCGGAACCCTTCCAATCACGGCCAATCCGTATCCCTTCAGCCCTGTGAACTTGGCAGGATTGTTAGTCATTAATCGCATGGTTCGCACCCCTATGTCTCTCAGCATCTGTTTGCATCAAAGTTACCAGAAAATAAGCAGTATTAAGCTCACTTTAACTATGAACAATAAGGAGGAAATTGCAAACGGACCTGAGCGCCAATGCCATATTCACGAGCATCAACAGCTAAACCAAGTTCAATATTAGCCTGGACAGTGTCGTGACCTTGATCCTGCAAATTGTAGGCTCGAAGTTTGTGACCAAGGCCAATCCCTCTTCCTTCATGACCTCGAAGATAAACAACTACGCCTCTACCTGCATTTTCAATTAACTGCATTGCCAAATCCAATTGGTTTCCGCAGTCGCACCTGGCTGATCCAAATATATCTCCAGTTAAACACTCTGAGTGAACTCTAACTAATACATCTTGTCCTTGTCCAATATTTCCCTGCATAAAATAGTTATCAGAAGTGAGCCTTAGTTAGATTAGAAGTTATCTGGCTTGAACTTTGAGGGGGGAAAACGAAAAGGCCAAAGATCTAATACTTCACCTTCACAACAGCTATGTGTTCAGTACCATCTAGCTTGGACTTATAACAGTAGGCTTGGAACAGACCCCATTTAGTAGGCAGTCGAGAAATGCCTGTTCTTTCCACCAAATTCTCCCTCTTTCTCCGGTATCTGTGGAGGGATATACACAGAATCATCAAAGGATAAATCATTAATGAGGAGTTTCCTGAATTGTCAGTCCATTACAATCCTTATTCTAGTTTCTATTACATGTTCAACCTGATTAAATCAGTTATTGAGACAACTGGTATGCTGTTCTCCAACGCCAATTTTCTTAAAGTGATCAAAGATGCCGTGGACCCATCTTCAGGATCGACGATTGTAGAAAGAACAGAAACTGGCCTCAAACCAGCCAGCATTACCAAATCTAACGATGCCTCAGTATGACCAGCTCTCCTCAAAACCCCACCATTCCTATACTTGAGTGGGAACACATGGCCTGGCCTTCTAAAATCTTGTGGCTTGGAATCAGGGGCTGAAAGAGAGAGAACAGTCTGTGCCCTGTCTGATGCTGATACCCCAGTAGATGTCCCAATTTTTGCATCCTGAAAGAAAATGGACAAGGATGTAGAATTCCAAAACTGAGCAGGAATATTTACACCAGAACTTCAAACGTACCACCGTGACTGTAAATGTTGGTGCAGAAGAATCGTCTTCTTCGGTCTCGGGTGACATCAGAGGAAGCTTCAGTCTTTGAAGATCGTCCTCTTTCATGCCCACCGACACAATCCCTGACCCATGTTTAACCATAAACGCCACGTGCTTGGGACTTGCAAGAGAAGCTGCCATGATCAAGTTCCCTTCAACATCCCCGTTTTCATCGTCTACAACAATCACAAACTGAAACATATTGGTGTTATTATGCGTAAAATTGGCTCATCATGCTCGGACTAAAGTTGAGTACGATCCTCCAAACTTAAAAGAAGACAGACGAGTTTTAGTTGATAAACTTATGAACACAACCCAACCGCTAAAATAAATAGAAGAGAAGAGAGTGACCTTCCCCTGGCGTAATATACTGAGTGCCTGTTCAATGGAAGAATAGCCATTAGTTGGGCAATCGGGATCTCCCTCGGCATCGCTAACGAAGAAATCAATGGTTTCGGAAGTAATTTCAGCATCAAGTGTTCCAAATGGTAATGAAACAGGGTGATCCGAAAACATGTTATCTTCAAGAGAAGTGTCATCAGAAAGGTTTCCAGGTCCAGCTCTAGGTCTAGTGAGTCCAATAGCCCAAGAAGTAGGACATATGAATCCATGCCTGCAGAATTGAACAGTGGGAGGATGTGTGCGAAGTTGAACGTTGTCTGTGAAGCATCTGTATGCTAATGAGTTGGTGAAGATGTTAGAAAAGGACAATGAATGGAATAAGATGGAATCCATAATTGAGAGCAAACAGCTGAAGAAAAATCAAGCTTTCGAGTTCAATTTGGAGGCAAAAACCCAGCCTCTAGTTCACTGGCTTTGTTTCAATTCAAGCTGTTATGTTATCCACATGTTTCAGAGAATGCAGATACCACATGTACGTATCTGTATTTGGATATCAATAAGCGCGAAACGTAATAGTTTTGCAAACTTTGACGTATTTAGCACAAATGAAAATAAAAATAATTAAAAACGAAATCAAAAATTTGATAACGCAGTTTAGCACATCTTATTTATATTTATGGGACTCTTATCCAGCTTAATATTTTTATTGAGGTACAATAAATTTATCCAAAATTTTATTGAGATGACACCAAAAAATTTTTACACTCAATAATAAGACCACCTCGTAATAATCTTGACAAAAAATTTACATACATTGTATAATAATAAAAATAATTAAACAAACAACTTAAATAATTAAAATAATTAAAAACAAAAATAAATGCACTTAAGATTAAAAAAAACTTTTCAAAAAGTTCAGCTTCGTTAAAATAAAATTGAAGTGATCACAATAATAATAAACGGATTCACCTAAACAACATAAAGCTACAGTCCACATCCGACATCAATAGCAGTCGTTATGTTTTCAGAGGCAAAATACGTCTACTCTCGTTGACGTCACTCTTCACTCCTTGTGGAAACGAAGTTTCTCCGAAAAATTGGAACGAGATTTTTTGTCTAATTTTATGATGTTTTATTGTGTCTGATAAATTTTATTTATTTATTTATGTAAATTTTACTTAAGTTCTATATAAATAAATGTGAAACTCGCTTAAACAAATGGCTAAAATTTATTGAATACAATAAAAAATTATAAAAATTGAACAAAAAAATCTTAATTCTCGGAAAAGACGAGGTGGTCACCTTCCAGTTTAACCCAATTTTGTGATTTCTTGTACACGGTCAACTGTTTGGAAGGAACACTCTTGTACCAAGCGTACTCCCACACTACACTAACTTATTCTAAGGATAGAGACCTCCACGATGCAAGAGCCCTTCACCAACATACAAGACAACTTACTTGTCTTTATCTTATATTCCAAAAATCACGTAAGCTGTGTTTTTCTTTTCCCTTACGTAATTAATACTCACTAAATTGTTGATTGCAAGTAAAATGCTATTTTTTATGAGAGCAAATCATCTGTCCAAGTTACCGTGTCTTACTCTGTCTAAGAGTAAGACGACGTCGTTTTTGCGGTAAGAATTCATTGCGTGATTATAGAAGCGTACAGGTGAAGATTGATAAACTTAGAACGGCACGCCGGTACAGAGCCGTTCTTAATATATTATGATGTATATATATACCCACTGCACGCTTGTATTCATAAAACGAGGCTTGTATGTATGTACAGTGGTTATCATTCAACCATGCTTGTTTGA
>JAOTAZ010000008.1:30779546-30790013 GCA_025629785.1 Erythroxylum oxycarpum | reverse complement strand
CTCATAGTTTTTTTTTTGGGAGGGAAAATAATACTCATAGTTGAAATCCTTTTTCAATCATTTTATCTCCTCCTGATCTTTCAACAACTCGTCAACTTCACCAAACCCTTTATCATCCTTGTCCCCTTTATCGACCCACATCTTATTCAAGAAACAATCCTACAAAAACATCCCGTTCTCGTCCAACTCCTCTTCCTGACCTAAATACTCACCCGACTTCTTCTTATCCTTGTTATTCTCCCCATCTTCTTCTTCGTCATCGCCGGAATCGGTATGAAAAACAGAGGCATAACAGAGGCATTTTGACAAATAGAAGGGTCGCGGTTCCTTACCCAGTTGTATCTTCGATATGTAGGAGGCAGCGTCGTCGTCATCTGAGGTATTTGGAAGCTTTTGTCTCTCAACATAACCTCTTCAAACCTAACAATCATCACGGTGGAAACAGTACACACAAAGAAAAATCTATTACATTCGAAAACCAGGGCATCAATCACGTACAGCTGCGTGTTCAGAGGGACAAAAGTTGTCCAACAAAAACAAAGCTTCGGTATACCTATTCGGATGGGTGCGGAATAGGCAAAGACAGGGGGGTTAGCATCTTTAGCTATTCCCCGAAGTCCCAGAATTGTTAATCTACGGAACGGTTATTCCGTGGGTTTTTTTTCTAACCAAACAGGGATTTACATAATACGTCGGAATAGACGGGTAATAGAATTGCTATTACCCTCAACCAAACAGGCTGTAAGTGTCCACTATCTGCGCTCTTATGTGTTGTCCCTCTTGCAAGATTTTGCGCCTTCGGTCTTCTAGTGCCGCACTCCCCTCTTGATTTTACAATTAAGCTCTGTGTGTTTAGCTGCTCCCACTTGTGCCTCCTCTCTCGCATGATTTTCCTCAATTAGCTAATTAATTGTGGCTTTCATGTTGCTGTCTCCTTATAGCATTGAAACGCCGCATGCTTCCTCTTGCGCCAGCTGCCTCCTTTTGATGTTACAATTTATTTAGCTACTCTTGAAACCCTCTGCTCCTGCGTGACTAGCTTTGTGCATTATTTTATTCCTTCACTGTTGATTATCCATTGGACCATTTAATTGCCGCAACCTTTTAAAACCCTCAGCTCCCTTGTAGCTCATTTGACAATTAAAAATGCCACTCAATTAAATCCCACTGTGCCCTTTGTATTTCACGCAACCCATGCCCCTGTTGATTTATTTCTGTCCTCCTCCAGTTTAATTTGCTTCTGTCTATTTAATTTGCTCTTCACGCTGCCTTCAAACATCTCCATTTTGGTTTTAGGCTTGTGTTGTTTTGTATTTCATTTTTTATGTGTTATTTTTATTTTTTTCTTCTTGCTCCATAGAGACAAACAAAAATAAATCTTCGGAAAATGACCCAAATGTAGTGCTTCTGACTCACTTTAATTTCTTTGCTTCCAAATTATACCTAAAATCAAATGTTAATTAAAGTGAGTATCTTAATTATTTTTGTATCGTAAAACGCTAAGTGTAAATAATTAAATATATCAACAATTAAACACATATCAATTTCCCCTACATTTAGCTTTTGACCGTCCTCGGGCAAAATATCAAAATTAAGCTCAAAGACCCGAAACATTTACTCAATTCCCATATTTTCCAAGACAATATAATCATAAACAAAAGATGAGTGACTTTCAAATATCATAGCAAGAAATCGACATTCCAAGATTTTACTCATGATCAATCAACATTCAATGTATTCAAAAACTAAGCAATTTAATGGTAGACTCGGAAAATGTGTTTAACTAAAATATATTCACAGGTACGCTCAACACCATTCATGATCAGGAAAATCCACATTTTTGCATATCATTTCATTTCTCTACCACTAATGTTCACATGCAAAATCATGAATCAAAGGACTTTTCAAGGTTGTAATGTGGGCAAGGGTAAGGTGAAGTATATTTAGGTTAAGTAGCATGAAAGCCATCAAAGCTAGTGAAACAAAAATAACACTCAATCAAAAACTGGGTATTGTCCGCCATGACAAATGCAACATTTCTATTTCATAACCCCGTTCAGCTCTTACACACAAACCACATAAAGCATATACTAATCCGAAGGAATCACTCATACAATTTATCTCAATGAAATCACAAGAGTGAACCTTCCAAGCCAACCTCTACCTCATATTCAACATGCTTAAATAACACATCCCTTAAAACTCTAGGAAGATGCATGCACCAAAAACAACTTTTCAACACATATACAATGCCTTTTTGATACATTTATTTTAAACAAATTGTTTTTCATTTTTCATTTTTATTTCTTTTTCATTATTTCTTTTTATTTTATTTTTTATTTTTCTTTTTTTCTTTTCCTTATAAAATTGACATAAACTATATCAATATGGGAATTTCACTGATAAGACATAAAATAACATCCTAAGATTATAACCAACCCTTACGTATGTACACCCCCCACTTAGAATCTTATATATCCACAAAGTCAACAATCACAAATGTTCCGCTAGCTTTATGACTTGGGTAGGACATTTTGTTAAGTTTAAAAGCATAAAATGTGGTTTATAAAAAAAAAGAAAAGTTAAAGCTCAAAAGGGTTTACCAAGGGAAAAATCATGTCAATAGGGTAGGTTATTTGGCTAATGTTGCTTATGACAAACAAAGAATGCCTAATCATATCCATGTTAATGCATGTGATAAAGATGTGGTCTCGAATAAAAAATCAACACAAAATCAGGACGTACATGTCATGAAATATCACACATTATCAAAAGACAATGAGGCTGATGTAGATGTGTCAGTCAAATAAGGCTCAAATTCTCACTAGCTTTGTCTACCATTAGTTACTACTCATCTAATGATAATGCATATCAACCAATCATAAGAGCAAAAGTACATGTTAAAGTTGCTATGAAATTTTCTAGTCAATTCACACTCTAATCATGATTATATAATCCCAGAAGCAATAGAAAGTGAGAAAATGTTTGTTTCATTCTTTCTCTCATTTTGATTGAAAACTTAAAAACAAGTAAAACAAAAAAATTCAAAAACACACATTCATATAAAAAGTAATGCGAAAATGTAAAAGAAAAGAAATTTACTTCCCTTGGGTTACCTCCCAAGAAGCGCCTTTGTTTAGGGTCACTGGCTCAACTCTTTTTTCTCCTCACGTGACAAAATTGTGATCTTCGGGTGTCACATGCGGCTCCTCCACGTGAGGTAGTTCCTGATAGGGCCTTAGTTGATCATCATCCTCCTTCAGCATCTTCCCTATCCTCAGCTTCTCAATCTCGACCAAGTCCATACATTCTAGAAATATTTTGAATGTCTTTTCACCCTTTTCTTTATCATTTAACTTATCCAATCTATTATGTAAAGGTAAAGTGTTAGTTTCAAAAATAATTATGGACTTAGTATTTACCTCCGAGCTAAAAGATGTGTCCTTTTCAGCTTTGAGCTCCTTCTTAACTTCTTCGGCACAAATAATCCATTGAGGGTTAACCTCAAAATTCTCAAGTTCCTTGTCACTTTGTAAATTTTTCGCGTAGACTTCAATTTGGTACACCTCGGGTTGATACGACTGCTCCTCTTTGCTTTGCGATTCTAGGCGATCGAGGCTTATTGCCATCTGACCATTAGGTGTTCCATCCTTTGTTGGCTTGCTTTTGTCTCTTGTAGAAATGCTTGCAATTCCTGTTGAATATCTTGCAGAAATTGCGAATTATTAGCAGCCATATTAATAATAAGTTCTTCTAAGAAACAATTGAATTATGTTGGCTCTCCGGATCTTGGGCGCTGGAACATGTGTTTTTTTGGAAATTTTCCTCCATCCTTCTGGAATTGTAAAGTATTCTCCTGTAATTGCAAAATCAACTCTTCCAGAGATAGATCGGAGTTGTGATAGGAAGCTTCTGGTTTGTACAAGAATTGTTGTGCATCCTGCAAACTATTATGAAAGTAATTCTGATGATTATCCCATCCATAACAAAAGTTAGGTTGATCAGTCCAAACATTGTTATAGGATTAAGAATATGAATTATAAAAGAAATTACTTCCGTTCATAAATTTTTTAATTTTTTTAAAACACGAAACAACAAAAAATGAACAGATCACAAAATAATAGAAAAGAAACCACTTACGAAAAAATATATACAAAACACCAATTAAATCACAAACAAAAACTAAAATTTGACCGCGAGTCGTAACGCTAATCAAAATTAAAATAACTAGAATACTACTGTAGCAGTGACGAGTCTAGGTCGATCCCACAGAGAATGTGTGAAAACTTTATGAAATGAAATTAATCGGTGTTTATACTAATGGGGCCTTTTGAATTTTTAAAAAAGAAAATAAAATAGAACTAACTAATAAAAACAAATTAAAGAAAACATGCAAAAATAATAAGAAAGGTAGGGAATTCAGTAGGGATCCGGTCCTTTGGCTCAATCTCAGCCTACACCCTAATTAAGCATATTTTATTAATTTATTTTTCTTTAACCTCTCCTAAAAATTGTTAATCGTGGGTTAATAATTAACCCGAGTTTTCCCTTAGGTTTTGTCTAATCAAGATACGATCGTTGATTAAACCTAACTACCGAAAAACCTAGGATACGATCTCTAGATTTAAGTAGGCGGTAGCATTACGAATTAGAAAAAATCGATTAATCAAGGCAATAACCACATATGATGCGTCATTTAACCTAAGTCACGTTATCTCTAATGATTACGAATCATTAGTTGCTACACGTGAATTTCAATATAAAAATTACGGATTATGTTGAAATTCTAGCAATGGGATTGAAATTAACAATTTCATGAACGCATTAAAATTATCAATTCACAATACCCAATAGGTTCATACACAAATAACCGAATAATAACAAAAATTCGATTATCCATACACAATACCCAAATAAATTAAAATAGGATAACACGATCAATTCCTAATGAGAGAAAGAAACAACAAAATAGTAATAAAAATACTTAACCCAGGTTGTCGGTATCGATATTACCTCCTAACCGGTGTCGGGATGTCTAGCTCTTCATAGTTCTTTCTTGAAAAAATTGCTTCAACCCCATTCCAAATACCTAGCCAAAAATCCTCTGTTTGACTCTTGCGCAGCCCTCTTCTTTACTATAGCACTATCAACTGTTGCTTGATTTGAAAATTTAATTTATAACTCCTTTGTGTGTTGTCCGTGCTACGCCTCACTGTGCTCCTCTAGCGCTACTGTTCTCCGAGTGAAGCTTCAGCTAAGCCGACAGCTCCCAGCTTCACTCGCCAAGCCGCAGTCCTCTCAACTGCTGCCGCCACTCAGCTCATTGGTTTATTGCTTTGTGTAGCTCCTGTGGTGGCACTGTTCAATCTCCTCACTATTGCTTGACAAGACCAATAAAGGTCTACATCATGTTTTAAACCTTTGTCCTCTGCGTTGTGCTTCTCTGCGTGCCTACTCTCCAAAACGACGCTCCTCCTTTGTTGTAGCTTCTCCATTGCGTTTTGCTTATTTAGCTTGCTCTTCACTGTGCGTTTTCCACCTAAACGCAGTCGTCTTGCTCTCTGTTGTGCGCCTCCTTATGTGCTGCCCTCCAATTTAATTTCTGTCTCTGCCCATTTAATTTACTTACGAATGTTGCCTGTCTACTGTTGCGTGCTCCTCTTGTATTTATTCCTTGATTTTTATTCCTCTCTGCTCTCCTCCTTGTGCGATTTTGTTGTTCTTGATGATTTGACAATTAAAATGCAACTCTTCTTAAATCCTGCTTGCATTTTCGGTGCTCATGCTTTTGTATTTTCCATTTCTCTTGCTTTTTGTTATTTTTTTTTCTTCTTCCTCCATGAAAGCAAGTAGATCTTAATCTTTGAAAAATGATCTATATGTTGTGCTTTCGACTCACTTTAATTTTTTGCTTTCGAATTGTACCTAAAATAATATATAAATTAAAATAAGTATCTTAAGTTTTTTTGTACCATTAATCGCTAAGTGCAAATAATTAAAAATAGCAACAATTACATACATATCAAACCACCTCTTCCTTTTGTGTTTCGTTAACCCTCATTATCTAATGGTAGTACATTCTGGCTTTTTAAATGATCATCATTTTATCTTCACAAGTCTTTAGAAGAGACCTAAGTAATTTTCTTACCATAATGTTAATATAAGATTTTCCTAGGCCTTCAAAAGCATTTACGACATCAATGAATCTAGTGTAACATTATTGAAATATTTTGTTATTATTTAAATACTTCGTCATGTTCTATTTAGAAAGACTTATATTAGTGTACAATTATGTGTACTTTTCTCTCTTTAACTTAGTTAGTGTCCTTATATATGACTTATAATATAGTATATACAAACTTTATGCCATTACAATTTAAAGAAATAAGTTTCTTGTCTTAGATATCTTATTCTTTCTTTTCTTTAGGAGCTCTCTTATCATATAAAGTTTTAAAAGGAATGAATAGGCCATTATAAACAATCTTCCACAAGCTAATTTCTTTAGCCATAAGAAAGAACTTTCTTTTCTCTAAAATGGAAAATCATTTCCATAAAAGCTAAAGCCTTATTAATTTTTAGCCCTCAGTTAGCTGAAGATGATAATCCATCAAAGTATACCATGATGATATTTACTCAAAATTTCATTTAAAATCATTATAAATGTGACTCTCTTTATTAGTCCTTATTGGAAATAGTAATAAATATGTAGATTTTAAACTAGAGAAAATGACTAATAATACTAAAATATTCCAAGTCTTTTTGAGTTAGTAGCCTTATAATTTTGAGTATCTAGATGATGTACCAAATGAATACAATTGCTTTAATGCAATATGTTCTATTTGATTAAATAGTGTTATGAAAGTTTAATTTGACAGTAAAAGCAAAAAAATTGGTAGTCAAATAAGTGCAATAAGTAATAAGAGAGAGATGAGAGATTGTTAACCAATTTTGTAATAGTTTGGAAAATACCCAACCTACATCCATCTCTAATTCTCACCTAGGATTCAACTATTTTCTTCTTTCAAGGTGTTACAAAAAAATATTTCTTTATCTCAGGTAAAGATAAATCTTTCTACAATATTCCTTGATGGTGAAGAGGAACCATTAGCTTTTTTAAATCCTAAATTTTAGTAAAAATTACCCCTAATTAATAATTGCAACATGAATCAAACTTGGCTGCATAATGAATGCACATCTATTTATAGCCAACAACCCTTCAAATAATCGTTAGGGACATAAACTAGTTGTTATAATAACTAGTTTTTAGGCATGATATATTAGCTGATGACCTACCTTCGACTAATCAAAACCTGTTCAACTAGGGCATCAACTGGCTAAAAAAATGCACCTATTTTTATCTTCAACTTATTTGGTATTAATGAAACCCCTCTATAGACTAATGATTTAGAAGTTGGCATATAGACTAATTAAATATCTAGTTAAGGCAAAAACAACTAACTATATTTCTAAATTGTCATGTATTTGGCTAGTCTATCTAAATCCTTAGGCTAATTGAACCTTTTCAAAAATTAACTTTCAAAAGCACTTTAAATAATCAATTCTCATCACTTCAAATTTTTCAAAAGCATGAAACATTTTATTTTTAAGAAAAAACTTAACTATTTTTCAAAGCTCTATAAATTTTGTTTAAGAATAAAAAAGTTTTCTTTGAAAAATCAAAATTTTAATTTCTTCTGATAAATAAAAAAATCACACATTAATATTTAACATAATTTTTGTGCCTATGAAGCCTTTAAAGTATTAAAATGAATAGGGTATAAGAAAGATTGTATTAATTTTTACACATTGAAAGGTATTGAATCTTCCTCAATTTTGACCCATTTGGCTTGATTTCCACTTCAATAATATTAAAGATCTTTAACTTCTTTCATTCCTTACTTTTGGCTTTATAAGTCACTTGATGCATGACTTTACTTTATATCATATCTTTTGGCTCAATTAATTCATATGATTAAGTAATTTCATTTTGTTTTCCTTTAATCACTAAAGCTAAAACTTATTAGAAATTATATTTTATTATCATCAATTCATTCAATACAGAGGAATCAATAAATAGCAAGCGCAAGTGTGCTCCACTTGTTATGTAAAAATAATTTAACGATAAAGAGAAGAAGACCTTTGATCCTCGCACTATAGATAAAGAAAGAAAAATAAGCAAAACATAGGTAACACCACCACTTGGTTAAAACTGCCAAATTTGCTTCAGAGCAGGCTTAAACTAAACTCAATTTAAACCAATTTTCCATTAACTATCAAGCAAAAGAGCAGTAAGCCTTATTAAAATTTTCATAAGCTATCAAATTCAAACATTCTTTGTTGAAGCACAAGTCTATAATGTAATATCTTGTTTTCCGGAACATGCTTAGGGTTTGACCCTAGATTAATTATTCCATTTACATGCATAACATTAGCATTTATACAATAATTTATATTTGAACACATTATAAAGATAGCATATGCACTCAATTGACTTATTCCGGGGTATAAAAGAAGTTAAGTGAATATGATATGAATTATGATTTGGTATGTCTTGAATTTTGGTATGTTTGGATTTCAATTAGTAAATTGGGATTAAATGTTATTAATTGGGGGATTAATGGATTAAATGTACACTTGGACTAGAAAAAATACCAAGTGGCTAGATAAATTGATACATGAAAACTTTGGATGATTTAGCCTATAATTAAGTGACATTTGGCATAGTTAAATGAGTGACAAATGGACAAGTAATAAATTGACAAATGGATCAATCATTGTGTGACAAATGGGTTGGTAAGTTGATGACAAATAGCATAGTTGATTAATGGACAAGTGACCTAATTAGTTGAAGACATTTGGCAGCAGCTATGCTTGATAATTGTTGAACATGCCATAAGAAATATGGCTATTCAATTACATGACACCTAACAACTTAGCTGGTGAGTTTCTACAGGAGTAAGTTTCGTTCAGCACATGACACCTACCACCAAAACCCTCGCTTCTTTCATCCCCTATGTACGTTTACTCTTATGTCCAATTTATATACAAAAATCTATGCTTTACCCTCATAAAATTAAGTAAAAGATCGAAGTTGTCCACATGTTCTAGCTGAAATCCAACCAAGTTCTACTTTAAATGTGTGATGTTTTTGCTTGCTTGGAATACTGAATTGGCTTGATCTTTTGAGCTAGAATTGGAGTTAAAAATGTAAGTAAATTATTCGTGTTTATAGCATGTTATGATAGAGAATTGATGATGATGAATTAGGATGAATTACATATGATGTTAATGATTGATCGTGTTAGAAATTTTTGCATGAACTTGGAAGTTTTTCTGTTTTGTTTTTGGTATATGAAAACTGTGGGATATAGATTGATTTATGGATGAATTAGGTCTGGATTTGAAGTAGAATGAAGGTGGATTTATGCCAAACAAAGATGTTAATTTGATGCTCTTGAATTGGGAAAGAAATAGGACTATATGCATAATAATGTAAAAGTTTCTGGTTTGATAATTTGCGAGCTGTTAATTGAATAATTTTGAACTAGAACAAAAGTTAATTGATGAGGAATTGGAGTATGATTCAGGCCTAATAGAGGTATAATTGATGAACTATAAAGAGGTTGTTTAACTTTTGTATAAAGTGCAAAAAAATTTGGAAAAATGAAAGAAGAATTACTGGAATATGTTAGCTGTAGTGTTTTAACTAAACATACATCGATATTTTGGCCATAATTTGATCTATAGATATCCAAATGGGATGATTTTAAGTTTAGATTAAATTAGAGACATGTGGCTATAATTTTCATGAAGGAATCTAATTTAGTTCTGTCTTTAAGAGTTTCAAAATTTGGATTGAAGTTGAGTTTTTGTATTCTGTCACTGTTTGAGAACAGTCTGTATAATTTTAGATATAACTTGCAAAATACTGAACCAAATTGTATGAAATTTAGTTCATTAGAAACTTAATACATATGAGAACATTTTTTAAAAAGAATGTATTGCCTAATTAATTCATTTTCCATGTCATAATGACCATACAAAATTGACCCGAAACCTATCTTAAGAAAATATGAAAAACTAATGAAGAAATTGAATGGGAACTTTTGGATAACCCATGCCACGATTGTGGGAGGCCATATATAATTGTGGAAATTGCATGGAAGTAAAGAAAATATTCTTTTGTGTGATTCTTGAACCAATTAAGGATAACATATTTAACTATGATGCATTTGGACTTGATTAAGGTTTAAAAAGAACATAATTTAATGTTGGAAAAGTTGGTTAAATGTGTGATAAGTTTTGATTATTAATTGATGTTATACTTCAAGGAAAAGAATGTTGGATAATAATGCATCTAAGTTTGGCTGAATGACTATTGAAGAAAGTAGGGTATTTATGAATGAGAATTGGGTGAATGTATGAGTATATGTTGCTGGAAAAATTTTGGTGAATGTATAGATTTAG
>JAOTAZ010000008.1:30750197-30761932 GCA_025629785.1 Erythroxylum oxycarpum | reverse complement strand
ATGATAGTTTGGAATGTACGTGGAATAAATAATCCCTCTAAGCTGAATGCTCTAAGGGATTTTGTCCTGAAGGAGAAACCTTAGGTTTTTTGTCTTTTGGAAACTAAAATTAAGGAAATAAACTTGCACAAGTTATATTGCTTGGGCAGAAAATGGAAAATTATCTTAAATCATGGTAGCCATGTGTATGGGAGAATTATTTTTTGCTATGAAGAAGAAACAGTGGAGGTTTGTGTCATTGAATCATATCAACGGTACATAAACACACTGATCTACTACAAGATGGAAAACTTAAGGGTGTTAGCCACTTTTTTATATGGTCTTAATCTTGGTTTTCAACGGGTTGAACTATGGAATGCTCTTATCCGAATCAAGCCTTCTATAAATTTACCATGGTTAGTTTGTGGGGACTTCAATACTACTCTCTATCGTTCGGAGGCTGAGGGTAATTGCAACCTACACAATTACACCCCAGATATGTTTGAATGTATGCAGGAGGTAGAGGTTACTGATCTTAAATCTGAAGGTCACAAATTCACTTGGTCAAACAAGCAAACCTCCCCTTGGCATATTAGGAAAGAGCTTAACAGGGCACTAGTGAATGTGGATTGGTTGCAAGCTTTTCCAAGAAGCACAACAACTTTTTTGGATCTGGGCATCTCTGATCATACTCCTATTTGGATTGACAATATGTTTAACTCTCTAAAAGTTTGTTACCCCTTTTAGGTTTAATAACTTTCTGGTCACCTGTGAGGGCTTTAGTGAAGCTATTGCAAAAGGCCTGGAATATGCTTGTCTTGGGTCTAAACAATACATCTTCCTCCAAAAGCTGAAATCTATCAAGCACGAATTGATACTCCTTAATTCTCATAGAGGGCAGAATCTCATGAAAGAGATTGCTAAAGCTAAAGACAAATTATCTGCTATCCAAACTGCTTTGGTTGCAGCCCCTATTGATGTCTCTCTAGTTATGGCTGAAAAGGAAGCTCTAAAGAATTACTTACACTTGGTGGACAACCAACATTCTCTATGGAAACACAGGTCTAAGGTTTCTTGGTTAAAAGATGGGGATAAATGCACCAAATTTTTCTTTAATTCAATGCAAGCTAGGAAGAACTCAAACAAAATTACATCCATTTCTTCTGAAGATGGGTCTATTGTGGTAGGACAGGAGGATTTAGCAAATTATGCCTTTAATTTCTATAAGAAACTCCTAGGTACTGAGGGTTCTTTCTCGGTTACAGGAGATCTTCTTAGGCAGTTTGTCTCTCCTTGTATTTATGAAGATATGTGCTCTTCCCTAGTCAGACCTATCACAGAACATGACATAGATAGAGTGGTTTTTTCTATGAATGGTTCCAAAGCCCCAGGACCTGATGGGTTGAATGGGTTCTTCTATCAGAAATCTTGGCCATTGGTGGGAGGGATAGTTAAAGAAGCAGTTCTTGAGTTTTTTCAAAAAGGGGTTATGCTTAAGGAGATAAACAAAACCTTTCTTACCCTAATCCCTAAGCTCTCTAGCCCTTCTTCTTGGACAGATTTCAGACCTATCTCATGCTCAAATTTTCTTTATAAGATTATTGCAAAACTTTTGGCAAACGGATTGAAGGAAACTATTAAACCCCTCATAAGTGAGAATCAAGGAGCTTTCTTGAAGGATAGGGACATTGGGGATAACATCCTCATGGTTCAGGAACTATTGAAGGGGTACTCTAGCAGGAATAGCCCCCTTAATTGCACTATCAAAGTGGATTTACAAAAGGCAGTTGATAGTGTGAGTTAGAGGTTTTTACTACAAACTATGGAGATTATGGGTTCCCTCACAGATTCCTAAAGTGGATCAGTGAATGTATAACTACCACATCCTTTGGAATACTTATTAATGGGAGTCCTACGGAGATTTTTAAAGGGAAAAAAGGCCTAATGCAAGGGGATCCCTTGTCCCCTTACCTTTTCCTTATTTGTATGGAGGTGCTTACTCAAATGTTGAAGTATAGCTTGACAAATGGTTCAGGCTTTAAGTTTCATTCAAAGTGCAAGAAGATCTCTCTAACTAGTTTGTGTTTTACAGATGATTTAATTCTCCTTAGCAAAGCACATGTTCCCTCAGTCACTCTTTTGATCAATACTCTCAACTTATTCAAGGATCTATTGGGGTTGAATATCAATTTTCAAAAGAGTTACTTTATCCTATCTAAAAGTGCAGGTCATTTGGCAAATGCCTTAAAAGTAGCCACTGGAATGGATATTAAGGAGCCTCCTATCTTTTACTTAGGCATTCCAATTGCCTCTAAAAGACTCAGGTACTGTGAGTGCCTCCCTCTAATTGAAAAAATTCAGAAGAGATTGGGTTCCTGGACAAATAGATCTCTTTCTTTTGGAGGAAAGCTTCAACTTTTAAAATCAGTCATTTCCTCAATGCATATTTACTGGAGCTCTCATCTTTATCTATCCAAAGGAATTATAAAAACTATTGAGAGGATAATGAAGCAATTCCTATGGGGGAAAGGAGGTGGTGAACATGGGTTTGCTAAGGTTAATTGGAAGGGTGTTTGTCAACCTAAAATAGAAGGAGGACTACGGTTGGAGTCTATCACCAAAAAGAATCATATACTCATGACTAAAAGAATCTAGAAACTTTTTAGTGATAAGGAATCTATATGGGTCAGATGGATCCATGTTTACATTTTGAAGGGGAGGAGTTTTTGGGGTTTAACTTCCAAAAATAGTTACACTTGGTTCTTCAACCAACTTCTGAAGATGAGGGAGGAGGTACATCAAGATATGTCCTGTCAAGTTGGAAATGGGGAAAGATCTTTTTGTGGTATGATAATTGGTCTGGACAAGGTATCCTGCTTAATAACCCATTAGCCAGAACCTTATTGGGAAGATTACATAGGAACACCAATCTTAAGGATATCCTAGCAGAAGGTGGATGGTTACTGTCCATCGATGAAACTAGATTATTATCCATCCCACAGTTTCGCAGGACAGGAGACAAGGATACCTTCCTCTGGAAGGGGATCCCAGTCTCTGATATTACAATGTAGGTAGCTAATAAATTGATGGAGGGGGCACTGAATCGGGTGGAGTGGTTCTGGATGGTTTGGAACCGGTTTCTGAGACCTAAAACCAATTTCTTGCTATGGTTGGTTATGTTGAATAGACTCAGTACTATGGATAGGCTTCCTTTCCTTAATTCTTCAAGAATGTGTAGTTGTTGTAATCAAGAGGAAGAAACGAGGAATCACTTTTTTTTAGTGTGACTACTCTACTGAAATTTGTACTAAGATTCGTAGGTTATGTACTGAAGTCCAGCTACCGAACAGACTCCATGATCTACTACTGGAGTTGCCCCTATTATCTATTTCTCCATTTGACAGAGCAATCATCCTCATCTCAGTGGCTACCTGCTCTCAAGAACTATGGAGGGAGAGAAATCTAAGAAGATTCCAACAAAAGATCACCCCCCAACCCTTTAACCTAGAGCTTATCAAAATATGCATCAGAGAGCAACTGATTTCCACCTAGTTGCATTCTAGGTGTAGTAGGGGCCTAGATTAAAATAAAAAAAGAATTAAAAGCTTCATTTATTCACAATATTTTTTATGAGGGATAATGAAAATGTCAAAAAAGTCATTATTACTTAATGCATATGCATTTTACATAAAGAATGTCATAATGGTTGTCGAGTATTTATTCTCAAATTTTACAAAACACGAAATCATTTATTCATCAATACTCATAACTAGTTACATAGAAATTCCAAATCACCAAAACAATCAAACTCATAATCAATTGTCTCCAATAGTATGCTAAGGAAAACAAAATTCCAAGAATTACTTCCTATTGAAGAAGTCATAGAAAAATTGATAAGCTTGAGCATGATACATATTCATAGTTCTATAATTCCTCTCCCACATTTAAAACAAATGCTATCCTCAATGTTTAAATCATATAAGAAAAACAAAAATAATGAAAAGGTAAAGGAAATATAGTAAAAGACTAGAACTTCCTTTAATTGAGTCACATGATCCAAGTCTAGATGAAATTTCATTCTATTAATTTTCCATTAAACCATTGATTGGAAAAATATAAATCAAATGGAAAGGAATACCATAATGTATATATAAACATATGATCAAGGGTATTAAAAAACTAAAAAAATGTACAAAAGAGAGAGAATTAACCTTGTAGAGGAGGTGGAGATATTTTTGGTATCACGTAAGGAAGTATCACTCACTAGTCCTTTAAATCGTCAAAAGAAATCAAGTCCACAAGGCTCCCAATAGATGACTCAATAGTTACTGTTCATATATCATCATCTTGGTCGCTCATCTCTCTCCCCCTCTCTCTCTCTGCTGTAGGAATAGTAGGCTCCTCTCTTTATGGTGTGACAGTCTCCTTTAGCTCTCCATAATCTGCATCCTTATCATCCGCCACTTTAACTAGATCCTCTAACTTTCTAACCTTATTTAACATTGGTTTATCATCCTTAGATTCTGTAAGTTGGTTCTCCATCTCCTTAATATGCAACTAGCTCCTTGGGTAGTACTAGTGAAGGTAAGATCTCCACTCCTAAGTGTTACACAATCCTCACTGTAGTGTCATTAGCCAATGTATATATTTCTCTATATATGCCAATGTTGCTTGCTGGGTGGCTAATGTAGTAGTCTACGGTGGAGGTGGAGAAGGTGCTCACTTTGTACCAACAATCTAGTCCTCCTAAGTATGTGCCTCCTCAACAGTTAATGTTGGTTCACCAACAAGTGCAAATACTATTCTCAAGTGTTTGCTTTAAGTTTCACCATTCATATTGCCCTTAATATCTTCATTGTGATGGCTTAAAAATAACCACTACTAAAAGGGCTAACTCATCCACTAACACTCTTAACTAACAAAGCTAAAGTTAGTCTAGTTCAAGTAGTCATAAACTAATTGAACAAAAGAGATGGCAAAGAGCAACCCTTTTTGTATATATTCTCTAATATATACCATATATGAGGAAGAGGTCTCTCCTACCTACAACTTCAATGCTTTCTCGCCTTACACTGAGCGAGTGCACTAGAATCTTGTGCACCAACCACATCATTGGGAATTTGAATCCTAATGCCTTAGATTTTATAAATTGGTAGGTGTACACCGTGGTTATTGCTTGTTAATAGCTTCGTGAATTTGTGTTTGGTCAATTTTGGTCTAAAAAGATCCTTCTAGGTGTCAAGGCCTCTACGAGATCTACAATATAGAAACTGAAATGGAACACAAACTAGTTATAGCTTAGCCTACGGTCCACATATCCCAATTTAAACTTAGGTTATGTTTGGTTGGACGTAAGATTTTTAATGGAATGGAATGAGATGGTTTATAATGGAATGGAATGTAAATGGATGTAATATTATAAAATTGTTGTTTGGAAGGGAAGGAATGGTTAATAATGTAATATAGTGAAATGTTGTTTGGAAGAAGGGTTTATAATATAATATAGTGAAAAGTTGTTTATCATTTTACATTTCATCCTAAACCCCCCAAATTAGAGGTTTCTCATTTTTACTGTTTAGGATGGAATGTGATGTAATATGAAACCCTCCTCTTCATCCCACCCCATTCCATTCCATTATAAACCCTCATCCCAAATAATAGCATAATATTACATTCTATTCCATTCTATTAGTAAACCCCCAACCAAACATAGGCTTATGGACAGAGGTGTCCTCCTATAGCATATGAACTTGAGAGTCATTTCTTAATATACTGACTCTTATATATTAAACAAATCTGGCCACCCATTAAAATAAATGATCTTGTGCACACTATTAACAAGATCTACCTCCCTCAATATGGTCCAATTCATTTACTTGAGTTCCTTAAATTGATGTGTTTGGAAGGTTTAGTACCTCTTATATTACGCCTCTGTCTCAAAATATAACAAAAAATAATTTGAATGCACTTTTGGCTTTGCTGAAGGAGGTGGTAGTGTTATTGGTGCCTATGATGGTCTCTACCAGCTCCTCAAAGCTTGAGACCTTGGAGCAGTAATGCATAATATAGCGGCAAAAACATCCACTCTAGTCCTTTTATATAACTATGGAACTATAGGTCTCTTAGGTTGTCTGAACAACCCCACGTCTTTGTTTTGATGTGATATCTAAAGAAAGACATAAGTAAGCACTCAAAAAAATTATTTATATCACATATGTATGAGTGTGGAGTATAAAGTGTTAAATAATGAAACAAAGTAATGCACCATTAAATGGTGTATCAACCTAGCTTTTAATATTCCCATATTTATGTTTTTGTTATTCATACATAATATAACTATCACTAACATCCTATAATGTAAAGTTTATTTCAACTTCATATATCCCTTAGCCTAGTTTAGAAACTATACTAACTAATTCTACGAATTAAACTCACCAAATTGACTAAAATAATTTCCACTAGGCATCTTCAACTATAAATAGCACAAATAATTCACAATTCACCTAAATCACTTTCCTAGTACCCTAAAAATCAAGCATAATGGGTAATCAACTATAAGCATAAAATACAAGTAGAAATTCCAAATAAACTATAATGCATTAAAACAATGAGAATAATAGTGCTATAGGAAAATTTCGTGGATGATGTTAAAAATATATGGTGAAGAGAAACTGAAAATAAATGCTAATTGCATTAGATGTGGTTAAGGAGGGCTTAGGGGATTGGAAATCACTTTGAGAACTTTAAAAGAAGATAAAATTTTAGCGAAAATAAGAGATTTAGATAGTTAAAAAAGAGAGAAAAATGGTCTTGAGACATCTTTTATAGGGTAGAACATGACCTTTATATAAGACCATTTAGGGGTCATATTCATATATACACAAATTAGTGTTCGTATACATAAGAATGTTTCAATTAAACAAGAGCAACATATGAATTACATAGAGGGGTGTATGACAAAACATGAGGGTTATATAGTAAAGACGAGGGATCATGTTGTTTGAATAAAATGCATAGAAAAGACTACGTATGAACATAAGAATTAGACGAGGATATGTAAATATTGTGTTTAAATAAAACATTATGGAACTTTATCTTTTAAAAAAGATGTCAACATAATGTCGTATTACACTTACCTAAGTGTGTTGTCTAGAACATAGGTTGGACAACCTACCATGTAAAGGACATTTTGAAAAGTTGCATATTCTGTAACTTTTTGGCTTTTCTTGCAAATGATCACATATCTGACTTATGGAGAAACACGATGCCATATGTTCATTTATAACCTCTACATAGTGTCGTGTAGGTGATATATTAGTACCTATGTTAGTGAAAACATTTACAAAACTAAAATAAACTAACTCCAAGCACTTATCATGAGAAATCAAAAAAGATTTAATAAAGTAAGATTAAAAAAATGATAATGATACTAAGGAATTAAATGAATAACTACTAAACAAATAAAAAACTAATGTATAGAACATAAAAGATAAAGAGTATTGGGTTGCTTCCTAATAAACATTCATTTTAGGTCTAAAGCTTGACTCCTTTTACTTTAACTTGGCATACCCCTACTTATAGGGTGTATACTACCATGAATTCTGTCACTTTAATTAGTATTCTTCTTCTTCTTCTTCTTAATAGAGTGGAAAATGTTTAGGCTCATTGTAGGTTTTTTCCTAATGGATTTTCTCATCTCCTTCGCATTCTCTTGTATAGTATTTGTCCCGTTTTATCTAATATGTTTGGATCTTGTATAGCATAAGATATATCTTTGTTATTCATAGAAAAATAGAAGAAATTATTACATTTATCATCAACTGGATTATGAGGTCTAGATTTCTTAAACTCTAATTTCTCATCTTTGATCCTTAGTGTTAGCTTCCCTTCATACACATCTTTCAGGGCCTTGAAAGTAGCATAGAAAGGACATCCAAAATTAAGCATACATTCCTTTTTTCAGCTGTATCCAAAACCATAAAGTCTACAGGAATGAGAAACTTATCAATCTTTAAAGGCATATCTTTTAATATATATACCGATTACTTAATAGATCAATCTACCAATTGAAATAATATATTAGTATATTTCAATTTGCCCTCATTGAGCTTCTTATAGATAAATATATCTATAAGGATAATGCCTAGCACTGAGTCATAAAGAATTTGATTAAAGCTCATTTCTCTAATAAAACTGAGAATAAAGAGGCTATTAGGATCCTTAAGTTTTATAAGCAATCCCTTTTTGGTCATGGTTTTGCACTCCTTAATCAAAGATGCATTTTTATTTTCTTCGAACTTTCTCTTGTCAGATAAGGTATCTTTTAAAAAGCTAACATAAAAAGCAATTTGTTTCAAAGCATCATTAAAAGGAATATTAATATATATCTTTCGAAGAACTTCCATAAACTTCCTAAATTCTTTGTTAAATTTTGGCTTAACCAATCTTTGGGAATGGGTGACTTATAAGGTGTAGGGGGAATGTATTTAGGTTCTTCTCCCTCTTTAACTTTCTTTCCCTTGGTTTTGTTATCCACAACATGTGTTTTTCCCTTCGTATTTCCCTCACTCTTAAGTTTCCCCAACCTAGGGCTTTTAATAAGCTCATCACTCTTTAACATCCCATTATTGTAATTCTTTCTAGGATTATCAAGTTTTCTAGATAATTAACTAGGTGGTCTAATATAGACATTAGCCTGTTTAGCGATTTAGTCCTTAAGCATCTTGCCAGCGATAGTTATAATATCAAACTTAAAGTTGAGCTTCCTAATCTCTTCCTTGAACTCCTCATTTTGCTTAGTCATTTAGGATGTTCTCCAGGATGGATTTTAGGCTAGGTTTTTTGGGATGGGGTTAAAAAATTTGGATTGTAAACTAGGTGGTTATCTGTTACCTTGAGGTGCAGGGTTAAACATGTTTCCATAGGAGAAGTTTAGATGCTTCCTTTAATCAGGGTTATAGGTATTAGAGAATTAGTCATTCTTCTAGTTGGGGTTGTTAATGAGGTTAAGATATACAACATAAGATTCATATAAAAATTGATTCCCTAATTGAAAATATATAGCTAAATGTCTTAAGGATTCACATATATAACAAATCACGAAAGTAACACCAATAGAGTTAACATTTATATGGTCAAAATTTTTAGATAAGAATCTACCTTAGTAACCAAAAGATTCAAGGCATTTAGATCATACTTATCTAGAACTTTTTTAGGAGTGGCTCTTTCACTTGCCATTGGTAGTAGTTTTGATCCATATCCTCAATTAGATTACACGATTCAAGCTCTATATATAAAGATCTTCGTATTCTAGATTATCTTATTATGAAAGGTTTGAACTATCAACTAGTACTCTAATCCATAATGTGGACATGATCTCAACAACTCTTTATACCTCTCTTAAGCCTAATGTAGAGATTCACCTTCTCTATGGGAAAAGTTATCATTTGGTTCCTTGTCTATGCAATCTTGTCTAGGGGAGTGTATTTAGCTAAAAACATATAAGCAAGCTAATTCTATGTGGTGATTAAGCTTGTTGATATGCTCTGCAGTGATGCTTTTTCTTTGTCCCTCAAAGAGATAGGGAACAACCTGGCATTAGCGAAGACATCATTAAGGTTCATTATATTGTAGTACTTTAGAAACATAGATAGATGCAGATTAAGATCTTTAGATAGTAGTCCTCTAAATTGATTCTGCTATACTATAGAGAGTAAAAAGGGCTTTAGCTCTTTTGACATCTTCTTCTTATGTATATGGTTCTCTTAATCTCAAGATCTGGTTTAATTAGATTCTTGAGATTGTCAGATTCCCATATATAAAAAGTAAGTTGCAAAAGTAAAAGAATAAAGAGAATTCAGTGAACAATAATGAAACTAAACTAAAATAAAAAAGTCAAAAATACCTAGTCTAATTAGTTTGTAAATAAATTAATATGAACTATCCATTCATTGAAAACAATGCTAAAACTTAATTATTCTAATTGTTAACTATAAGTGTATGAGATAACTATAGCAATCACACCAAGTATGTGTTGATTCCATAAAGAATATTATTAATTATCGATTAATTACAAACTTAACTAACTAAGCTTAACTATCTGGGCTAACAACTATAATCAATCAACTAAAAATAAAAACAAAAAATCACCTAAAACACTAAAAAAAAGCAATGGTTTGAGTAAAATAATGTATGAATGACTAGATATTAGTAAAAAAATCCCCTAAGCTTTTACTATATTCAACTTCATTATGATTTCATGAATATTTCTAGTTTCATAAACCAGTAAGAATTTGAAACTTATATTATATCTCTTTTGAGACATACAACCCCTATCCTTAAATTAATCAATTACAATCTCTTTCAAATTAAGACAACCTGAGAATGCTTTAGTTTGCTTTGTGAACTCTCATAATAAGTTTTATCATAACCTAGGAAGATCTGGTGACTTTCTCTCAAATAGCTCACGCTTAACTCTCTTTATCCATGTATTGATCTAACTACACATTTTATTTCTCAAATCTCAATTCAAATAATTGGTCTTCCATTTTTTGTTTTAATTTAATTAGTTATAAAGATACGGATAAATCACAAGAAAGATAAATAATTATATTAAATCCTAGGTTCATTCTACCTAAATCTATAACTTAATTAGTTTATTATTAAACAAAGAATAAATATAAAAATAATGAAGAAAATAAGGAAAAGAGATCGTTGTTCTTAAATCTTGAATCTTTAGATCATCTTATTGGAATCTTCTTTTATCTTTTGATTGACTTGTTCTTGATCAAACCTACTATAGATTGGTCTCTAAATGACTTCCCTATTGCTTTCTAACTTTTTCTTCTGTAAAAAAAAATATTTTATTTTTCTTTCCTCTTTCTTTTTATTGGAAACCCTTCTCTTAATGAGCCATAAGGTCCTAACACATATCCATATAATAGGTAGTGCTATTTTTGGTAGCTTTTATAACTTTTCTATAAAATAACACTGTCAAAGGGGGATCAAAATAAGGATGTGTGGGTTTCGTGTTGTTTAATCCAAAGGGTAACACATGAGTGTATAGGGCTACGAAGGAGAAGCAAAATTAGCCATATTAGAATGTCACCCAAACACAGTGGTGTGTAAGTGTTTTGTTTTTAGTCCCTTCTCTAAGTCTTCCAAATGAGCGCCAAATATATCCTATTCTTCTCCAAATTCATTCATTGTCCTTAAGGAGGTATAAATATAACCTAAAATAAAATATATCTCAAATTAATTATCAAATCCTTCAAAAGCATTCAAAACACAACCATATGTTATGAAAATAATACCAAAAATAATGTATATCTAGTATACGTCAATTCTTTAATAAGGTAAAGTTCTACATTCAAAATGCTTGATGTTGCCATTAAGTATGTGGATGCATTTATTAGGTCGAAACAATATGATTCTTGGTACACTTATTTCCTAACATAGTTACAATGAGAGTTAACAGAAATTTATTAGAAATTGGAAGTGTTTAAAATTATCCCCAATTTTTTTTCACGAAATATCCAACTACTCATAATTGTTTCACTAACATGTGTGATATCAAGTTAGCATCCTGAATGAGTCATTTCTTCTAATAAGGTGTGGTTTGGGCCGGGTCCCTCACCGGCCAGGTATTGTCTCTGAGGTCTCAGGGTGCTCCCTGTTCCACCATCTTGTGGTTGGAGTGGCAGGGACGAGTCGAACTCAGGACCTCAGGGTTTTGTTGGAGTTAACTCCATGCCTCT
>JAOTAZ010000008.1:30734686-30750097 GCA_025629785.1 Erythroxylum oxycarpum | reverse complement strand
GGTTTGGGTGGGCCCTGCACCATTTTAGGTTTTGTCCCCTTTGGCCTCAGGGTGTTCCTTGTTCCACCATCTTATGGTTGGAGTGGCAGGGACGAATCGAACCCAGGACCTCAGGGTTTTGTTGGAGTTAACTCCACGCCTCTCACCACTGAGCTACAAAACCTAAAATGGTGCAGGGCCCACCCAAACCAAGGTGGTTTAATGCAAACATAATGTTGTAAAAAATTGAATATTATTTTTAGAGATTGTATAATGGCAGAGTTTCAATACAAGTTCAAATCATTAAGTAGCTATAATATGGTTTGTTTTCTGATTACCATTATGAATAGGTAAATGGTTTAATAACAATAGTTCAATGTCAGGTTCAATTTCTGTTGATACATCCTTATCAAGCAAGGAAATTTTCAGTTTGAATCTTGGATTAAAGGATATTACAAGGGAAAACACTTAGGATTTTATATAATCCAACATAGTTAGATTGTTATTTGGAAGCTAATGTTTGAAAAATTACTTATGAAAAATTTGATATATTATGGTGGAATTTGAATAGAGGTTAACATCTAATTATGTAGACAACTATGTGAGATTTCTTAATGTTTCCAATATCTATAACTGCTTTTGAATTTGCTTTTAGTTTTGTGATTAAACGGTCATTTTTTTCTAAAAACATTGGAGGTCCTAATTTGTGCCAAGATTTTATTATGTGATAAACCAATTTAAGGTAAACTAAATGCCTAAAAACCAATTTAAGGCATGCCTAAAAACTTAATTAGGCTTAGGCTCAACCCAACTTTTTCATTGTTTGATTGGATATCAGATCAGGTAAGACCTATAAGTTTATTTCATATTCAACTGACTCGACCTATTGTCATTACTACTGATAATTGGAGTTATAATATAAGGTGTAGGGAATGTATATTACAATTGATACTTTGATTTTATAAGCCCCAATCAAGACTTGATTCTCCTATATTCAAATGTCAAATATCACAAAGATACCTTTAAAAGCTTTGAAATAATACATATAAGAATGGTAATTAGTATAGTTGGACTAGCTTACTCTTTGTTCGACTCAAACATGACAACTCCAAAGTACGCCCTAAATCCAACCCAAAGTTTGATTGGTTCGAGTCGCAAGGCCAGAACCCGTTTCGACCACTTAAAAAAGATGTCATTTTAGTGAAAGATTTTAAGCCACTTGAACCAAGTTTTGAGCAGATTCTCTTGACCGAAGCTTAATCAACTCGAATCTGAATCTTTAATTTTGTATCATACTGAGTCTATTTTACCAAGTCTAAACACACACATCATAAGATATATGTTAAACAATTATTTTAAGTTTCTGTAAAGAAAATTGCACCTAGGAGTTATAATGTCTATGAATATAAACATTGGTATTATATTCATAGAAAATGAAAGGAGAGAAATGGCTCAAAGTTCATTAAGAAAGGTAAACCCAAGTAAATGATTTTTTTTTTGAATTGGTTGAGTAATTAGTCTAACCACTATGTCAATTCAAATCACACTGAAATTTTCCTGAAGAAGACTGATAATACTGAACGCATAGCATTACCTTGAACAAGAAATTGGACAGCTAATAGCCTAATACTCATAATCAGCACATTTTTACAGAGCCAGTTTGTTGATTTAACAGACCAACAGTTAGCAGGAATTATCAACACTTTTTGACGCAAATGTTTGAGCCTATAAATCAACAGACATGAAGTGCATTTCATGACACAGTAATTGCATTATATACAGCCTTACGGAGCAAATAATAATTGAAACTTCTCATGTTGATCCTTTTGACTCAAATTGGGAGCGTATAATCATGAGACGCCAGAATTACTTGGAACGAGGGGAGACTTTTTCCATTCTGCCTTGGAACACAAGCTCTTAGTGTTGAGTGTAGGAACTACCAGTATCTTCCCTTCAGTTAATGGATACGACCCTACACGAACTTGCGAATATCCCGCGCATTGCATCCAGAGTACGATGCTGCTTCCTGCATATAACTGGTGTTTGCCTCCCAGATGCAAACATTCTACTGGAGAAAATGGACTTAGTACCAGCCCGCAAAGTCCCAGAGGAAGAATTAGAGTCCCTGACTGTTGTTTGGCTTCTTATTGTAACTGCAGAGGATCTACTTTTCCTGGTAATTTCCTGAGGTAGCTGCAAGAGGTTAGAATACGAGGAATTAAGATCTTCTTCTTCTTCATATATCCGCTCCAATCTCTCCCCTGGAATTTTCTCTGCATTGACATCTGCAATACCTCCTTGATCGTCTTCAGTGGTCACAGTTCTCTTTGCTTCACTCCATAAGCCAATGGCACGCCATGCGTCTGCAACAAGCTCCATAGTGCTGTTGGCAGGTAAGACACCCTTCTCTTCCATGAGTTGCAGCACCTCTTCTGCTTTCCAAGGTTGTCTTGCTTCCCCATAACCCCATATCAATGTTTCAAATGTTTTCTGATTGGGGGAAACACCAATCTTACACATTTTCTCAAAAACCATCATTGCTTGCTCCATTTTACCTGCAGTGCACCATCCACTGATGATCGTGGTGCAGATTACAACATTTGGGTGCACACCAGATTTATCCATTGAAGTCAGTACAGACTCAGCTTTTGCAGGCTCTCCAGCACGAACATAACCTTTTGCAAGAATGCCAAATGCATGTATGTCAGGTTCTATTCCTGCCTTCACCATGTCATTAAAGATCTCCTGGCACTTGTCCATAAGCCCTGCAGAGCTCCATGCATTCATGATTGTGCTGAATGTTATAACATCCGGCTTGACACCATACTCTTCCATTAATGTAAGTGCCTGTTGATTACCTCGTCAATAAAGATTTTATAAATTAGAACACATTGAAGATCATAGAGAAGAGGAATTAATATGCCAATTACATTACTGCAAGGTTTCTATCATACACTTGAGACTGTATCTAGATTCTTCATTTGCTATCAAACTATACATTGAAATGCTAAATTAAACGTCAAACTGGAGTTGGTACTGAAACATTTTGTCTATATCACATGCCAGTGGTTCATTCCCTCTCCTATGTCCTTATCAAAATGTAGTCAACACAAAGTGGCCTACAATGAGAAGGGTGGGAGATAGAGGGCTGTGGGAGGCACAACAAAGAGTGGCATTTCTCAGCCACGCTTACAACAATCACCTCTGTCATGTAAAGGCCCAAATGATTTTAACTGCGTTTTGAGTCAAATTATTGGTTGTGTATGCATGTGTTATACATGTTACACAAGCATCGTAATTGTTAACATTTTGTAGTTCTAAGACAAATTGTGAGTCTATATACAACTACAAGTTAATATTTATGGTGAAATACAGGATCCAAATGCACTTTATTGTGGACTCTTAACTCCTATTTTGATTAAATAGCCAGAAGAATTCAGTCAATTTACACCTTCTCACATAAATCTTTTCTTTTCTGTCTAGGTGTGTTTGTGACAGCTGATATGAAGAGATTTTCTTTCATCTTCAACAAATCAGTAAAAAAAAAAAAAATGAAATGCAGATCAGATGTGTATCATTTCATCTTTCCACAGCAAAGAGAATAGAAACTTGTTTGTGCACCCATTAGAGTCAGAGGTCATTTTGCTAAATATGAAGGTAATATCTTGAAATGTAAAGACACCTTTCAGTATTTGGCATGGAGTTTGCAGTGAGAAAGAAAGAACTAACCTCATCAACTCCATTTGTGTCCATGATGTCTAGAAATCCCTTGATTAGAGAATTAAAAACAAATTGATTAGGATGCACTCCAAGCTCCTTCATCCTGGACACAAATCTCAAGGCTTCTATCATCTTAGATTCTTTGCAATAGCCATTTACAATGGTGCCACAAGTGCGCTCATTCGGTGCCACTCTCTTGTTCTGCATTTCCATTAACATGTTTTCGGCCCTACTTGTTTCCCCTTGCTCAGCATAAGCCCTAGCTAGGATATTGTAAGTAACAACATCAGGCTTCAGACCAGATGCTACCATCTTGTGCAATAAATTGCATGCTTCTTTTATATTTCCCTTGTTACACCAGGCTCTAATTAAAATATTGTATGTCCGATGATTTGGCTTGATGCTTTGATCCTGTAACATCAAATCTAGCAATCTCAAAGCTTCTTCAGGCTTACCAGCATTCCCATATCCTTTGATGAGGGTATTGAATGTAACAGTAGTGGGCTTACATCCACATTTCTTCATTTTGTGAAAGAGTTTCATGGATTCCTTTACATCCCCAGATTCAGAAAAAGCATTAATCATGGCATTAAAAAGTATAGTGTCAGGCTTCACTCCATGCTCCTCAATTTTAGATGTCACCATAAGAATGGACCGGAAACGTTTCTGCAGAGTCAAGGCAGCTACAAGAGCTGTGTATGTTATAATGGTTGGCCTATGTCCATCTTCCACTAAATTATTAAAGACAGAATGAGCTTCTCTAGGCTTCCGTCTTTCAACCAAACTATTCATGAATTTTGTTCTGGAATGAACAGTTGGGCAATTGCTACTGCTCAGACAAACCGGACATTGGGTTTGGGCTTGAAAACCTACAGATGAAGAAACTGTTTGTAGTGGCTCCTCTATCAGACGTGGATCCTGAGAAATTCAAATTGGCCAAAGGTTAGAACCTGATATGTACATAATGCATTTGTACAAACTAGCCACAGAAAAAAAAAGAAGTCCTAGTACAGCAATCAAATATGATGGCATCCCTTGTAATTGACATGGCATTGGTTAACATCTACTACATGGAGTTAAATCACTTGTGGTAGAAATGGAACATCAATCTCAGGAAAAATAAACATTTCTGATTTGTATTTGGCAGCGTATGAAACTTATGTGAGTGTGTGTGTGTGTGACAGGAACATATAAAATCATTAGTCAAGCAACAACCACCATTGTAGTGGCATTTGTACATTGAGATCCATATAACAGAATATACTAGCTGCAATGGGATTGACTGAAGAGTAGTCTTCCTTCTTTGGACATCTAATCCTCTTATGCAATGCCTACACTTCCCCGATTTTCTGACTCCACTTTCCATTAAGAATTGTCTAGAGAAAAGACAAATAAAAGGATCCAACTGTAGGATAACCATGATGTACCCTTGAGAAAAGTTTCTGAATTCAAATCTTCATTCATCAAAGCCGGAGGTAACTTGGCCACAGATTAACCAGGTTGTATGGATTTTCTGCCATAACTAACATCAAAAGGAGTTAAATAGAAAGCCCTAAAAGCAGTAATCTAAACAAGACCACAATTCAACGTCTATCTTGGAGCATGCAATTCAAATTTCCAAAGATAACTCCAACAATATTTATCTTTTCAAAATTCTTCACTCCGATATACTTCAAATCATCAAGGAAGCTTCCAAAGGTTCCAACTTCCTTCCAATGAAATTCCTAATCGACGCACTCAAAATAGTTAACTTTTGCAAGTAAAAGAAAAAAAAAAGCTTTACTTTACCATAACTGATGCTTTAGTGAGGCTTGTGCTTGGTATCGTTCCATTTTGACGTCTACTCATCATGCCTTTCTAAGTGGAACTCCTAGATTTTCTGCTTGCTTTCCCAGTATACCTGAAATTTAAAACTTTTTCCGCGCAAGATTAAGCTGAAGACTTGGGAAAATAGTTTGATTGGATGGGAATTCAGAAAAAAGGCTAAGTTCATTGTACACAATAAGCTGGAAAATTTCCAAGGATCAGTATCAAGATATGAAAACTAGAGACATAGTCATCTGTCAGAATACCCTGAAATCTTGATAATATAGAAAGGTAAACAAAAATGAAGGCATGTTTAGCTGCGTCGTTACAGGTTCATAAGCACCATAACTACGTGATTGGCATTTTACATACAGAGATACTGTATTTCACTTTCAAAGTACATAAACAGAGTCAAATCTCAGGCAAAAAACTATGCAATGTTTAAAGAATTAACGAGGTAAGCAACGATTAGCTAGTGATGTGACTGGTAATTGTAGACGCAGATTGAAGAAAAACAACAACCCGGGAAGTTAAAAAAAGAAAGAAAAAAGAAAACGATATGAATTACAGCATTGAAGCAGCAAATCAAGAAGTGGGTTTCTTCACAAAAACCAAAATGGCTTATACAACCAACAAGAGTTGCCAGTCAACCAACGCAAACCCAAGACATTGGAGAACACACAAAAAGTACAAATGAATAGAAGCAGTGAGTCGCATCAAATCAACTAGCCGAACAAAATCAATGCTAAAACACAAAGGCAACATAATCGACAATTGTACACCTAAAATTCACACATGTCACGGCCACCAACTACTAATTTGAAGACGTTTACTGGCGTTGTACCTCTTGAGATGGGCAAGTATCATAGAGACGGATGGGGAAGAACTTGCATGTTTTTGGCATGCAAGTGGTGTATCAGCAAGCAGAAAGGAAATAGGAAGGTATAATCACAAGTTTTGTTGGGTAGCAAGACTAGTGTCTGTGTTGTGGCATCCGCTAGAGATTCTTATCCACAAATATTATCAGAAATAGATTCTTTGGATAATATTTTGAGGCCATAAAGAAGTTGACGTCATAATTATGGTATAACGAATTAATGTTTTTATTTGGAGGAGGAGAGCTGACCACGACGCCTTTTGTTTCGGTTGGCCAAGATTCAATCCCTGAATTTTTTTCCCTGCATTGTTTTGACGTTCATTTCACAGTAATATCCAACATCTTAAATTCAAGAATTTTCTTTTCGGATTCCTCTGTGTAATTGAAGCCTTCGGTTTTCCAAACATATTCATCCAAAGGACCACGATTTCCTTTCCAGTTCTTATCAACGGTCCCCTTCTCCATACTTCAAAGCTGCACGAGGCCTCAGATAGGGAGATCCATTTCCCCACAAGTCTTTATTCTTGCCATGGAAGTGTTAAACGCTTACATTCGTAAGGAGACAATCTCAAATCTCAACTTCAAATACCATTCTAAGTATAAGAAGCTTAATCTCACTAGCTTATATTTTGCGGACGATCTTCTTCTGTTTTATAGGGCTGATCGGGAGTCCATTCTCTCTTATCTACGTGCCCTCGCTACTTTCAAGATCGTGTCTGGTCTTCATATGAATCAGGACAAAAGCCACTTCCTTCTTTCAAAAGGTGCAGCTCACTTGGAAAATCTAGTTTTGGCGGCTACTGGAATAAGATCACAACAGCCTCCTCTCTTATACCTTGGCCTTCCAATCTCCACAAAGTGTTTAAGCTTTGCTGAGTGCCGCCCTTTATTAGACAAGATTAAGAACCGTATTAAGTCTTGGGTGAACAAATCCCTTTCCTATGCGGGTAAACTTTAGCTTATCAAGTCCATCCTCATTTCCTTGCATATTTATTGGAGTTCCCATATTTTCTTATCTGAAAGCATTATCAAAGAAATTGAAGGAATCTGTAGATCTTTCTTGTGGAGTCACTCTAATGGGGACCTTGGCGCTGTTGGTGATGCTGTCGCCTGCAACCAAATATAAAAGATTTTCACTTATGTAATAGCGGTAAACGGATATCGTTCCCACGAGAAATTTTTAACAGTAAAAGTCAGCTAGTTCGGACAAAAATAAAATGGGAGGTTTTTGGAACTTACTGAAATAATAATGAAAATCAAAGAAAATTACAAATTGAAATAATTAAGTTGACAAGAAAATTAATTAAGCATAATTAAATTGAAATCAAAAGAAATAATAAAATAAACAAACTCCATAACTGGTCTATTAATAAAATTAACAAAAATAACAATTGAAATTTGCAGAAATTAAAAACAAGAAAACAGAAAATTAAATCAATCTTTGAATCCCTAATTGAACTTCTGGAAAAATTAAAAACAAGGAATCAGAAAATTAAATCAACTAAATTCCCTAATCTAAGACTAAACTACTTGACAATTGTAAAAAGAAATAAACTATGAGAATTAATTAAAACAATTGTAGCAGCCAAAGGAAGATGATTTGCGGTGATGTTGGAGACTCCAGGACGTGGATACGCGGCAACCAGTAGAAGAGAAGATGCGATGGATGCTGAATAAACAACTTACGGCAGCCTAGGATGAGGAGAATGCGTGAATAACGCAAGAAATAAAGAATCAGTTTGCGGCAAAGATGGTATGCGTTGAAGTAAAAAGAAAATCAAGAGGAGGGAACACGCGGCAGCCTTGGGAAATCAACGACAGATGATGAACTAATTGAAAAACAAGAGGACAAGGCAAGGACCACGTCTGGCAGCCAGGAGAAGATGCGTTGGTGTTCTATTGAACAAATAAAAACCAAAGGAAAATCATGATGTGGCAACGTTGGGAGGAGAGTGCGTTGATGTTGATTAATAAACAAAGAGAAGGAAACCAAGGGCTGCAGTAACCAAGGGGAAGTGCGTTGCCACTGTGGAAATCAAGAAGGGAAATAAGAAAAACCCAATGTGCGGTAACTAAATAAAAAGGTCAAGAAATCAGAAGTAGAGGACGTGGGTCATGGAATTGCTGGAAAGAAAAGAGTGTCCTCATACTTGTAACCCTTGCTTCCTTTTATAAACGCCAATCAACAATAGTTTTCTTCTTGAATTCAATCTCTTCTCTTATTTTGATCAGATTTTATCCCAATTAGATAATCTTCAAATTTTAGTAGAAGATGTCTTGTTTAGAGATTGAGACGATCTTGGACTATCGTGTTCCAATTGGAGATAGATTCTGGAATTTTTACAGATTTAGGATTCTGTCATTATTTTTCCTCTTCCCGATCCTTTTGTCTTTACGGCATTGAAAACCACCTGTGGACATTTAACAAATAATTCTATTAATTTATGAACACAAATTTCACAAATCAATAAATATTAAGTCCAAAATATATGTATTTAAAACGACTTATCAATTAGCTTCTCCTTCCAGATGAAAAGATTCTAGAGAGACCTTTTGATTATCTGTTGTGCTTTGAAATTCAAAAAATTGAACTACCCGATTAAACCACTATGTTGGATCATCTCCAGAGTATTTTGGAAAATCCAATTTTGCCATTTTGGAAGAAACAATTTGTCTGCCACCTTCGTTCTCTTCTTAATATGGTCGGACAATTCCTTCCCGTCCATTGTTGTGATTGTTAGAGCTTTCCCTAGTTAAAAGCAAAATTTCAGACAGCCTGTTGATAGTGTCCTCAAGTCGTTGCATTCCATCTTGAACACCACCAAGTCTAGCCTTTAAGGCTTCAATCCTCTCTTTGTTGGTTGTCATTTTTAACCTGGCTCTGATACCAATGATAAGGACTTTAGGAGAGCCACACCCCCAAAAGCTAGCTTAAGAGGGTAGAGAGCCCAAATTCCTTATAAGAGCGAGGGCATGTGCATGTGATGAGCAAGATATGATATTAAAACGCACAATAAAGACTTAAGAAAGAGCACCAATATATTGTCATGCTCATGCAGGACCACTTCCTTACCACCTCATCTCTCTTTATCTATTCTCTCCTGTTACATGAATATAAGAGATAGAGCAGTGGAACTTAAGAAACATCGGCCCTCAACCCTAGGAAGTTGTAAACGAGGTTGGCAGTTTACTAGTTTATACAGTAGCCTACCTTTGAACCTAAAAAGTAAAGAAAACCCTTTTGCTATCTACAGGTTGGAAAGAGAATTGATAACAACCTTTTGCACTAAATGCCGCCGGATCATAGATTATGTTTGACAATCTGAGACTGAGTTTCACCTGTATTTAATGTTTGTGTCTCTCTTGAGTTCTATTTTTTTTCCTCCTTTCAATCAAGGCTTTGATAAGGTTGCATGAATAAGAATAGAACTGTATTGTGAAGGTTTAGTGACCATGGCTACCCTAATCAGAAACCTAATTGTATCTTTTAGTATTCATTCTCCATGATAATAGTTCTAAGATCCCACTTTGAGATCATACAAGACTTTCATCATTCAATACCTTAACAGTTACGACGTTAATCTTAGTTATTTACACTAAGGCATGCTCTACATTTATTTGGTTTCTTCCCGGCGTAGGAATTGATGTTAAATCCTTTTTAACTTGGTTATTTATGATACAAAATACAAATTCTCCATGTAACAATGAAAGATATTGCCGTGTTTTTTTTGGTTTTCTAGATTACACTAGACCTAAAAAAGGGAACATAACTTGAATGTAAAATTGAAGCTCTCTGAAGGAGACGCCTTGCTTATGAACCATCCATATTAAAATCTAATTCGATGGCTTGGCTACTTACCAAGGATCTTTCTGCCCAAATCAAAGCATGAGGCATGCAGGTCTAATAATGTGTTGTGAAAATCAACTGGATTATAGTAGGTTTGCAGCTAAATAGGACTGAAGGAATAATAATGAACACAGATTTTACGTAAAAAGCTCCTAAATTAGGGTAAAAATCATGGGAAAGGATAGACGACTTTTACTACTGAGAAAAACTGGGGAATTAAAAGGAAAAACTAGACTTAAAAAATTAGACTTCTCCCTTCTCTTCTCTGCTTGCTGTGAAATTCTTCATGCTACTCCTGCCTTTTTATAGGCAAGAGTGTCTTTGGCAGCGCTAGGCATGGTAGGCACCGAACAACAATTATTGGCAATCCTCCCACTTGAAGATTTGATTGATAATCAATTATATCTTCACACCATTCTTTTCTACCTTGCTACTTCATGTTGCTTACATCTTTGTCAAGTCACAGGAGGATCGACGCTACATAAACTTGTTATCATTGATTGCTTTTGTCATAAAATCTGCCAGGTTATCCATTGTATGAATTTTCTACATGTCCACCGTTCCTTCTTCCACTTTCTCACTATATTAAACTAGGATGTGTTTAGTCTTTGAATGAAATGTTGGATTCTTTTCAAGATGCAAAGAACTCTGATTATCACAATACAGAGTAATATTCTCTTATTTATTTTCAAGTTCTTCTAACAACATCTTCAACCACACTGCTTCTTTACTAGCTTGTGTAACTGCTACATATTCTGCTTCTATTTTTGACATGGCCACAACTAGCTGCAGTTTTGAAACCTAGCTCACAACTCTTTTAGCTAATGTAAACACATATCCTGTAGTGGATTTACTTTTATCAAGATTACCTGCATAATCATTATCAATATATCCTTTGATAGAAAAATTTGATCCTCCCTAACATAATGCAACATCTGAGGTTCCTTTGATATATTTGAGCATCCTCTTAACAGTATTCTAATGCTCTCGACTAAGATTCGTCATGTATCTACTCACTACTCCCAATGCATTTGCAATGTTTGGTCTTGTACAAATCATAGTGAACATTAAGCTCCCCACTGCTGATGCATACAGTACTTGAGACATCTCCATCCTCTATTTTTCATTGCTAGGACTCATACTTGAGGATAACTTGAAATTAATAGGAAGAGGGGTATAAATTGTCTTACAATCTTGCATGTTAGATCGCCACAAGATCTTCTTCAAATAATTCTTTTCAGAAAGCCAAATCTTTCTATTATTTCTGTCTCAGTGAATTTGCATCCCTAGAATCTTGTTTTCTGGTCCTAAGTCCTTCATTTCAAATTCCCTAGCCAACTGTGCCTTCAATTCTTTGATATGATCATTATTGGAGCCTGCTACCAACATCTCGTCTACATACAACAGCAAGACTACAAAATCATCTTTCTCAATTCTCTTGAAATATGCACAAAGGTCTGCATTCAATCTACTGTATCCAAGGCTAATGATGAAGGATTCAAATTTCTTATACCAACACATCAGCGCTTGCTTTAAACCATATAGAAATTTGTTCATCCTGCAAACAAAGTTCTCTTTCCATTTTTCTTCAAAACCTTCTGGTTGGAGCATATAAATTTCTTCCTCAAGATCTCCACGAAAAATGTAGTTTTCACATCTAACTACTCAAGATGCAAGTCGACTATAGCACACATTGCTAGAACTACTCGAACTGTAGCGAGTTGAACCATAAGAGAAAATATTTCGTTAAAATCAATACCTTCTTTTTGAGCGTAGCTTTTACCTCCAATCTAGCACAATATCGCTCTACTTGATCGTCATCACTCCACTTGATCTTGTAAACCCATTTATTGCCAATAGGCTTTCTTCCTTGTGGTTATGATACTAGCTCCCATGTCTTATTCTTATTAAAAGCTTCAAATTCTTATTGCATTGCTGTCATCCACTGAGATGCACTTGAACTATTTATTGCTTCTTGAAGAGTTGATGGCTCTCCATTTTTATATAAAAGACAGTATGCAATATTGCTTTCCATAATATAATCTGAGTGCCAACTCGGTGTTCTTCTTATACGAGTTGGTCTCCGAGTATCTGGAACATCATATTCAACTGATTCTTACTCCTCGTGCTCTGGTGAAGCTTCAGAAGAATCATTTTGATCAACTTCCTAATCCATTTGTACTGTTGTAGTTTTTGGATTCTTTTGTACAATGCCAACATTTCTTTTTGCTTTTGATCCTTATCTTCTATGAAGATAACATCGTTGCTAATAACAATCTTGTGGGCAGTGGGATCTTACAAACGATACCCTTTCACACCTTAAGCATACCCTAAGAAAATGCATCTTCTAGATTTTGGATCCAACTTTGTAGTTTCTTGGGCATTAAACGTCACATAGGTCGGACTTCCATATATATGGAGGTTGGAATAATCCATTGGTTTACAAGTCCACATCTCCATCGGTGCCTTCAACTCAATGCAATTGATGGAGCTCTATTCACTACATAATAGACAGTATTGACTGCTTCTGCCCAGAATTTCTTATCTAAGCTTACAGTTCTCAACATCGCTCTTGTTTTTTCCAACAGAGTTTTATTCATCTGCTATGTTACTCCATTTTGTTGTGAACTGCCTTTTGATGCACTCTTTCTTATATAATTCATCAAATTCTTTACCAGTATATTCACCTCCATTATCAGAGCACAAGCACTTGATCTTCTCACCAAATTCGAGTTCCACCCGCACTTTGTAAAATTTGAAAGTTAGAAACACATCTGCCTTCCTCTTGACAGGAAACACCCAACATCTCCTAGAATAATCATCAATGAATGATACAAAGAAATTTGCTTCTCCTAGGGACATAATTGGTTCTTGCCATACATCAGAGTGAATTAATTCTATAATTTCTTTGTTTCTAAACTTTGATGTGTTGAACTTTAATCGATGTTGCTTACGCACAATGCAATCCTCACAAAAGGGTAGTGATACCTTTATGAGACCTGGAAGTAGATTATTCTCTGCAAGTATCTTCATTCCTTATTCTAACATATGTCCAAGCTTTTTATGCCACGCCATTGCAGATTTGTGGTCTACACTAGTCACCACAACAGATGTCACTCCTTCTTGCAAAGTTACTCCCTTCAGCATGAACATATTTGCAAAAATTTTCTCTAGTTTCATAAATACTAGCACTCCTTTAATCAAATTCATGATCTTGTTTTGAATCTCAAATCTGAAACCGAGATCATCCAGTTGTCATATAGACAACAAATTCTTCTTCAGGCTCTCCTCAGGTCGCACTTTTTCAATATTCTGAGTTGTCCTATCATACATTTTTGACATGATGGTGCCAATACCAACGATCTTTAGAGCTTGATCATTACAGCTATACACAGATTTCCTAGAGATAGATTCATACTGATGGAACCATTCTCTTCGAGAGGTCATATGAAAATTAGTTGTTGAATCAAGAAGTCATACATTAATAAATCTTATCTTACCTCCAATAGTCATTGCTACTTCACAAACCATTGCACCTTCATCATTTGAAGTATTTTCTACATTTCTTTGAGGAATAGAATCTTTCTTATTCAGATTCCAACAATCCTTTTTTAGGTGCCCTTTCCTTCGCAATTGTAGCACTTGAAATTCTTCTTACTCCTGGATTTTGATTTACTATGATTATAACTCCCACTTGGGTCATGTTCTATTAATCTTCCCCTCATCACCGTCAAGGCCTCTGTTTGTTGCGAATTTTCCAGCCTGTCTTCCTTACTTTTGCATCAACTCTCTTCTTCTAGAATAACAGCTGCAATATTGTCGAAGACTAGAGTGTCTGTGTTGTTTGTTAGATTGATAATGAGTTAATCATACGAATCTGGTAAAATTTGGAGTAGAAGTTTCGCATGCTCACTTATCTCTATTGTGTCCCAATGATGTGAGTTGGGAAAATAGAGTGTTTTAAAGTATTTAAGTGCTCCGTCATCGAAGTGGATTCCACTATACGTAAAGTGTATAATTTCCTCTTTAGAAAAATTTTATTGTGGAGTGATTTGGCCTCGTACAATTTTGTGAGGTGATCCCATAATTCCTTCTATACTGGATAATACTCCATCAGCTAAAGCTAGGTGAAGATTAGCTACAACAATCCCGTCTATCTCGTTCCACTTTCCATATGTGACTCCAACTGGTTGTTCACTAATATATGTGAATAGTACCGTACACGTGAATAGTACCATATACGCGAATAGTACTATTCACGTGAATTACAGTAACTACATAGTTTAATGCAAAAATAAATTAATTAACAGTTGTCACCTTATGGTTACTATTCACCAACTTTTGCTGTGCTCATTAGAACTCCGAACGGATTATGCCAAAAAATTTGTCATAATTTTCTCACCTTCGCTCTGATACCACTTGTTGTGAAAATTGACTGGATTAGAGTAGGTTTGCAGCTAAATAAGACTGAAAGAATAGTCATGAATACACATATTTTAAGTGGAAAACTCCCAAATTAGGGTAAAAAACACAAGCAAAGATAGAAGAATTTTATTAGTGAGAAAAACTGGAGACTTACAAGGAAAAACTAGATCAAAAAATACACAAATTATTTTTGTCTCTCTTTCTCTTTCTTTTCTCTCTCACCTCACTTCTCTCTTCTCTTCTCTGTTTGCTGTGTAATTCTTCATGCTACTCCTGCCTTTTTATAGGTAGAAGTGTCTTTGACTGTATTAGGCATGGTAGGCATCGAATTCAGTGCCTACCAGCCAATAATTTTTAACAGTCACCATCAATTGTTGACATAATGAACTGGCCACTCACTCCAGAACACCCCATAACAGAACTCCAAAGTCGCCTTTAAAGGAACAAAAGAAATGTTCCGCAAGGACATCAACAACACAATTATTTATAAGCCTAGACAAACCAAATTCACCATCAAATTAACAAAGCAGAAGCACCAAATTGAACTTGGTGAATTGTCTCCCTCCATGACCATACATGTTGACCTCCAAATAGAGACCATTTTCACCCTTCTGTAGTTTCCAAGTGGTTACCCGTTTCTACGATTCCAGGTTCCAAGTTTTCAGCAAGGCAAAGTCTACAAATTACCAAAAGAGTATTGTATAAGATTTTTCTAAAATCTGAAGTGAATCACATGTTAGTATAGACTTAATATTTG
>JAOTAZ010000008.1:30671361-30682967 GCA_025629785.1 Erythroxylum oxycarpum | reverse complement strand
ATTAACTAAAATTAACAAGAAATCAAAATAAATTGATTGAATATACAAGCGATAAATTTAAAAATACACAACTCCAATTCAAGGGAAAGATCATCTAAATTTAACATTGATTATTGATCTAAAAAGAATAAGTGTCACAATTTAAGCAGTTAGTTCGAAATGTATTATGATAGCCTTAATAAGTCTAAATTTTTTTAAAATTAACTGGTTCAATCTTAGTATCCATCAAAACTTACCATCAATTGACTGGTGTGATAGTATTTCATATCAAATAAATGATAGCAATAAGCTTAGTGAAAAAAAACTAAATCCTAAATTAAATAATTGAGATAGTTGTAATTATTCAATTTAGTTTTCTTGTCTATCATAAGTTAGATATGCAATTTCATAAATAACCCATTTACTACTTGTACCAATTCTTCATGACAATTACAAATCATTGAATTCATGGATAGCGATAGAATAATCAATATTAAATTAAATTGTTAGATTATTCAATATTGATCATTTATCAAATACATGAACTCAAAACAAGATATTCTTCAATTAAAACATGAAAAAAAAAAGTTAAGAACAAAGCCTCACAAATTACAACTAGAGTTTTAAATCCCCTTGAATCTGAATAATTGAGTTTAGTCACATATGACTTTTGCTTTAATACCAAAAAAAGAACAAAGATGAAATCATGAAAGAAAAGTAAAAAGAGAACTACTGTTGGACCCCGTTTTCAGAACCCAACCTCTTGCTTTGGTACCAAATCTATTGGAATCTCGATTTTCGAAATCCAACTCTTGAACCATAAAACGTGAGGGTCTTACTGTCGAAAACCCTTTATTTGGAAGGAAAAATCCTTCGGAAGCAAATGGTGGGTTCGCCGCGGCAACTTTAAGTTTCACCGTGGCAAACGGACAGGAACTTCTGCTGAGACCTTTCGGGAAAAGTTCGTCGGGGCGAAGTTCCAGGATTACGTGAGAATTGCTCTCGGGAAAGGTTCGTCACGGCGAAACCCTTGGAATCACAACTCCTCCAATGGTTTCTACATCACTCTTATGTTACTTTCAATTTACGTTGTCCCAAAATCACTCCCTTTAATGTATCATCATTTCATAGCAATTCAATATTATCTCATCATACTCTCTAATCTCTTTTCATTTAATTCATTTCTTACAACTAATTCTCATTATTCATAATTCCTATCTTTCTCATATAATATCTCACTTATATATCTATACGTAACAACAATTCATAATCAAAATAGTCATCTCAAATCGATAACTTCCTCAAGTATACTTACTTTCAATTCAACCTCATCCATACACAATTTCATATTCCAACTCAACATCAAAAGCAACAATTTTTACAAAACTTTAATAGCATTTCAAGCCACAATACATCAATGTCTCAAATCTCCAAATACAAAAAGTTACATGAACTAATAATCCTTGAAATGTGACTTAGCCTTGTATTTTACAAAAATAACTTAAATTCCAAATTATGTAGATTTTGAAGTAATGCCCTTATACTCTTGATCACTCGATCTCTTCTTCATTACCTGAAGATGGGATGAAAATGGCGGGTAAGCTTAAAGCTCGTGAGGAACAAGTTTATAATCGAGAAGCAAGCAAAAACCCTTTATAAAACTCATTGCTATTGTACATTTTCGTAACCATAGAAATTTCGTAGTAAAAATCATCAAACACTTATTTCTCAAAATTCTCAATTTATCAAACAATTCATGAGCAATTTTAAATCATGTATGCATCAAACTTGTCAAACACATGTACACACATAAGCATATCATAATGGTTTGGGAGGTCCCTAAACAAAACGATCTAACTCATTCCCATATAATGCTCTTGTGTAGTCGTGAATAGAACAAACTAATACAACCGCACATAGTGGTTTTGCGTAGCCGTAAACATGAGGAAGTCTTTGACGGAGCTCCATGTCACTAGCGGACAGGCGGAAGAAGCCTTTAGTTAAAGTGCACTTGACATACAGAATGGACCAAACCAAACCCACATAACATATATTGCATGACTTGAAATAAATTGCCTAAAATGGCACATTTCGGAAACTTGTTTTTCATGAGCATAAAATGTTTCAAATGCAGTTCCATTTCACAATTCATTCACAAAATTCATATACCAAACATATCAAGATTTCTTAAATCATTCAAGTAATAATAATGCAACATTTATAAAACAAAATGGAATCATTTGATTCTATTGCTTTTGAAAACATTTAGTGGATTATTTACTCTATTATAAACATATACCCACCTTGATTTCCTTGTTTATAAACTTGCTTAGGGATGTCTTTCCTCTTGCTCCTCTTGCCTCTCTTGATTTCTTGTTTAGCTTCAAGATCTTCAAACTCTTCAAGATCTCTCTCTTGAAAGCTAAGAAACTTGAAACCCTAGCTTCCTTCTTTTCTTCTTCTTCTTTCCTCTCCCACTGAACTCTCTCCTTTCTCTCTTCTCACTCACGTTTCTTTCTTCTTAAAAATGCAAGACAATATTTTTCTTTTCAATTATGCCCTTAATGAATGTGCAAAGTCCACTTTGCCCTTCCCTTAAACCTTATAGCCTTTTAACCTTAAGTGACTTGCCAATTTTGCCATTGATACAATCTTACTACCTTAATTTAATTAACCAAAGTACTAAATCATGTTCATATTAACATACTAATTAACTCTAAAATTAATCCATCAAAACCTCATTATTTATTTAAATCATGCTTAATTCAATAAGAAAAATTTCGGGAGCCAACAACTACTCATTTGCGAGAAACGTCCCTTTTTATAGGGTTTTACTAATCTAATCTTAATCTAATTCTACCTTGTAAAGATGTCTATCTAAAAGATGTCTACTTTGAAGAAACAGTTATTTAGTTGAGTTCTGTAACTAACTCAAACTGATTAACCATCCGACGTAGTATCAGGTCTTCATCATAGTTTTTCTTTCGTCTCACTTTCTCTTCTGCTTCGTCTTACTTTCATTCATCTTAGTTTTGCTTCCGCTTCGTCTTACCTTCGTTTCCGCTTCGACTTAGTTTTTTTCATCTCATTTTCGTTTCCGCTTCAACTTACTTTCTTTCGTCTTAGTTTTTACTTCCATCTTACCAAAACGGTTCATCATTTTCTAATATTATTATTATTTGATTTTCATCAAAATTATTAATCGTGAAGTCATTTTGACTTAACAAATATATCTGAATGGATGATGGAGGTAGCAACATCGGGAAACTGTCTGTTCCGGGGAGCACTTCATGTAGGCTTCTTCTCCATGTCTCTCTTCCTTCATCTCTTTCTCAATCTTTCGATGAACTCTCTCTAGGGTTTCATGATGGTGGCTGATGTAAGAAGCCCCTCATCTCTTTTGTCTCGTTCTTTATATACTTGATGTGTTCTGGGCTGGGTTTCTCAAGGTCGAAAGGTCCGAAAAATCCCTCAAAACTTGACTTTTTCTGTGTGTCTACGCGTTTGCTCTACGCAGGCCACAATTGTGGGCCACTTGTAAACATTCTATCACGATCGTGGCTGGCAGGCCATTATCATGAGCCAAGTCTTATGCTTTTGTCACGATCGTGGCAATCTCGTGACGATAGTGGGTTGTCTCCCTTGCTTCTGTCACGATCATGGGCTGTTGTTTCGGTCCAAGTCTCTCCGAACTTCTCCGTTCTTCGCTATTGACCATAAAACACTAACGAACACATCAAGATATCTCAAAGATATAATAATTAAGATCAAATGCTTTTACTAACCAATAAAAACACTTAAACACAAAATAATTCACAATCTAACACAATTCTACCAAAAACACATACTAAACAATCAAATAAATAAATAAACACATATCAAACTATACCCTAAAACACGATACATTTCACACTTATCAAACACCCTGACGAAGGATTACAGGTAAAAATTATCTCATTTATTCAGTTAATAACTCCAAAATGGCTCATTCACACTAATATGAGAAAATTATACTCAAATGATTAAAAAAAACACTTTGAAATGTGTATATACAACACCCAAAATGTTTAATTGCTAAAATCGATGAGAAAATAACTATTTATAGTGTTTTGAGATCCCAGCCATTGTGGAGCCAAGAACTAGCCATTACAATGGCTATCTACGTTGAAATGGTTGACTATTATGCATTACTAGTTCCAAATTCACTAGCCTTTGGAATACTAGTTGACTAATAGGCATATTAGTCAACTAATATGACACATTGGTTAACCAGTACGTCATTCAATGTTACAGCAAATTCATGATACATCAAATTTAACAACTTTAAAATATTGGTCAACTATTATCCCAAATAGGTTGACCACTCTCCCTAAAAATATGAGTTTAACATATTCAAATGTTCAAAACCAATTTGTTTAATCCAATTATGATTTAAACACTTTCTTGTAGAGTGTTTGAAAGATCAAGAAGTTTTTCTATTAAAGTCAAAAACTTTAATTCCTCTTTATAAATGTAAAGATTCATATAATGAAGTAAAATGAAATGTTCACGCATAGTGAGCCTTTTAGAACATCAAATTAACAAAGTGAGATTACAATTAATATTACAAACTAAAGAATGACCTTGATAAACCTTAACCTTCTTTTATTCTTAGTTTGATCTTCACTTTGATTATCTTAAACTTCAATTTCTCTTTATCTACTCCGTAAGCTATCTTCTTGAGTTTATAACTTTTGTTCTTATATTGTTTTTCATCAAAATAATAAGCTCATTAGTAGTAATTATGTTTTGTTATTATTAAGACACCGAGTGGAACCTCCCTTAGTTCAACATACTAATTAGACTTGATCCAATATCTCATTTCATTATTTATCTGTTAAACATCTCATATTTAACTATAAAGTTTCTTAAACTTTACAACCAAGTTCACCTTGATTGAAATATTTTTTTTCTCTTTAACATGTTTTTTTACGTGTGACACATTAGATTCCTAAATGTCTTCGTAATAGATAGAAGTTATAAATCTAAATCTTATTTATTAGTAGATAAATTAAACTCATTTATTTCATCTTTAGATCTCTAAGTAAACACTTTATATATATAAGTCAAGGTTAGTGTCTGATAATACATCATGACTACCCAACTATTTAAGAATGTCAAAGTGATTTTAACTAACCTTTTTGTGAATAATTTTTTTTACATATAATTCAATTATTTCATCATGCAATGTTCCAATTAAAAATAAAACATTAAATTGATGTCTACCTTATTTAAGTCCAATTATTTAACTCTCCACCGTTAGTAATTAACTTTATTAACGACATTAGAAAACTACTTTCACAGTATCATTTTACCTTGATCAAGGATTTTTGAGTCAATACTAATCAAGAAAAGTGGAATATTCTCTCTAATTATTTTAGGATGATGAATTATATATTAATCACTCAACTACTTTTATATATTTAATACTATACATAATTAATATCGAACCTCCTACCCTTGGCTATAATATGTCATAATTAGCATCAAAGCATAATAATCCTTATATGAGATATTATCTTAAATCAAATGATCATTTATACATTCATCACAATAAGAATTTCAATAGACAAACAAGATATATGATGTCAGTTTAATAAACTTGTTCTCTAAAAATACTCACACATTTGTTTAAATAGTTTTATACTTTAATCTATAAGATCGACTACTTCTTTCTTAAAGAAGAAACATAACGCGTGTATTCATCTTTTTTACGCTTCTAGTTTTAATATAACAATGACTAAGAATGATTTAAAAACAATGCATATTTGTCATGTGAATCTCAATTATAATTTTATCATACTATTATTTATATTGTATATTTGTTCTATGTACTTTACATATATTTGAATATATATAAATGCCTATAAATAATTATGTCATTAAATTACAGTTAACTGATTAGCTATAAGATATAAACCAACATTCTAATCCTCTTAAATTAAGAATGGAGCCTTACTAATAGAAATTCCACATCAAAACTGTACTACGGTGATTAAGATGAAGAAGGGGCCATGGGAAAAGAGAACAGAAAACAAACTAAGCGATACAGGATGCTCCACATTGTTAATTTTCAGCCTCTTCTACCCACACTGCACTACAGATATGGTTGTCTAAATAAGCCCTTACTTAAGAATGAAACAACGGAAGCAATTGAAATCATGAGTGCAATGGAAAAGCGAGTTGTATGTAGTACGAAATGTGTGATATCTAGAAAGGAACGCAGATTGAGACCAATGAAGAATAATAAGGTAATAACAGGAAATAGGAGAATTTATACTTTCAAATATAATATACACTTTCTTCTCGAAGTTGGAGTAATCCTGAAAATTAACTACTAAAAATGTCAATTTGGTTTTCATCGAATGAACCGATATTGTACAGATTATAGAAATGAACTATGGCCGCCCCCAAGTGGCACTTTTGGCTGGAACTCGCAAGAAACTTCCAAACAAGGAAAATTGCTGAAGCCAATGCTCTGAAACAATCAAAAGTTTATTAGTTATTGATAAATGTAAATATATCACTTGGCTCCGGAATAAAAGGGTAACTTACAGGGATGCTCAGTAAGTATCCACCACAATTGACTAGTACCGGTAGGCTTCTTCTAGCCGCAACTGGAATATGTTTCAATAATTGGAGAGCTTTTTGTGCTGACAACTTAAGATAATCAAAATAGATGCTATCCTTAGGTATCTGAAGTGTGTTTTTATGAATGTAAAATTTTTGCTGATATAAATCTTCAAAATTTGAAGATTTGGACAACACGCCAAGATACAGCCAGTCAGGTTCAATCATGTGCCGCACTTTAAGAGCCAGGTCGTCGCAAATCTTGCAAGAGCAGAAAAGATGGCACCTACTCTCCACTCGCACATTCCAATCACAATCATCTTTCTCAGGATCCAAACCAACAGAGATGTCCTTCCTTATCTCCCATGTCACCAAGAATCTATTCATGAAATATAAACTTTGACCAGGTAGAAGTGATTCACTTGTAGGTGCTATGGTAGTTTCAACCTGATCCTTCAAGTCGTGACCAACATTATCTTCAACTTGAGGCCTAAAGTATTTGATTTCGTCCCTTTGCAATAACAGAACTTTCCCATATGTTGATTCACTTATAATATTAAGCCTTTTAGCTTCAGCAAGTATTGATCTAGATGTTACATCCAAAAAATACGCATCTGCTGCATCTGGAACAAAACGGTCAGAATATGTTTTTCCAGCAGCTACGATCTGTGCTATATCGCTAGGAAAGTTATGCCTTTGTCCCCCACTAGAATAACTATGAAACAATTCCGACTTGGAAGGCAAAGGACAATCAACAGAACAGCAAACCAAGACCTTTGTTCCCTTGGATCCTGGAGCTGGACAGAGATAGCATCCAGCTGCTGTAAAGGACGTCTGAAAGATAACAAAGGACAATCCTTGATTGTGTGAGCAAACAAAGATGGCATACATTTATATTGAAAGATGCATGCAAAAATTTTAGTAGAGTGATTGGGGATCATGATCAAATCTGCAGTATAAACCAGCTAGGCAGATATACGATGAGAAAAATAAATTTTCTTTCGTCAGCGGTTCTGTGCTAGCTGTCTACAAATGAACTTATTGGTACCCTTTTATATTTCTGGTTGGATTAATTTAGTCTCCAACTTGTACACAAAAGCAACGAGGAGGAACAAAATAAGGCAAGTCCTTTTGCATATTTCAGTTAAAAACTCCTTTCAGCATACTTGTGTTATGCAGCCAGATTTAAGATCTAGTACTTTTTCAGACTGCATAACATTACAATGCAAAGTAAGGAAACAGCAGAGAGATTCCTTAGCATTTTATAACTTAATGCTTTAATAAGTATCCTTGGCATACCACTGGCTTAAATTTAACACGCTACAATTGTGTCTAGTTCCCCATCTAAGCTAGGAAAAGAAATTAAAATACGAAGAGGAAAAATTTACTGTACCTTGCATGGAAAAGTACAAAAATACTTTAACAACAGTTTCGAAGTACTGCCTCTGACAGGCCTGTGTCTTTGAGAGATAAACTGACAGAGTAAGATAAAAAGTAATCAAAAACTATCCCCAAACCATGCACCAAAAGGTTCCCCCAAGAGAGGGATTATGCTATTAACAGATATAGTAAGATAACAATTACCTGCAAGACCAATGAAATGAATTTTGAGAGGCACGTTTCTGCAAGTTTAGATGGATCAAGGATCTCCAAATCAACAACAGCATATCCCTGCTGCTTATGAAATAATTGCAACCCTCCAATATTGATAAAAGAAGAAGAAAAGGGCAAAAACAGTTAATTATTAGATCACAGTAAAAACCTGCGGACAAAAGTTCTTGAAAGCAGAGCTGGGGAATGTAAAGCTAGGTGTAGAGAATATAAAAATATATGTTCACGACTCAAATGTAAAGCTAGGTGTAGAGAATATAAAAATATATGTTCACGACTCCAATGTAAGCTTACATCCGTGATCATCGCCGCCTGATTGATCAAATTACGACAAATATGGTCAACATAAGCACGTGTCTTTCGGCAGGCAGTAATTATACTTTGCAGCTCAGACTGGAAGGTACCTGAAAAATAGAGGCCAACTTTTAGCTTAAGCTTCATCAGAGAAAGAGAAAATTTTCCTACCTCCAAATTAGGGTACAATGTGCAATGAATTTACAAAAGCTAATTCATTGTAAAAATAGCACAAAGCTCAAGCTTATGCCATCTAGGACATCAACGCAACACAAGTATTTCATAGTTGAACCTGCACATAGGTACAACTAAATACACGCTTAAACTATCTGTGACATCTTACAGTACTCACACGAAGATAAATTTCTTAATGATATTCGAATCCTATTCCGAGCATACAATAGACTTTGATTTGTTGGGTCTTCCACCCACGCCAGGGTACCTGCTTGGCATACCTGCCAAAATGAATACATATTATAAATCAAAATCTGTGATTACAAGAACTTGAACAAAAAATTCTCTCCATCTGTTGAACTTACTTTATACAAGTCTTCTTTTGAGTAATACAAGAGTGGACGAACTATAAGTATGCCTTCATTCTTTGAGAATGGGACAGTTGAATTTGTGCTTGACGAAAATACTTGAGAAGTAAATGCCATGCCAGCAAGTCCAAGAACACCACTATTGCGGGACAGTCTGAGTATGAACAACTCAGCCTGCATGTCAAAAGAATCCATTGTAGTTGAAGTATGTATAATCCATCAAGGCCATAATCGAGAGATAAAACCACACAATAGTTATCATCGTACAAAATTTAAAACTCTTTGGGTATAAACATGGTTTTCTTCATTATTGATCCACATGTACAGTTAGGCAGTAATGTACAAATGAAAACTTAAAATAAAATGCCACGGTTCACACCTGGTCATCTGCATGATGTGCAATGAGTAGCACACTGATCTGGTGTTTCATGCAGATGTCCTGAAATATTTGATACCTGAATTTCAGGAACATCAAAGATAGCATAATTATATGATCAGACTTAATATCAAAAAAGAAAAAGAGAACAATCAGACAGGAGACAGATATAAAGGCATCATCAGATTATCATTCCAACAGCAGGAAAATAACCTCATATTTCGAGCATCTTCTTGCAAGTGGCCCTGTTTAGGTCTCCCATCGAGCCAGCTACAATGGACAATTTCATTTCTGATTCCTAATCATTCTCCATGTTAGTCATCTTACATCGAAGAGATCAACCAGCCGATGAGCAAATAACCGAAAGTAAGCTTACCCATTTTAGAAACACGGCTTGAAACAATCCCTGCCTCATCTTTACTCTCAGTACGTAACCCATGATCAACAATAATAGCCAAAAGCCCATCAATTGAATCATCGCTGGTGGAAACAGCATCAGAACTGCCTTTTTTCCAGCTAGCAGTTAGATAACAAAGCGCCATGTTGTCAGGACCACCAGATACTCCTAAAGCTGAAATTTTGAATAACAAGGGAAACACCAAATTTTGAAGTCAAAGTCATAACGTTTCCAATTCCAATTCTTATCGCGTAATGCCACATACAATGAACAGTTATCAAACACCATAACTCAACCGAAAGCTTAACACTGCAAATTGATATTTAAAAAAAAAGGAAAGAAATGCGTTAGGTTCATCCACTTTGATCTTTTGCCTCCACCACCTAAATAGCCAAAGGGTAAAGATTTATCATTTTTCTGGGTTCGCCTAAAGTTTTCAAGAACTAACCGCAAAAGCAGAAGATAAGCCAACTTTTCAAGAAACCGCAAACAATAATATCGAGAGCCCTTACTCTGTAAATTCACAAAAATAATTCTAACCAATCAAAAGAAATTTAGCAAGCTTCAGCGCAGAACATTCCCACTACAGCTACCAAAAATAGTTTCTTCAATATTTCGATTTCCCATGAGAAACAACCAAAAAGCCATATTCGGAAGATGACAAGTAGAAGATAGAAGGTGAAGACTGACCAATACGGTGGTGGGGTTGAAGTCCAGCCATAGCCATCCGCCTGGAGAAGTCCTCCTTGTACTTGGCCATGGCGACATATTCTCGGGCAAGACCAACACAACACCCGCCGCAAAACGACCGACAAGGAGATACGCGGACAAGACAAGGACGATAACAACGGCCTGAAAATGATGGGTTTTTACTGGAAAGCCGAAGCAGAGCTATGAAGGAAGAGGTGGCTTTATCGTTGCAGGAGGCCGTTGGTGAGAGGATGAGCCCTCGCGCCATTTCTCTTCATTTACTACTACTACCTGCTCAGAGAGGGAGCTCCAATACGTAACTGAAGGTTTTGAAGCCCGACGTCGCGTCTCTCTCTTATGTGTTGTGTTCTAGCGAGGGTAACAATACCGTTCGTATCGGCTAGAAAACGAATCAGTCCTTCAGTATCGGTTATTAATATTGGTCGGTACTGTTATTTTTTGTTTAGCACTAGTCGGCACTTACAATACCAGCGCATATCAGCTGGTATCATAAAATTCCGAAAAATGAAGGACCTGTTTGTAATTTTTAAAAATTTTTCCTGTACTTACCCGAACCCGGCAAGACACTTGCAACTCCCCAGTTCTCTCTCAAACGTTCTCCTTCTCCTTCCTTTGTTTATTTCTCTCTCTCTCTTTGACTCTCACCGCCCTCTCTCATCGTTGGTCGTCCTCAAACGTAATGTATGGTTACTGTATCCTTTAACAGGGACAGATGACAAAACAAAAAAGTCATATCTCTCTGCATGTTTAGTTGTTATTTTAAGTGATTTTTGTTCTGTACCCAAATAGCAAAAATAAAAAATTTTGTGTTTTTTTCAAAATCAAAAGATAAAATTTTTTGTTCCTATCTCTGAGACAAAACACATAAGTAACTATCAAAAACACCCCTCCTCTTACATAAGCAAATTTTTATTTTTAATTATATTATTAAACTTATTATTATTATTATTAAGTTTATTATACGAAATTTATTATTATTATTATTATTATTATCGTCGTCATCATTATCATTATTATTATTATTATTATTATTATTAATTATTGTTATAAATTTTGTACTTATTATTATGGTTTTGCCAAAAGTTTG
>JAOTAZ010000008.1:30658845-30669974 GCA_025629785.1 Erythroxylum oxycarpum | reverse complement strand
TGCACAAAAACGGAAAAATTAAAAAATTAAAATCAATATTAATAAATGTTTTTAAAAAGATGAAATTAATTTAACAAAATTAAATTAAAATGTCCTTGAAGGAATATTTTATTAACTTTTATGCAAATAAGGAAAATTTAATTAATTAAAATGTTTAAGGTGAGATGTGAGGGCCACCCTTGGAGTAATTGATAAGGTTACTTACTTATTAATAATAAAAAGTCACAAATTTGAGTCATTGGAAATGACTTCTTTGTAAAATGCAATGAGAAGACTATGTACAATTGATGTTCTTGTGCATTGAGGTTGTTGTTGTTTAAGGTGAGATATGGTAGGTGCTTAAATATTATAAGTTAAGAAGTTTATTAAGCAAAATATTAAATTTGACAAGTTAAGTGCATTTTACATTAAAATTCATAAATTTAATTGAACATTTATAAATTTTACATTAAAATTCTTAGTATAAATTTAATACTAAGAAGTCATTTTTCCATATAAAATCAACATTTTCTTATAGGACTTGTCTTTCATGTAATTGTCTATTTGGTTTTATAAATACTTCGGTCAAGCTCTAAATTGCACTAAATGATAATATTTTCCTTTTAGTTATCATTATATTCGTTATAATTCCAATTTGTAAACATTTTTTTTATATGTTATAACTCTAAAAGATAAATCTTTAAAATTTTCTTTTACATTGATACACTCTCAATGAATATACACATGAGTAGAATTTCTTTAGCATGGTTCATCCCTCTCTGAGCATAAATAGGTGACAAAAAGATCAAACACGGCTTAATACATGATTGTGTTATACGATAAATAAATATAATGTGATACCTGATCTAGATTATGGGTGTTTTAGTGCCTGTATTCTTCGCTAGAAACAAGATTGGAAAAACATTGAAGCATACAATAAAATGATGAAAATGTATTAAGTGTGGTTCAGTCGGATTTTACTAGGGTTGAACATCATTGTTTGGATTCATGATTCTGTGTGGCTTTGGCCGCTGAATACCTGCAAAACAAATAAAGGTACGCTGGGGGTTGGTTCCCAAAAGGGCCCTTCGACGCTCAAGTTAGTCTTTTGAGAGAGTTTCGGTCGCTGAGAATAGAGAAGAAACTAGGGTTGTAATCTCGTACCTGTATCATAGTGGAATAGTATCTTATATATGAAGTCGACGCTAGGTTTAGGTCTTTACGTAGATATTTGCGTTTGCATGGGAGGCTAGCTCCTGTGAATGGGCCGTGGATACGTGAACTAGACGTCCTAGGCCTAGGCCTAAGACAACCGACCCAACCAAAGTGCAAAACAAATGTAATTAGGCAATTCTAAACCATTTGATAATGCTTCTTAAATTAGGCATAACTTTCTTATCTGAACAATGATTGAGATGATTTAAGATGCTATAAAAATATTTATAAAATATTTAAAACTTTCATGGTTTGAATTTTGAGAGATAGTTTTAAACACAAATTTAGACACATATGTGTCTTAGACCATATTCATTATAGAAATGCCCATTTAAAGACATAAACCTTAGCTAAAAGAACGTTAAGTAGTTTTATTTTAGTTTTAGGTTATGGTTAGCAACCCTTATAGACAGGGAGAGGTAGGGGTTCAAGAAAAGCCACGAACCTGTGAACCGGACCTGAACTGCATAAACCGAACTTGTAAACAAGGTTAATCGAACCTGAATTCAGGTTCGGAACCGGACCTGAACCGCATAAACCTAACCTGTAACCAAGGTTATCTTATTGCTAATTTAGGAGATGGCAATGAATTTCTATCATTGAAAATCAAGTAGATCATTGGCATATAAACCACAAATCATACAAAAATATGGATGCAATTACTGCATAGTAGTGCAAATGAAAGCATTTTTAAAGAAAATTGATAACCTAATCTAAGGACGAGAACAATATAAACATTATAATATGAATGATGTAGGAAGGATATAACGTCAATAGTTGTCAAGTTGGAAATTCCTTTCTAGGAAAACTGAACAAGTTGACTACTTAGGGAATTACCATCGACAATATAATAACCCTCATAGCAATATCTACAATCTAAGATAAGAAAATGATTGTTTATTTTCGGGACAGATCACCTGTTCCACAATTGCTGTGCCAGTGCTGTACCATTGCATCTGGTCCATACATTTATATCAGACCCATAAAAATATATGGACCAGATGCAATGAAACAGTATTGGCACAGTAATTATGGAACAGGTGATTTCATTTGTTTGTTTTCGTAAGTCAACAATGTAGCTATAGTTAGCACAAACGAGTACAATTCAATCCTATATGGACTATTAACTAATTACTAACTATGTATAAACTTATTAAGCTAAACCAACAATTATGAATGATTGAATAAGAAAATAAAAGAAATCAATCTAAATATTAAAAAATATGATTAAGAATAAATCAATCTATGGATGAGCTAGAATTAGGTAAGAAATCCCTTAGGACTTTACCATATTAAACTTCACCTTGACTTAGTGAATACTTCTAGTTTCTTGGACTAGCAAGAATTCTTAACTTAGATTATATTATTTCTCAAGATTTATGGCCCCTTATTTATAGGTTCATCAACTAAAATCCCTTTTAAATCAAGGCAACCTAATAACAAATTAATTTTCTTTATGAACTCTCTTAATAAATTTTACCCTAACCTAAGAAGATCTTGCGACTTTCTCTCAAATATCTCATGCTTAACATTCTTTTTCTATGTCGTAATCTAGCCATACATAATGTCTCTAAAATCTTGATGAACGAATCAAATAATTGAGTCTTTCATTGTCACTTTGTCAATTCAATCAATTATAAAAACAACGATAAGAAAGCTAGGATTTTATTAAATCAAAGATAAAATAAAAATATTACATCCTAGGTTTATCTCACCTAAATCCATATTCTATTTAGCACATAATTAAGTAAAGAATAGCAATAAAGAAACAATAGAAAAAGAAAATAAATATTTATTTTTGAATATTGAATCTTTAGGGGATAGTTTTGGAATCTTGTTCTATCTTCAATGAATGACTTTATCTCGATCAATAACTAATGTAAAACAACTACCTGTTGACTTTCCACTACTTTCCTACTATTTCTTAGCCAAAAGGGTCTCTTTTATACCTTATTTTTCTTTAAATATGAAACCTTAGTCTTTTAATGAGCTACACAAATTTAATATGGGTTCATTTCACTAGTCATTGTTTCACTTATCATTCTCTAAAAATCTTCAACGTTAATATAGGACCTACACTGTGCAAGGTTTCATGTTCTTTATCTATGAGTAAGATCAGGGTAAGTAAGGATGTGAAGGAGAAACGAAATTGACCGTCTGTTAACATGGCCTCAACATAGTATCATATAAGTTCTATGTTCAATGGTCCTCTAAATCTTCCAAATTTACTTTAAGTCAAACAAATTATTCTCCAATTATGCTTATTTTTGTTATATGTTACAAATAACACCTAAAATGAAAATACTTCTTAAAATATATACCATTTCCTCTAAATTCATACAATATACAAGAAATTTGTTATATAAATAGTGATAAAAGTAATGTATAACTAGCATACATCGAACTCTCCCACACTTAAATAGTTGCTTTTCCTTAAACAAACTAATTCCATCATTCAAACTAAAATAGAAGATAATCTTGGAAAAGTCTTTAAAAAAATCAAACATAACCTTAAAGATTCTCAGTTACTTATACAGTCGTATGGGTCATAAAAATGCTATGCAACTAACTACTTGCATTAATTCATAAGTTGATTAAATTCACTTTATAGTTCTTCAAAATTCAATATGCATCACAAAATTCAATTATGAGCACAAAATGAACATAAACAAGATAAAACACTTCAAATTTTAAAAATATCCGCACCCCTTATTAATAAAAAAGCTAAAGCATTAGGAGTTTGTTTAAAAAATTACCTAACCTCTTTGCTTGAGAGTAAACACCGTATTTTGAATATTCTTGATTACTCAATTAGGTTACTATCTAAAATGGATACTAGGACCATTTTTTAACTTCAACATTTTTATTAGTACAAAACGAGTGGAGTGAAATTATGCTCTTTTACTATTTTTAAGGCAATAAAAATGCTTAAACAAAGTATTAAGTACTTGATACATATGCATTTTACACAAAGGATATCATAATGCTCATCGAGTATTCTCCAAATGAATAAAACAAATTGAACTCATTTATTCACTAACAATCATAACTAGTCATATGTTCATTCCAAAACAATCAAATTCATAATAAATTGTCTCCCATAGTATCCTTGAAAGATTTTTTTTAATAATTTCTTCCTATTGAGAAAATTATGATAAAATTGATAAACCTTTTTTTCTAAAAAAGAAAGAATAAAATGCATTTATAGGGAAAAAATAATTAAGGGCTTACAACAGGTCTAAGGGGGTACCCTTTAAAAACATGAAATATTATATACTAATTAGCTAAGCAAACAAAAAGTAATCAAGAGACAAAGACTACAGAATGTTGTTTTCGGTGGGAATGCTACGTTGTGCCACAAGTTCTTTGATGTTGTCTCGAATTTTAGAGATAAGATTGCCTATAGGCTTAGACTTAGATTCAAAACATATGGCATTTCTCTATTTCCATATATATTGGACATATATGCTAATAAATACTGTGTGGACGAGATCTTAGTAGCTGTCTGAGTTGCTAAGCAATGTACAACAATAGAGAAATTGTGTTATTCGATAAGGCAATCGTAATGCATGAGAACAACTCTCCATACCCGATTAGTCATCACAAAAAAATCTCCAGATTCTTCCTGGAGGAGTTGACAGAATGGGCATCGGGGATTGATGCTTAAATAGCTGATCTAATCAACCATATTCAACCAGTTTTGTACAGTGAGTCATAATAAAAAGGATGTTCTCGATAAGATCATTTTATGCCAAAAGATTCCATACCAAAATACCTATGGTTTCCTCACCCTTTATAAGTCCTGAATGATTTTGTTTGATAATTTATGAGTTGGCATGTTATGCCAAAAGCATGTATCTTGAGAGAGAGACGAAGAGAAATGAGGTTGCAGACGTCTAAGGTTGTCTGGAAAATTCTAGTAGCCGATGTTGATGAAGGAGTCCATTATAGTATGGAGAGGAAAGGAGACAAAACCTCTAAGTAAATGTTGAAATTGGAGTAAGGGTCATTGACCTGTCCAATTATCAAACCATAGAGATATAAGCTTCTTATTGCCAATGGTACAAGATACTTATTCCTGAATAAAGTTCCTCAAATGAATTCACTGGTTCAAAAAATAGGAATTGCTATTAGTCTTACTAACTGCCCAGATACTTCTTCCTTTAAGGAAATAAGAATGAACCCAATGTATCCATAGCATTTGATTATCTTTGAGAATCCACCATAATCATTTCAAGATGAGGATATGATTAGTGAGTTTCATTAAAGGGATGTTTAACTGTCCTTCGGCCTTTTGGCACATCCTTTGGCTCCTGTGTTAGCCCCAAATTTTTTCTTAATGAATAAGCATGATTTAATTAATTTTTGAGGTATTGTCAATGTTAGTAGGATTTATTTTTTGGATTGATGGAATTAAAGTATAAATGTAGTAAGAAGGTATAAGGGCATTTGTGGCATAACACTTAAGCCTTTAAGTTTTAAGGCATAAATAGAAGGGCATAAGGGTCATTTTACAATCTTTAAGAGTGTAACTTAGAAGAAGAAGTAATTTTTTTCTTATTTGAGAAGAGAGTGTTGTGGAAGAGAGGAAGAAGAAGAAGAAAAGAAAGAAAGAAGCTAGAGTTTTTGGAGATCTTGACGAATTTGAAGAAACTTTGAGGCTAAAACAAGCAAATATAAGCTTTAACCCTTCTTGATTTGTTAGATGAAGTATATTTAGTGCTAGTTAGAAGTGAAAAGCAATGTTGATTGTGGGTAAGAAGTTGATGAATGGTTTGAGTAATGTTTTAATCTTTTAGGGTTTAATGTTCAAAGATATATTTTATTGTAATTGTTAGTGATATTAGGTTGAAATGAGTTTGGAAATGAAGTAGAAGAGGTGTTTTAAGGTTAAGATGGGTTATATTTGAAAGATGGGAAGTATAAAGATGAAGAATGTCGAAAAAGTTCTTCGGAATGAGTTTATGGAAACATTCGTTGCGGCGAACTTCTGTTTTTGCCGTGGCGAAATTCTTTTTTCCTACACAAACATGTTTTGGTATTTTGGGCATAACTTTTGTTGTAGATGTCCAAATTAAGTGATTTTTGATTTTACATAAACTAGAGATATAGAGATACAAGTTTTATGAGGAAATAAATTTTAATTCAATCTCTAAGAACCTTAATTGTTGAACGGAAGTTGAGTATAGAATATTGTTTCAGCATAGGGATAGTCCCAACATGTTTGGGGTATAACTTCCATATTTCTGAACCAAATTGAATGATTTTGGAGTCATTAGAAACTTAAGACGACGGGGAACATTTCCAAAGGAAAGTATTATTGAATTTCTTCTTTTACCTGATCATAACAAACATAGGAAACATGACCTGAAAGTCTAGATTTTGAAAGGGTTATAGTTCAATTTTAACACTTTTGATTATTGAAGCCTTGTTAATTTCCTTTGAATGTTGTTTGAATGAGAGCTTGGTTTGTTATAGGAAACTAAGCAGACCCGATCCAAGAGTAAGAGGAAAGACAACATTGAACTTGGATTATCAGACGAAATAGGTGGGTGATGTATTTACAGTTATTGTGTGATTGGACAAATTCTTGCCTATGTGTGAATATGTGTTTTATGCTATGCATTGAAAGATGCATAACATTTTGATTGAATATGTGATTAATAGTTTGGAAGTGATTTGTTGAAAATTTATAATGATTATGATTTCGTTATGTCTTGATATCTGTCATGGCATTTTGTATAAATGAAAAGAAAGAAGAAAAAGCATGAAAGCATATCATTTTGATAAAATGATTATGAGCATGATTATGTGCTTCTATTTGGGCGAGAGTGGAACCATTCTGTTCGTCACGTGCACATTGACAAGAGCCTTCTCCCGACTGCCTGCTTGTGGCATATGAGCTCCGAAAATGGACTCATTTTGATCATGGGGTGAACTTCGATTTCCTCATTCTATTTCATGAAACCCTCGAGCCGTTTGTTATGCATTGCATAATCGAACTGTTAAGTACGAAACATATTAAGTGTTATATGTTATGAGTTGTTTTGTGAATTGAGATAAATGTGGTGAATGTGTAAATTGCTTGAATAAAGTATGAGTGCTAGAATTGTTGGACATATATACATACATACACTTGAATTTGTGCTAATTACTGATGGCTATAAATATATTAGTCACTTAGCTGTGTAGCTCAACCTATTATTTTTCCCTCCTTAGTTGTGACTCAAGACGACAGTTGATCCTTGCAAGGCATTAAAAACTCCACAATAGTTAGAGATCTCTGTACTAAGTTAGTAACTATTTTTTGGATAGCTTATTAGGCATATCAACATTGAGCATCATTTTGTAATTGTATTAAGCTTTGATATGTATGATTTTTTGTAAGTAAAGTTTGTTCAAACTCTTTGGAATGGAAATGGTATGAAGAATTGAAGTTCCTTGTGTGTATAAGTATGTTTAGCTTATGGTTTGAATGTTAGATGTCAGATTTCAGATTTTGAGGTTTTCACTGCGACGAACTCTGCTTTGCTGCTGCACTGAGATTTATTATAATTGCAACACTTTCCACTTTTCTTTCACACCACCCTCACGTGACTATCCTGAATGGTCACCTCGGGTTTAGTCTTGGGGTCGCGACCCGGGCCTAACATCCTTTGGTATCAAAAATTGATAGTTGGGCTTTGGAAACGAGGTGCAACATCTTGTGGTATTAGAGCTTAGGCTTTTTCCTAAGCTTAGGATGCATAGTAGGATGAATTGTATGTTATGTGATTATTTGTTATTTTGTGAATTGATTGATTGCATTAAATGACTCGCACATCATGCAGGCATATAGGAAATAAGATTGAAATGCAGCTAATCATTAGTATTTCCATTGAAGGAGTAAGATGCCACCTCATAAAAGGACACGAGGAGTTCTGCAAGGATCTGTTGCACTTGCCTCTCCACCAAGAGAGGAGAGTATTGATGAGTTTGTAGCCCCAGGAAATGCTGAGGCTTTTATAAGGCATAGTAGTGAGCCCTCTCGGTCCCCGATGTAGGAGTCGCCTGTTCTGCAGGAGCAAGTGCCTCCATTAGATCCGAGGATATTTCAAGCCTTCGCTCAGGCATTTGTCCAGGTCATAGATCAGGTGCCATAGACTTCTTCTTCGGCCCCAGTAAAGAAGGGGAAACTGTTTGATAGGTTGAGGAAGTATGGAGCAGTGGAATTCTATGGGACCAGTGATCTAGAGGAAGTTGAGATATGGTTGAGAAAAATAGAACGGATATTGGAGCAAATGGATTGCGAGGATGATGAGAAGGTGGTATATGCTGCTAGCTTACTTCAGGGGGGATGCTTTGCACTGGTGGGAAAGTATGCCTGGGAATCAAATGAAGTCATCAGTGTTAGGATGGAAAGACTTCTTAGCCACTTATAAGAAAAGTACCTGTTTGAGGTTTATATTTAGCAGAACCAGGGGGAGTTTCTGAGTCTCACCCAGAGGGAGATGACGGTGAGCGAGTATGAATGTAGGTTTATACAGCTATCCCAGTATGCAACTGACATGATGATAAGTGAGGTGCTAAGTGTTGTAGGTTTGAATCAGGTCTTGCATCTAGTCATTAGAGAGAAAGTGGTGGTGTAGAATTTTTGTGACTTTCAGCGGCTAGTTGAAGCAGCATTGAGGGTTGAAAACATAGAGAACATAAAGAGTGCCATGAACAAAAAGAGAAAGGGGAGAGAACAGTAAGAGGGTAGATGGTACTTCTATGCCTGAAAAGAGTGCCAGGACTTTCCTTGTACAGTCTGAGGAGAGGATCAGTGGTGCAAGTAGGCCTAGACCTATGAGGACTTCTTCTGTCTCTCATTAAGCCTCAACAGCGGGAGGCAGTAGAAGGGGAGAAGGGGATAAGTCTTTTGTACCTAAGTGCGATCATTGTGGCAAGTTCCATGGAGGGTGATGTTACAAGCTAACTGAAACTTGTTTCAAATGTGGAGAGAAGGGAAACATGGCCAGAGAGTGTCCTCAGTATGCAAGACAGTAGAGAAGTCAAATCCAAGTTTCCAAGAGATCTGAAACTGTGGGGCACAAGACTGTAATAGAAGCGGGCAGTTCTGCTGCAACTAAGAGGGTGAATCCTCAAGGAAGACAAAGGGGGCAAGCATCAGCTAGGGTGTTTGCAATGATACGGGAGGATGCAGAAACCACTCCAGAAGTTGTGACTGGTACGGTTAAATTATTTGTTGTTGATATTGTTATTTTGATTGATTCGGGTTCTACCCATTCATTTATGTCATCAACTAGAACTGTGTGTGGTAGAAATATGAGCCCATTGGATACTCCGTTACTGGTTAGTATATTATTATTAGTCAACTGTATAGAGAGTGTGAGATATGTATTAATGGGGAACTCTCGGTGGTGGACTTAATGCCACTGAAAATGGGAGGCTTGGATGTAATTTTAGGTATGGACACGTTAGAGAAGTACAATGCCCATCTGGATTGTAAGCAGAAGATAGTGGAGTTCGAATTGGATAGCGACATAAGAGTAGTGTCTACAGGGGACAGAAAAGCAAGCTTACCGAGAATTGTTTCGGCTCTAACAGTAGAAAAGATAATAAGGAAAGGATGTGGGGTATTTTTGGCCTATGTGGTAGACACAAAGGCAAATAGGGGAAAGCCAGAAGATATTCCTGTGGTCATGGAGCTCTCGGATGTTTTTCCCGAGGAATTACCAAGACTACTGCCATCTAGGGAAATTGAGTTTCTCATTGAGCTTCTTCCAGACACTACACCGATCTCAATTCTGCCTTACCGAATGACTCCAACGGAATTGAAGGAGCTTAAGGAGCAATTGGAGGAGTTGTTAGAGAAAGGGTACATAAGGTTAAGCTCTTCGCCTTGGGGAGCTCCAGTCCTTTTTGTAAAGAAGAAAGATGGATCATTGAGGATGTGTGTGAATTACCGGAAGCTCAATCATGTCATTGTCAAGAATAGGTATCCGCTCCCACGCATAGATGATTTGTTTGATCAATGGCAAGGGGCAAAAGTCTTCTCCAAGATAGACTTAAGATCGGGTTATCAACAGTTGATAATAAAGGAGTCTGATGCATTAAAGACTGCTTTCAGAATAAGGTATGGGCATTTTGAATTTTTAGTTATGCCCTTCGGATTAACGAATGCCCCTGCAGCCTTTATGAACTTAATGAATCAAGTCTTTAAGCCTTTCTTGGACCAATTTATCATTGTCTTTATTGATGATATATTGATTTATTCCAAGAGTGATAAGGAACATAAAGAGCATTTGAGGATTACCTTGGAAACATTGAGGAAGAACGAGTTGTATATCAAATTCGACAAATGTGAATTTTGGCTAAGGGAAGTAGCATTCCTTGGACATGTAATCTTAGAACAAGAAGTGCATGTGGATCCAAGGAAAATAGAAGTTGTGGTGAAATGGGAAGCACCTAAGAACATAATAGAAGTGAGAAGTTTCTTAGGTTTAGCTGGATATTACCGGAGGTTTATGGAGGGCTTTTCCATAATAGCGGCTCTACTTACCAAATTGACCAGGAAGAACCAAAAGTTTGTATAGACAGAGGAGTGACATAATAGTTTTGAGGAATTGAAGAGGAGATTGACAAGTGCACCGATTTTGACTTTGCCTTTAAGCAGTGACAGATATGTAGTCTATAGTGATGCCTCAAGGATGGGATTGGGCTGTGTATTGATGCAAAGAGATAAAGTCATTGCTTATGCTTCTAGGCAATTAAAACCGTATGAGATGAATTATCCTATGGAGTTGACTGCCATCACTTTTACATTGAAGATTCGGAGACACTACTTGTATGGAGTCACCACCAGGGTGTTTACGGATCACAAAAGTCTTAAGTATTTGATGAGCCAGAAAGAGTTGAATCTGAGACAGAGAAGATGGTTGGAACTACTGAAA
>JAOTAZ010000008.1:30646923-30657131 GCA_025629785.1 Erythroxylum oxycarpum | reverse complement strand
TTCATTCACTATCAATTTCATAAATTTCATAACACATACTAATTTACTCAAAATGTCAAAGTCATTAAAACCAAAATTACTTCTTCTTTCATTTAACTCTAAAACACCTACAACACATACATACTAAAAAACACCCATTTAATTGCATTTAATATTTCTAAAATTCCACTAAAAGATCGGGATCCAACAGTATGAGATTAAAGGGTTAAGTAAGTTTGCCTTGCTATTGGGAAATTGCATAAGCCATTTGCCATTCACTAAAGCTCGATCAAGTTTCTTTTGTATGAACCAATGTGAGCTTTGTTTATTGGACCAAGTATACTTGTTACCAACCAACCTCAAATTTGTCATGCCCAATTGATCCACACAGATTTTGAGTTCTTCAGAATAATTTTTAAGATTACAATTGCCATTGGCCTCAGATTGATGCAAGATAGAGTTAAAGTCCCTACATATCAGCCAAGGTAATCGAATATCCCTGCTGAGATTTTTTAGATCAGTCCATAATACAGCTTGTTGGAGACAAAAATTGCTAGCATAAAAAATGGAGGTGATAATGTCTGAATTTTCACACAAGAAGGAGAGTTTTATATGACTTAATTGGCCTGTGGAATGAAGGAGCTCCATATGGACCTCATCAGCCTTATAACAAAGAAAGATTCCACTAAGAAAATGATGTGTATGGTTAGTAATCATCTTCAAACTTGAGGCCAATGAAAAATTAATAACATTCTTTCACATTATTTTGGTTTCAAGTAATCCTACTAATAGAGGCCTTTCCCTTCTAACAAAATCCCTTTAAGTAGCTTGCTTTATAGGGCAATTTAATCCTCGAACATTCCAAACGATAATTGACATATTGGAGATGATTATTTTCAAATCCTTTATTCTTACTCTGCTGTGATCTGTGACTTTCAACTAGTTGGAAAGTCTAGTTCAGCTCCTTAAGCTTTGATGCAATTTCTATGATTGACAGATGGTAAGGTGAGTATGTAGGTGTTTCAAGGCTAGATTGAGTGTTTGTCGGGGTGCTTAGGAGTTGCTTACTTATAGAAGCACAATTCACTGTTGTAATATCTTCATAAGTAGCTTGGTCTACATCTCCAGTAGAGATATGTCTAGAATTTACATTAGGATCATTAAGTGATACTAATCCACACTTAAAGTAAAAATTGTACTCAATGTTTCAAACATGTAAGAATAAAAAATAATAAAAGTGAAAAGTGATATAATAGAGGACTTGAACTTAGCTAATATGAGTCACATTGTCAAATTTTTAGAAGAAATTCCATTCCATTGATTTATTATTGAAAATACTGATTGGAATATAGAGAGAACTCTAAAAATAGCAAGTAAAAAAAGTAATAATACCAAAAAGTATATGTGCATACATGGTTAAGAATATTCACAAAAATGAAAAACAAGAGTACAAAAGATAAATCATAAATCCTACAAAGGGGATTGGGGTATTAGTGGTGGCATATAACTATCATTTGTTGATCCTCTAGATTATTGAATGAAATTGTGTAACACCCACATACCCCTTGGGAGGATATGCAAATTCCACACAAAACAGAACCAAAATAATATAAAACATATCAAATGTTCCTTGCATGCATTTCAGAAACTCAAGCAAACAAACATTGCAATCCATTAGGAGTTATTTTATAAACATATCAAGATATTCCAAAATTTTTTTAAAAATAAGGCAACACATTTCACATTCATAATTATTGAGATATACACAAAACATATCATACATATTATACTTATCAAAATACATGCCTTAAACATAATCCTTCTTATAATAAAGTTATTACAAACCATTAAACAAAATACAAATTATCTCATATTATCACACACAACTTAAAAACAAACTTAGTTATACATCTTTAAAAATAAAAGACATTCTTCTTGGCCACTGCGGTGGACTTTGTCCCAGTCTTTAAACCTTCTTATCAGAACCTACACAAAGGAAAAACCATCGTGCTAAGCATATAGCTTAGTGGGGAATATCTAAGCAAAATATAATCTGGCGACTGTAACAGTCATCTAGCATTCACATGTATTAAATCAAGTCAAATCACATTCAACCTTTAATTGTTCAAATTAAAGAACAATCCCACATTATTTGCATCAGAACAAAATATAGCATATTAGAATAGGATATACTTACTTTAGAACAAAACTTACAAGTACTTAAACATAATACCATAATATCAAAACAGAACTTTATAGTATCATAACATAACTTGATTATGTCATAACAACACTTGATTATATCATAATAGAATTTAGTTGTATCATAACTGAACTTAACTTATATTAGAATTGAAAATATATCAAAATGCAAAACAAGTTAGACTACTAATCCTTTTTACAGAAGTGGGTAACAGGACCCAAAGAGAAGATACCATGATTGGTATCTGAAATAGAAGAGACTAATGTCTCTAAATCAGGGGACACCGTAGTGTCGATAATCAAGGACACCATAGTGTTAATAATCAGGGGACACCTTAGTGTCAAGTTATAGGAGCAGCTGCAAACCCTTCTAGGTATGCCTATTTACCATGGCTAGGACTTGGCAGTTTTTAAAACAATCCATTCCAGATTTCAAAATCACAAGCAAATAATGTAGTGTATAACATATGACTTTATTTCATTTTGCTCTGATTGAGCTTATTCATTGACATATGATCAAACTTATCATGCCTTATAAATACAAGCATGTGCAATAATGCATCAATAAAAGTATTAAGTCATCACGCATTATGTATATTCATATAATTAGAAAGCACTTCCAATACAATCTCAATTATCAAACTCCTCGGACAATTGATGGTCCGGAATTATCACAATATCTTAATCCCTTGACAGCGAAATAATGCATAAGTATTAATTAATTTCCTTATGCCCAAATTGAACACATTCATTCTCACTTGAGCAAACTCAATGTACCTTATAAATGTAAGCATTTGCATCAATATATCAATAAAACATTAAGTCATTACATGGTACATATAATCACTCAAGTTCCTAATTCACAAACGTTCATAACTAACACATTACTCTTAAATAAACTTCATTCCTTTAACAACTTATAAGTTCCAAAATTAGATACTTTGTTATCAAATAACACCTTTATTATTTTTTTGATCAATTAAAAAAATCCAAATCTTATTTAACCTTTAATTAAACTATTCCACATCAAACTAGGTTCATTTTCAAGCTCAATTAAGTCCATCTAAACCATTATTAAGTACCTTAACCTTATATATCCCAAAAATTGTCTAAAACTAACATTTTCTACTTCCTAAGTATTTCCCACGACCGTGGGAATGAACCTTATAAATCCCACGATCGTGGGATGAGTGAACCAACAACCTCCAATTTGTTTCCAAAACTTGACTTCTTCACTTCCATTTGACACACCTTCACCCAAGTCCATTAATTTCACTTCAATTCTACCTTATTCATGCTTCAATACCTCATCAAATTCATGTTCAAACCAATTAAAAAATCATTCATAAGGCATCTCACAATCCATGATCTTTCAAGTGTTAACATCCAAAGCAAAAGCTATCAAACAAGTATCATATTCCAGACTTCAATTCTTCATCAACTCAATACATATTCTATCAAATTCAAACATTGTATAATTCATATTACATCATGCTATCGAATTTAGAATTCCCTTACCTTTTTAACTTCAAAGAACAACTCCAAAGAAGCAAGCCAACTAGTCTCCAAGCAATCATACATAGCTCCTAGACTAAGGTGCAAATGTCAACACCAACAAAACAATAACATAAAAAATGGCAAGAATTACTTCTTGATGCAGTAACATAAAAAGATTCCTAGTGAAGTTGATCCAAAATTAAGCAAAATTCTAGAACTTGAGAGAGAGTAAGAGTTTCGGTAGTGAATGAGCAAGGAGAAGGAAGAGTTACAACAGAAACTAACCAATGCATAAGGTCATGTCATGTGTAAAATGACTCATCTTGCTTTAAGGAAACTTGTTACATAAGGACATAAGCTGTAACACCCCACTCCCGGGTGACCAAAACCCGACATCGATGGTGATATTTGAGTCTGAGCCCCGCAAGGGTAGCGTGCTACATTTACCTTGCCCTCGCGAGAAGGCGAGTTGGCTCGCCTCGCGAGGGCGATGCCTCGCCCCCGCGAAGCATTTTGATTTTTATATATATTATTTATTTGCTTCATTTTGGGATTTCTGCCTTCTTTTAGGAATAACTTTTCCGTTCGACATTTGATTGACCTGATTCTCGAGGCATCAGATTCGTGCAATATTTAATTTCATTTCTATGGGAAATTGGAATTTTTTAGATGAAATTGACATGGGTTGGTTAGGTCAAAGTGAGAGGGCTGGGAAATTATTTTCTGGTCTTTGTTTTATTTATTTTTGGACCTATAGAGATATGAATTTAGTAATTTTGGTGTCTTTGAATTTCTAATTTTCAGACGAAATTTTTGTAATAAGAATTTTTGGAATAATGTCGGAAATGTCACGAACATGCATTGTACATATTTTTAATCGCTACATGTGCATTATTAAATATCTTTGATTGTCCAAGTGGTAATGTTTATATATTTGCACTGTTATAGAGGTGCAGTTAGAACGTCGAGCCACAGACGTTGCCGAGACTTCCAGGCATTAGCTTCAGAAGCTATTGGTGAGTAACCTAGATGGTTCTCTCAATTATTATATGTTTACTATGGTGAATAATGGCGGGTTTGTGATTGGATATAAATGTGAATTCCGGACAGAAGGTCTGATGTATTGGAAGCTATGACATAGAAGTGTTACCTGTTTGTGACTCTGAGAATTACTTATTTCTGATGTGATAAATTGTGACACGTGTATTTCTCATGATATGTGTTAAATTGTGACACGTGGATTAATTGTGATATATTTATTGTTAACTTGGGACATATGCATTTCATACATGAATGCATGCTCAGATAATGATAGTTATGATCGGAGCAGCCACCGAGAGCTAAAAGCTCAACGTATTAGGGCCTTGAGCCTATAGTGATTCAGAGCCTCAGGCTCAACGGTCAATGAGCCCTATATAGGACAGTTATCAATAAGCCCTAAATGGGACAGTTCAGGTGCTCGATCACAACACCGAAATAAATTGAAAAAGTGTCACATGCACATGTCATATGCATTTGATTGAATAATTTTGATTGGGTGAAAGGCAAAAATGCCTGCTACTTATGTGATAGCAATCATGACTCTGAACATGCAATTGTGAAATAATTGTGATTTGCTTGAGTGCAATAATATGGTACTACTGAATGTGAAATTGTGATACAACTATGTTATGCTTGAGTGTTGGTTAAGTCTGTCTAATTGAATGATATGTATAAATGGTCTATGCTCAAGAGAAAGTGTCTATGCTCAAGTGCAATTATCTATGTTCAAGTACAATTGTAAAATGTGATTCAATATGCAACAATGTGAGTATATGTTATGTGATATGAGGTGTTGCATGAATTGAGTGGACCATCGATGCTGGTCACCTCACTGAGTTCACAAAACTCACCAAAATTTGTAATTATTTTTCAGGACCTAGAAGAATACCCTGTTAGGCAACAGGCGTATATCAACCGCAAGTCAGTGAAAGAAGAGGTCGGGATCGGTTCGCGTCTGCATTAGTGTCTATTAAAAGTGTATTTTCTGAATTTTTGTACAAATGATTAAGTCAATTTGTAAAGTCAACAGACGGATTGTAGTTGACTATAGTAAATTGTATTTATAAAAAGGGCCCCCGTGGTCATTGTATTTATCGATAATTCTATTTGTTAATGATTTTTCGCATAATGTATGTTTGTGTTCAAAAACAAAAAAATAAAAATTTACTGAGTTTTGACTGAGTGATGTAGCACGCCACTCTCACAGGGCTCAGACTCGGATATCACCGTCGATGTCGGGTTCGGGTCAGGCGAGAGTGGGGTGTTACAAGATGAGTCATCACCTCCTGCTCCTCATGCAACACCATCCCCTGCGCCAACTCATATATCATCCAATACCTCTATAGGGGATGAAGGCGAGGCCCGCCAGCCTGGATCTATAAGAGATGATGGGCGAAAGTATATCACCGTTATCATTGACCAGTAAGTGCGATAACATTAATCACTATTTGTTGTTGATTAAGCCTTAGGTCCTTCGGTTCATTTGTAGACTACAATTACTTCTTGTTTTAGGTTTGTTCCGTCTAGAATGACTTCCACTTTTAAGGAGAGGATTGAACCCGAGGGATATACATGGAAGAATATATCTACTGCAACGAAACAATTTTACTTTCAGGAGCTCAAGGTACAATAAATATTTAATTCCTTTTTATATTTATATATATAGTCTAATGATATATATAGTTTTAAATTAACTAACATTGTTTTTTTTTCCTTCTATTAGAAAGAATTTTTCTGGGACTCTCCTTCGGACGGGACCATATATAAAATATGGGAGAGACGAGCTCGTACACATTATCGAGACTTCATTAACGCGATACATAAGGCTGGTGCATGACCCCGTTTTATTTCGGAGGATACTTGGAGTCATTGGCTAGAGTATTGGGCATCACCTGCGGCAATGTCCATCTCAGGACGTAGCTCAGCCAACAGACGTGGAGGCCCAGGTCGAGAGAGTCTTCTCGTACATACGGGAGGATCAATTACCCAACAGGAGCATACAGATAGACTTGTACGTATCTGCACTTTACACTTATTTTGTAAATAGTTTGCTTTTTTGTATTATAGATAATGATAATGATATAAATGTCTGGTGCCACTTATGGCTGTGTTGAGTTATTTGCTTTGCTCAACAGGGGACAAATATCATACAACTTGACGAGCCTCTGCCGAAATTTCAATAAATTGTAGTTCACATCTAACAATCTAGTTTATTCATGTAGGAAAAGTCATTGGGCATCAAGCCTACACCTATTCAATTATTTCTGCACACTCATACGAAGAAGCATGATCGTGTAACATTCATCAACAACCGTTGCCGAGAGCTGAATGTATGTCAACTTAATGCATTTTATATATTTCTTAATAATGATCCCTTCCTTCCTATTAATGTTAACTTGACATACCTTATAGGATCAATTACAACAAACCATTCAGCGACAGTCTCAAGAGGAACACCCTGTAGATGAGACTCAGATGTATCTTGAAGCTGTGGGTGGTAGGGGTCGTCGTGGCAGGATATTCGACCTAGGTTCATATGGGAACACATGTTATTCTCAATCTTCCATGTCCAGTACAGTAACGTCCAATAAGCCAGCGAACAACAACGAAGTCATCGAGCTTCGTGCCACAGTGCAAACATTAATGGATAAGATAGCTCATTTAGAAGAGGACCGGACAACGCAGGAGGAACAACGAATGAGAGAGCAAGATCAACGGATGAGAGAGTAGATGGAGCTTATGGCAAAGATGAGGGAAGAGATGGAGCAGATGGCTCAGCTCAGACAGTCGTTGGAACAGAAGAAGGGAAGCTCTACAAAGGACCACCCGTGATCACCATAACCTTAGATAGTCGAACTCATTATGTTTCAATTACAAACATAAGAATTTACATACATTTTAATGTGTTCATTACCAATTTGAAATAATTTACATTCTTTTCACTTTATACTTATCATCTAATTTTCTGATTACACAAATATATACAAACTTACAAATTAAGTTAATATCCACAGGTAAGTGAACTCTTGAAAATATGCATTTATCAAAACATGATAAAATGGGTGTAGTTTACATATCACCGACGGTTTACTAAAAAATGTCGGTAAATGGATTGTTTTACCAACAGAATTTATCATACTGTCGGTAACATCAACTGATTTCCATTTGCTGATGTTAAACATTACCGCTGGTAATTGCATTGAATTACTGACGGTCTATATTTTCGTCGATACTTTTGACCACTTACTTTTGTTGTCAATTTAGACGTACCGATGGTGTTTCCGTCGGAAACATATACTGACGGCATTTATCCGTCGGTGATATTTGCAATCCACCGATGGAAACTTTTATAAATATCCATCGGTATATAATAACAACGGACTATATTCTGTCGGTTGGCCTTTGATAATACACCGATGGAAGAACTTCCATCGGTAAGTAATAGCGACAGCCCTGTTAACGACGGTTTCTTCTCTCGTCGCATTCCGTCGGTGTTTCTATTTTTCGATGGAATATTCTGTAGGTAAACTTGATTTTTCTTGTAGTGAATAAATCGTACAAATAAACTACAAAGGATGAATTTATATAGGTTTACAAGAACTTAGGGACTAAGTAAGCTAAAACTATCCACTTTCTCTAATAACTTCACCAAAGTAGTAGGGAGATTCCACTTCGTCCACTAACTCCACCAAGTTAGTGGGAATGTATCCACTTTAGACCATTAGCTCCACTTTTGCATCTAGGATAAGTGTCAAGAAGATGCCTGTCCATTACCATATCATCTGGCCCACTTTTCCACTACTTAAAGAAGTGCCTTATATTATCAATCATATGCACTGGAGTTATTGACAATCTTTCTGTCTCCTAAAAAATATAGTAGCAAAAGGTAAGCTGCCTACTCAATAAAGGTAACCTGACCATAACCTTAAATTCAAATAACAAAATATATGTTGAAAATAGTCAAATGATAAATAATACATGTAATACTAAATTAAACAGGCAATACTCAACCAATTTAAGCATTTAATAAACATCTAGAATTTATTATCATTAATTAATAATAATAATATTTTAATTAGTTATTACCATTTATATTTTATCCTTTTATTAGTTAAATTAACTAGGCGCTACTCATCCTAGTAGGCTTATATTCAATGGTCTATCAACTTATCTCTACTAATCATAATCGCTTACTAAATAGAAATGTAATTAGATGTGTAAATATTGGCACATGGTACTTTAATCCCTCAATCTAATCTAGTACATTGATACCATTTCAGTACCTAGTCATCGACATAGGATATCCTTAGGACTTAGGATATTCTTGTACTACTATAGTACCTAACCATTGATACAGGCATCACTGGGACTCAAGATGCCCTTGTACCTACTCTACAGATAGATACCTAATCATAAATTACTCATATCTCAACAACCCATCAATTTTGGACCATCAAATATAGCCTATCCTAAGCAAGTCATAAATTCAAAACTTTCATAGTCTATTCTTAAACCATTATAAGCTAGTCTCTATCTAATTTTTTGAACGTGATTTATTTACCCTAATATTCTTAATCATACGTATGCATAACTGAAAATTATAAATATCATATTTTTCCCAAATTATCAAATGATACACTTCATAACATGTAACTAAATATAAACACAGAACATTTTGTACCTTGGCAATTATTTATTTAATAAATGAAATATTTAAATTTCATATATTTCATAATTTCACCTTGTTAATTATTAACCATTAATTTAATTAACTAATTACTAATCTAAAATATGATTTCCCATAAAATAATTTATTAATAACAAAAATTCACAATTTTATAAAGTGTACACAAATATATCAAGGTTATCCCTACCTAATTAGTAGACTCAACTATTTTGATTAGTCCAATCTACTCCCAAATCTGTCCTCTGGACCTATATAAAGTTCTATACCTTTCTAATAAAATTTTAGGTTGTTAATCTCTATAATTTTGTCTCTAATCTATTGAAAATATGGAGGAGAAGAAAAAGAATGGAGCATTTTCGTTGGTTTCCATACAACCCACATATATATATATATTTACTCCTCTTTTTGTATTTTTTATGGGCTGAGTTGGGTTTTTCTTGGGCTTTACATCCTCACACGGTTACATATCTTTCAACCTCTTTATCGAATTTAAGTGCCTCCTTGGGCTTAAGGCGATTAGTTGCTTCATTATTTTTTAGTCCAACATTCGAATCTTGCATCTCATCAAAGAGTTTCACCAATATGCATCAATATATGTCAACACTTGCCTACTCTTTAGGGGCCGTTTGGTTTCACTTCTGTTTTTCTGTTGTTGTTTTTGGTTTCTGTTTCCTGTTTTTAGTTTCTGTTTTTTTCCTTAAAAAAACGAAAACCTCTTTGGTTGGGATTTGTAATATAAAAACTGAAAACAAAAACTTGTTTGGTTGAGATTTTTAATAAAAAACTGAAAACAAAAACTTGT
>JAOTAZ010000008.1:30631785-30646823 GCA_025629785.1 Erythroxylum oxycarpum | reverse complement strand
AGTGAAAGTGTCTGTGCTCAAGTGCAATTATCTATGTTCAAGTAAAATTGTGAAATGTGATCCAATATGCAACAATGCCAGTATATGTTATATGACATAATGTGTTGCATGAATTAAGTGGACCATCATTGCTGGTCACCTCACTGAGTTCGCAAAACTCACCAAAATTTGCAATTATTTTTCAGGACCCAGAAAAATACCCCGTTAGGCAATGGGCGTATAACAACCGCATGTGAATGAAAGAAGAGGTCAGGATCAGTTCATGTCTACATTAGTGTCTATTAAAATTGTATTTTCTGAATTTTTGTATAACTGACGAAGTTAATTTGTAAAGTCAACGGACTGTAGTAATTTGTATTTATGAAAAAGAGCCCCCGTGGTCATTGTATTTGCGGTGATTATGGATGTTAATGATTTTCCGCATAGTGTATGTTTGTGCTTTAAAAAAATTATACTGAGTTTTGACTTAGTAATGTAGCACGCCACCCTCGCCGAGCTCAAGCTCGAATATCACCATCGATGTCGGGTTAGGGTCATGCAGGAGTGGGGTGTTATATAAGCGAGATGTCCTCTCCTTAGCAAAGACACATGTTTTTTGTGAGGTTGCCAAATGTCACAATTTAATTAGGCCACTTGTCACTCAACCAATGTTGCCAAATGTCAATGCATCAACTATGTAACATCCCATTCCCATACTAAGGGTTAGAATCATAAAATTTGGTACATATGAAATCAATGAGAGATTAAGAAAAGTACATTTTTATGCGCATGCATATTGTCAGCATACACACATGTGAATTTGAATTTTTGCACACATTAAAATGATTGTACATACATTTATTAACATTCTGGGTATAATTGAATTGTAATGTGATATTATTGAGAATTGGGGCTAGTTGTGCTGAAAATTTAGTTGGGGTGTATATTTACTGATTTAGAATTTTTGGTGAAATTTAGGAAATTTTTGAAAATTTTAAGAGTATATTTGGACTAGGAAAAATGCCAAGTGGCAGAATAATTGATGAATAGTGGTAAAAATAAATGTCAGATAGTGATAGAAATTTTAATATATGACTTTGGGATTTATTGACAAGTGCCAATTAAAATTGGGAGAAAATTGGGTTGAAAATGGGAGACAAATGGACTGGTAGATTACAAGACCACAAGAGGACTGCGATAAAGTGACTGTCACTTGCCACACCACTTGTTTTAAATCACATTATTCATTAAGTGAAAGACCCACCTTTGGTCTTTCACTTGCTATTGTCTCTTATTCTCTTTAGCTTCACTCCTTCATCTTCTTCATTTACTTTCTTCTTCACTCACGACATCCCACCGTTACCCTCTTATGTTGATGTTTGTTCAACTCTTTCACCTTGCTTCTTCAAGATTCATTGTCTTCTTCTTCTTATTGCTAAAAGACCCAACACATTCCACCTTAAAAAGGTGAATATTGTGTATGATGGAGGAGCTACGGTTTCTTGGTGATATGAAGAAAAATGAAGCTAAACAAGTAAGTATAAGCATGAACTTTCTTGATTCGTTGAAGGAAGCATATGTAATGATAGTTAGAGGTTAAATGGACATAAAATGGTGATGCAAGCATGCTGGAATGTGGGTAAAGAAATGAATACATTGATGTCTTGCTTTTACGTGTATGATCATGAATGATTCATAAATTGATGTAGAGATAATTTAGAGTTAGAGATGAATATTGTTGAAGTGTGTTGGACATGTACAGATGCAGTGCTTCCACTGAATATGCATCTGTATTTTAGCCATATTTTGATCTGTAGATTTCTAAATGGGATGATTTTAAGTTCAAATCAAACTAGAGACAAATGGCTATATTGTTCATGAAGAAATCGAAATTTAATTTTATTTCTAAGGGTTTCAAAATTTAGCTTGAATTTGAGTTTATGGATTCTGTCGTGGTTTGGAATAGTATGTAGTACTTTTAGCATAACTTCCAGAATATCAAACAAAATTGCATGAAATTGGTTTCATTGGAACGTTAAGACATAAAGGAACAATTGTTTAGAAGAATGTTTGGCCTAAATCCTTCATTTTCATTGTCAAAATAACCATGAAATATGGACTCGAAGGTCTGTTTTGAAAAAAAAAGATAAATAAAGGTAAAAGTTTGATCTGAACTTCCTTGATTAAACTGTATTGATCTAGGAAGATTTTGATAAATGGTCTTCATGAAAGTTGTAGATCATTTTTTTTATCTTTCCATTGATATAAAGTTTGCAATTTTTGGAGCTCCGGATCAAAAGTTATGAAGGTTTGAAGTTAAGATTTGGTAAAGAAGGAGAAAAAGAGAATGCACCATCGTGCATTTGTGATCACCGTTGTGTTTTGGTGACGAAGAGGAATATGCACCGTCGTGCTTAAGCACGACGTCCATTTGGGATTTTCTATTTTATTGAACAACCTTTCTTCTTTTGACCATAACTTCTTCTTTAGACCTCTAAATGACTTGATTCTTGAACCAATATATTCCTAACACATTTTTTTACATCTCACAAAAATTGGTAGCATTCAAGATTGAATTGAAAAAGATGGATTAAATCAAAGTGTGGAATCTATTGGAACCATGAAATAGGATTTTCTTACTAAACACCCTTCAGTGTTTTGATTGTATCTAGATCTATAAGTTTCCAAATGAAATTATTTTTTATTTGAAGTAAACTAGAGATATAGGGCTACAAATAATATGAAGAAGTCGAATTTGGATTCAATCTCTAAGATATTGATTTTTTGGATGGAAGTTGTGCATAGTACATTATTTTTAGACATGAACAACCTGATAATGTTTGAGGCATATCTTCCAAATTATTGAACCGAATTGAGTGATTTTGGTGGAAATGGAGACATAAGACCTAAAGGAACACTTTTCCAGAAGAGGGTATGACCAAATTACCTCATTTTCACTTTCTAATTGAATGTAAACACTAGACCCAAAGGTCTGAAATTTTGGAGAATTTATAAGAAGAAATGAGAGTTTTGATAATGTGTGATCATGTAATGATGAAATAACATTAATGAGTGAATTGTTGGTAGTAAAGTACCAAATACATGTGTTTAATGGAGATGAAGTGGTCCATATGATTAAAGTTGTGATTCAAAAAGAGAAGTAAAGTGTATCTAGAGGAAATGAACGAGAAATGAGTTATTATGAAAACAATTGATGCGAAAAAATGATAATGTGATAAAGTGTGAAATTTGATAATATACCTGGGATTGTCATGAACATGCATCGTACATATTTCATATACATACATGTGCGTAAATGAATGCTTATAATTGTGTAAAATTATTAATGTGTGTGCAATGTATGTTTTGCATAAATGGGTTGTGCAGGTTAAAAGTCCAAATTCAGGTGTTTCCAAAATTTGGAAGCAAATGTTAATCTGCAGTGTACTGTGAGTAAACCGAGATGGTCTCATTTCATTGTTTGCTTTGTCTTGAATTTTTGTATTCATTGAATATGCACTGAATATATGAATGTGATTGATTGTGTTGGTTTTCAGACAGAAGATCCGATGATTGTGACGCTTGATTGAGATATTGAAGGGTTGCTTGTATATGAATGAGATGAACTAATTATACATAATTTGATTGTTAAATGTGTTCTGAAGATGCATTTGCATGTAAGTGAAAATGTGATTCTCAACTTTAATGTTGAATGTTGGACTAAGGTCCAATGATATGGGAATGTAATTAAATGGGAACATGTAATTGTGATTGATGCATTCAATTTCATAAATGCATGAAATATAATGGCAGTTGTGATCAGAGTAGCCACCAATCAAAGCTTAAAGCTCAAAGTGTGAAATGAGTCTTGAGCTTAGAAAGTGATGAAGAGCCTAAGGCTCACTATGTAAAATAAGCCCTATCCCCATCGGATATGGGACAGTTAATAATGAGCCCGGTATCTAATAGACATGGGACAGTTTAGGCACTCGGTCACAGCAAAGTAATAAATGAAAAGTAGGTCTTATATGTACTGCATATGCATAATTTGAATGATTAAACTTTGTTGAACGTAAAATGTGAAATGTTGTGAATGTGAATTATGTGTTGTGTGACTAAGTGAGCCATCGATGATGGTCACTTACTGAGTTCGCAAAACTCACTTAAAATTTGCAAATATTTTTTAGGATCAGAAGAATATCCCGTTAGGCAATGAGAGTATACCTACATCATACAAGTGAGAGATAGAGGTCGGGATTAGTTCGCGTCTGCATTGTATTTCTTTATTTTCATACTGAATTGTATTTCTCGCAAATTTTGTATTAAAGAGTGTATTTTGAAATCATTGTACAATGTGTATGCGAATGTAATCATGTTATATTGACATTATGATTGCGAGTGTTTTGTTTCTGGAATGGTTCTTAGTGATCAATGAAATTCTGATAAATTGAAAAATGTTTATGAAATAAAGTGGGCTCGAATTGATTACGGATTTCCATTTACTATGTTGTGGTTTCAAAAAAAAATTTATACTAAGTTTTGACTGATAAGTGCTCTAGTATGTCACCCTCACGGGACAAGGACTCGGATATCACTTATAATGTTAGGTACGTGTCTTGCGAAAGTGGAGTGCTACAACTATGTCAAATGTCACTAACTTATAGGCCTATTCATTTCAATTTCATGTATCAACTTATCTTGCCACTTGAAAATTTTCTTAGTCCAAATGCACATTTTAATACCTCAATTCTCTAATGATATCACTTAATTCTAAATCACTAAGTATGATCCATTAAACCAAAATTAAAGTCATATACAATTCTCAATTATATCACAATTTTTAACATCTATCATACATATACTTTCATAAACATGCAATATTTCAACTAGAATATAATTTGGGGCCTTACAAAGTGTCTTTACGAGGCTTCTAATCAAAGACTTATTATCCACTATCGTTGTATGTAAAAAATAAACACTTAATTTTGTCTATTTTTATTTTATAAATATTAAATTTAATTTAGATGTTTTAAAATATTTCATATATTTTTAAAAAATATTAATTTCTAATTTTACTTTTTATCGCCTAAAATTAATATTACCATTAAATACAAGTTGAACGAAAAAGGGGCTAGCGCGAGAAGATTACGCGGATGGTACGTGGTTAGAACATTGAAATGCAGGTCTGGAGTCTGGAGTCTGGGCAGACTCTGGAGTCTGGAGTCCGTGACTGAGAAGGCCGAAAACCTGCGCTGCTCACCAGCTCGATCAAAGCCCATTCCAAAGAGCTTCGACAAACGCTTCTTCATTCTTCAACGAACTCAAATCTTTTATTTCACATCAGATGCATCAGTTTCCCCGCCCAAATCAAACCAATTCACTCCCACCACCAGCATGATCGATCTCCGCCGCCGAATCCCCTCCGCCGCAGTCCCATTCAAATCATCTTTCTTAATCGCAGTTATTTCCCTCTATTTCCTCTCTCCCTCCCTCAAAACCCTAACCCTAGATTCAGCTCTCCCTAACCGCTCGCATTCCCACCGTAACAACTACATAGTACGGTTCACGGACTACAGGGAGGCCAAAGATCACCGCCTCTATTTGGAATCGCTGGTTGGTTCGGACGGCGGTTGGGAATGGATCGAGAGGCGAAATCCGGCTATGAAGTATCCGACCGATTTCGGAGTGATTGCGATCGAAGAGACGGAGACGAACAGAGTGGTACGTGAAATTGAGAGGCTTGGATTGGTTAAGGATGTGAATGTTGATTTTAGCTATAAAAGGGATTTGCTTGCTGGTGGTGAAGGCTCTTTTGTGAATGGAAAGAAACGGCCTGGGAAGATATTTACTTCCATGTCCTTCAGTGAAGGAGAATATTTTACGGTGGCATCGACGAGTAATTCCTCAATCCGTTGGGGCCGCCATCTCTTGATGCAGGTTTGAGTGTTGCTGCTTCTCTGTTTTGCTATATGCTGATGCTTTTTATACTCATGACATCTCTTTAAATGCAAACGAGTTCCCCAGAAACAGTTAATGCTGCGACCATTGGAACTTTGTGTCTTTATACTTTTCTTACGCTTGCATATTGCTTCAACCATTGCATATTCATGGTGAGCTGCACTCTGGTTTGTGATTGCGATTGGGTAGAGTTCTGAAGCTATTCATTCTTGATTCTGCTGCTGATGGCATTTACGTGATTACTTTCCTATTGCAGAAGTCACAGGTGACTTCCTTGTTTGGAGCAGAAGTTCTATGGTCAAAAGGTTATACTGGCGCTAAAGTTAAGATGGCTATTTTTGATACTGGTATCCGAGCTGATCACCCTCATTTCCGTAATATAAAGGTACTACTTTTCCGAGAGTGGTGCATGATTCTCTGATTTTGACTAATTTTGGTCATTATTCAGTGTTGTCAATTTTAGGAATGAAGATGTGCTTTGAAATTGTAAATACTGAAGTTTTATGCTGAAATTTCAAGCAGTGAAAATTTTCTGTTAAAATTTTTGCTGTATTTTGCTTTTGCCCTAGTTTATTCTTGTTTATTAATTTTCCTTTTTCAATTTTTTGGGGTGAGTGGAACCATTGACTGGAGGCCTAAGAAGCTTGTACTGACAATGAGTCTGAAATTTTTAGGAGCGTACAAACTGGACTAATGAAGACACTTTGAATGACAATCTTGGGCATGGGACTTTCGTTGCTGGTGTCATAGCTGGCCAAGATGCAGATTGTCTTGGTTTTGCTCCAGATGCAGAAATTTATGCTTATCGTGTGTTTACAGATGCACAGGTAATTTCTGACATGATGAGTTGGGAACAAATGTTTTCATTTACGTAATAGCTAGTCGTGTTGTAAGTTCTGTCCTTACACAGCAAAGAAAGGGTGTGTTGAAATGGATATCTGAAAATGAAAGGGTTATTATGGATCAATGCCCGAAGTTTGCCATCAACCTTTTCCTAAAAGTCCAAATTAGGAATGTTAAAGGCAGGACCCTTGATGACTCAGTTGAAATTTGCTCCAGATTTCCTTTTATAATGTTGTTGAAAGGGAAACATGAAGTGCGAGCCAATTGTTGTTAGATTCACTGTATTTCAAGTATCTCTTATTTAAAATCACTAACAAAAAGAGGGGAGCCAAACATTTCTTGAAAGACTAATTTATCATTCACACATGCCAATAGTTTTATTATTTCTTCCCTAGTGAAGAAGTCTAATACAATATATATGCTTTTATATTCACCCTGGCTCCCATTTCTTCATTTCTTTTATGTTTGTAATATCGCTGTTGGTGAAATTGTGAGAAAGCTGTGTTCAGCCCATTGCAGGTATCATACACATCATGGTTTCTAGATGCATTTAATTATGCTATAGCAACCAACATGGATGTGCTGAATTTGAGCATTGGTGGACCTGATTACTTGGATCTCCCATTTGTTGAGAAGGTAATTTGTTAGTCTTAGCCTGAGATCATCGGTGTAACTGTTGTAGTTCACTCTGTAGTATACTCTGATTATTCATATTGATTGAATGCATTCTCTTTCTAAGTAATTCTTTTCTTTCCAAAACTGAATGTGAGCATTAATACTTAAATATCATCAAAGCACTATTTTCCTGCCCAAAATGTTAATCTTTAAGATCATCTGCTATTTGAGTGCTCCTGTTTATTTATTAACTCTACGATTGTAACTTCCCTTTTACCTTATCCTGTGTAACTTTGTCAATCAGGTGTGGGAAATCACAGCTAGTAATATCATTATGGTCTCAGCTATCGGAAATGACGGGCCACTTTATGGCACTTTAAATAACCCAGCAGATCAAAGTGATGTCATTGGTGTTGGTGGCATAGATTATAATGATCACATAGCCCCATTTTCATCACGTGGCATGAGCACTTGGGAGATTCCTCATGGGTAAGCTTTTGTTCTCTGATGATGCTTCTGATTTCTCAGCAGTCTACTCACAGATTCTTGGTTAAACTTGTACATGTTATTTGTTTGGTTTTGACAAACTGATAGAACTCTAGAACTTATAATGCTGGAGTTCCTCTATATTATTTCAATATATCGGTAAAGTGCTTATCACTTCCGAATCGTAGCATATTACTTCTCCCTAACCAGAGCAGATTTGCTCCTCAGAAGGTGTGAATCCTTCTGTCACTATCTTCTCTCAAATATTCTGCCTGCTTCTCCCTTCTTCCTTTCCCCCTTTTATAAGCCCCCCTCTCTAGGTACATTCTGTTATGCCTAACTAATTAGCCACCTCAGCTGTAACTAACTCCTTCCTTCGCCCACTGTCCTTCCTCTGGAATAATCCTCTCTCTCTCCCGAAGATCCTAACACAAACTGATTTAAATCTTTTCTCTTTTGAAAATAACATGATTATCTGTTTTAAGCTGCTTACTGAGCATGTGTGTTTGAGAAAGGGATGGAAACAATTAGCTCCAAATGCATTTTACACAACAAAAATTAACGTATTAGTTGAATGCTGGTTGCTCTTGCAATATTGATTCATTCCAACGATTCCTTCCATCTTCGTGGGCTTGCTTCTGCTTTCCATAAGTTGGGTACTAGATATTTGGGAAAGCCTTGATGTGTATCCCTGACCATTTTTTCTACTTGAAATGCCACATTTTTCACTGGGCGCTATTATGACTTGCCATTTTCTATTTCTTCACATTTTTACCAATATTTTGCTGTTAAAACTGAAGATACAGTTTGGTACTACTAATTTTGTCCTTTTTCATTGTAACAAGAGTACAAAATTGAATTTCACATGACTATTGCTTCTATTCATTTGGGTTTTCACCTTAAGTGTTCTCGACTCTGTGGATTTTCTTTACAGTTATGGCCGTGTGAAGCCAGATGTGGTTGCTTATGGGAGGGAAATCATGGGATCCAAAATCAGCACTGGTTGTAAAAGTTTATCAGGGACAAGTGTGGCAAGTCCTGTCGTTGCTGGTGTGGTTTGCCTACTTGTTAGTGTGATCCCTGAAGGCAGCCGTAAAAGCATTTTGAATCCAGCAAGCATGAAACAGGCATTGGTTGAGGGGGCTGCTAAGCTCGGAGGCCCAAATATGTACGAGCAGGGAGCTGGAAGAGTTGATCTGTATGCTTTGCTCTCATGCTGTTATTTTTCATTCCTTTTCTTATTATTGGACTCTTTATTTTTATATTCAGTGAAAAAGTGCTTTATGAGGTTAAAGTTACACAGCTTTATAGGAAACTTCTGAATACTCGGCACTTACTTTTTCAGGCTAATGTTTACCATTATGCATTTCTTATCTCAAAACTAATTGCTTCTAACTTTTGACTCCCCTGTCAGGTTGGAATCGTATGAAATCCTAAAGAACTATCAACCTCGTGCCAGCATTTTCCCTGGCATTCTTGATTTTACAGATTGCCCCTATTCTTGGCCCTTCTGCCGGCAGCCACTGTATTCAGGAGCAATGCCCGTTATGTTCAATGCTACCATTTTGAATGGAATGGGTGTCATTGGCTATGTTAAGGGTCCACCAATGTGGCATCCTGCAACTGAAGAAGGAAACCTTTTAAACATTCACTTTACTTACTCAAAACACATCTGGCCTTGGACTGGTTATTTAGCACTGCACATGCAAATAAAGGATGAAGGTGCGCAGTTTACTGGAGAGATTGAGGGCTATGTAAGTCTTACGATATACAGTCCTCCAGCTCCAGGTGAGAAGGGTCCTCGAAGTAGTACTTGTATTCTTCAACTGAAACTGAAAGTGATTCCAACACCGCCAAGGTCAAAGCGGGTTTTATGGGATCAATTTCACAGTATAAAATATCCTCCAGGATATATTCCAAGAGACTCTTTGGATGTCCGTAATGATATTCTAGACTGGCATGGAGATCACCTGCATACAAATTTCCATATACTGTTCAACCTATTACGTGAAACAGGGTACTATGTTGAAACACTTGGTTCACCATTTACATGTTTTGATGCTCACCAATATGGGACCCTTCTGCTAGTCGATCTTGAAGATGAATACTTCCAGGAAGAGATTGAAAAATTAAGAGATGATGTTATTAATACTGGGCTGGGTTTGGCAGTTTTTGCTGAATGGTATAATGTCGATACAATTGTAAAAATGAGATTTTTTGATGATAATACAAGGAGCTGGTGGACTCCTGTTACTGGAGGTGCAAATATTCCAGCACTTAATGATCTTTTGGCCCCATTTGGAATTGCTTTCGGTGATAAAGTTTTGAATGGTGACTTTTCCATTAATGGAGAGCAAAGCCGATATGCATCCGGAACTGATATTGTGAAGTTTCCAAGAGGTGGCTATGTGCACAGTTTTCCATTCTTGGATAGCTCAGAGAGTGGGGCCACTCAGAATATACTGCTGACTGCTGGCATGACCAAGGTGGAAACTGAACCTTCATATCAACAGCTTTTAGTACAAGGATCCTGTACTTGAGGAACTTTTAAGTGCTACACCTGTTTATCTTCAAATATGCTCATCTTGTAGTCAATTTGACTCTTATCTTACATGATCACGCTGTTTATATCTATCTAATCTTCCACCTCGCCATGCACACAGAACACTTTCTACCAACAACCTCCACCTACCTCACACCTGCATTTCCTAATGATATTTTTTTGTCATTGTGCAGGCAGATTCTCCGGTTCTTGGCCTTGTCAAAGTAGGTGAAGGTCGTATAGCTGTTTATGGAGACTCCAATTGTTTGGATAGCAGTCATATGGTTACTAATTGTTATTGGCTCCTAAAAAAGATATTAGATTTCACCAGTGGGAATGTTAGAGATCCACTTCTCTTCCCTGATTCTAGTAAACTGGATACAGCCCTTTACATAGATGAGAAACAATTGCCTTCACGTAGAATTGATGTGAATTTCTCGTTGTATTCTGCTGTTGTGGGAAAAGATCTTATATGTAGATGTGATGCCAGATTTGAAGTCTGGGGAACTAAAGGATACAATCTACATGTTAGGGGAAGAAACCGAAAATTTCCAGGCTATCATATCATAGATATGGGCAGAGATTTGAATGCTTCTCAGGATACTAACTATTTGAGGCGTCCAAAGTTAACTGGGAAAAATGGTGACATGTTTGGGAATAAGTACTGGACAGTGTTCTATGGTGACGAGGTACTAGCAGGCAGTCTGTTGGAATGAAATAATAACTTTTTTTCTTTTGCAGTTTTCTATTTGCAATAATTTTTATTTTCATTCAATTGCGACATGCATCACTAGATGACATGCATCACTAGATGCTCATAACTTTCTAATTTGCAGTTTGACGTGCCTGTCCTAGTTGGTAATCACTGGATTGTTCCTGCTGCAGTAGCAGTAGCAGGTTGGTCAAAATTATATATCACTCAGGAAAACCTGGAATGCTTCTGGATATGTTTCTTTTGTATTAAACTGATTCACATGTTGTTACTAGGTGTTTTATTGTTGTTGAGCATTTGGCGAATTCGACAAAGACGACGTCGGAGGAGAAGAGGATCAGGCTCCGGTCGATATGCCAATCTATAGCTCAAGTATGAATACCTTTGTTTGCTTTTCTGAGTATCTCCTTTAATATTGATATAAAATCTGAGAAATTATACCTTGTGAGATCACTAATATGACCGGGAATGTTGTTGCAGGAAATAGTGATAGCGATTAGATTTCTATTTCAATGGTGTATATCAGTCTTGGTTCAGATGCCTGTATCGGCATAAAATTTTTGAAGCATAATGAAATGACAAAAGGTTTTGGCCTAGAGCAGCTTGCGAACTTGGACTTTGAAGCATTTACATTCTTCATAGATATTGGAATTATATTCTGTTTCAACTATGTTATACTTACAAAGTAAAATATCAAAATTAGGTTTGAGATAGTGGTGTAGGCCAAAGATGGATGTTCACTTTTGATAGGGAATTGTCACTTTTTTTCTTAGCACTGATTGCTGTAGAAGCTGTGGAACCCGTTTCAAACTTCTAGATAATCAACCTTGTATAGCCTTTTGTGGTTGGAGTTGTATAGTTCAATAAACACTGTTTCTTCTTTACACATAATTGAAAAAGAAAAATCAAAGTTTAGAAATCGCCTTATAAACTATATTACAAATTAATATAGCTCAAAAATCACGCATGAAACTATGATTCTTTATCATTAAATCAAGTAAGTGTGAGTTTTATTCAACTCCTTGAGCATTCTACTACTATTGAAAAATTCCATAACTATTTCTAACACTCAGTCCTACCTTGATAACGCCTCAAATCCTTCTACTTTATATAGAAAGTTTTAGAATCTAAAAGGAGTCTTAGGAAGTAAGGGAAGATTTGAGGAAAAGGATCTCAACTGTGGAATGGTCTAAACGTAAAAGAAGACCAAAGTTTGAAAAAGAATATGGAAATTGCTTTAACTAACAATCATTTACCAAAGCTCTATTCAGTTTCTTTCTAATAAACCAATCCCCTTGTTGTTTATTGCTTCAAAAAAAGAATATCCCCAAAATTTCAAGTCTAAGATGCTAATCTAGTTAACCACTTGGCTCAACTCATTATTCATGTTTTTGTGATTCACCTTAATTCCTTCTATTTCACTCGAATGAAACTATAACACCCCCTATACGGAACCTAAACCACCCACTTACATCGCAATCAAATTCCTTTACAAACAATCATGGTATACATTTATATTCATTCATGGGAACTGTCACCACACATTTTTCTATTCAATACTATTCATATACATATTACAAAGTTTCTTTTCACTTAACAATATCATTGAAAAGTAGTATTACATCTTTACATTTACATGATAATCCAAAAGAAAACATTACAAATTCCTTCATTTCATGTAAAATCATTTTTAAAAAAAACATAATCCAATGGTGCTTTTATTCCTAATGGTAGACCTTGGTCCTTGCAAACCTCATTGATAATACTTGGACCTACACATATTAACACCCCTGCTAAGCAGGGAAACACTTAGTTTGGATGACCAATCATCTGCCAAGTACACACATTCATAAATGTCATAACTTATATAAATAGTGAGGGCATACTTAATCAAAGTATATAATGTAAACATGCTTAATATGTTATTCATATACCGTAAATTCATATTCATAAGCCAAACATTGATGTCCAACGCTCATTGATACAAATTACTAATACAAATGCAAATGCTCATCAATAACAATTATTTATGTTAAGTTGTGTTTCTTATTTATAGCCATTAGGCCTGCACATTCTTGTGGGTGTGGATAATAGGAACTGTAGATATCTAAAGATATCAAAACTGTGGATACTCAAAAGTATCAAACTGTGGATACCTAAAGGTATCGAACTGTGGAGACACTATAACCTTGAAATGAAGACACCATTGGTGTCAAACTGTAGCAGCTGCATTGTAACCCTATAGGCATATCTATATATCCACCACCAAGACAATAGAGCAGGTACTGTAACATTTTCTTTAACCATTTTCCCATTTCATAATGCATCATATGATATTTATTTGAAGTCATAAAATCTGTATTGATCATCTATGTACATGTAAATTTTCTTTAGTAAGCATTATGCTCACTCTTAAATTACAATTTTTAATCACCTAATTAACACATCGTAAGTCCTATTTAATTTATTTCTAGGTGTTTGAAAAGTTTCATACACATTCAAAGAGGTTTGGATAAGATGCGGTAAAAAAACCAGAAATGAAAACAAGGTAATGGTCATAATAAAAGACTTTCTCTAGGATCACAATTGTGTCTGGAGTGTCACGTTGGTGACAAAAGATTTTTCTACTGAGCCACGATTGTGATACCCATGTCATGCTCGTGAAAAAAGATCTTGATGTTGTGTTATGATCGTGATGACATTCTACCTCTACTTGTTCTGTAATATGAATATAGAAAAAACTCGAATAAGGTTTTGAGGTCTTCTAGAATTTGTCTTCATATGTCTCTAGTTTACAAAACACTAAAAAACAATCCATTTGGACTTTGGAATTATGAGATATAGACCAAACATCACAAGCTGCTTTAAAATAGGGGCAGCATTAGGTCACCAATTTTGATCTCAACTTCCAATGTCATAGCCTGAATTAAATCAAAATCTCTTTTAAAGATTTTTATTTCTATGTCTCAGGTTTCATATGCAATTGAAATCACCCAATTTAGAGGTCTTTAGGCTGAGTTATGGCCTAAAAAATGTGACTGGTTCAAACAAACCTAAGACATAATTCTACTACATGAAACTCTCTTATTATATTCAACCAATTCCTTACAAAGGAACACCAACATACCATCTTAGCAACTATTCCATATCCAAATGAGTCTTTGTATCCATTCAAACATACACATAAAGAGAAATCAAACTAAGTGTAGTCCCAAACCTTAAAATTATCCAAGTTAGATGCACTTAGGGCAGAAAGTTGTATGCTAAGTTCAAGAAGTGTACATTTTGCATGGAGCATGTCATATTTCTTGGTTATGTTGTTTCTTCTAATGGAATTGAGGTGGACCAAGAAAAGGTCAAGGCAATTGGTGAGTGGCCAAGACCTATAAGTGTTACTCAGGTAAGATCTTTTCATGGGCTTGCTAGTTTCTATATGAGGTTTGTGAAAAATTTTAGTTCTATTGTAGCTCCATTAACTGAGATTGTTAAAAAGGAGGTAGGATTTAAGTGGGGAGAGGTGCAGGAAATTGCTTTTAACATTTTGAAAGAAAAAATTTGTTCTGCACCTATTTTGAGTTTAACTGATTTTTCTTCTACTTTTGAGATTGAATGTGATGCCTCTGGGATAGGTATTGGTGTTGTTTTGTTGCAGGGAAGGCGTTCCATTGCCTATTTTAGTGAGAAGTTGAATGGTTCCCAATTGAAGTATTCCACTTATGACAAGGAGTTGTATGCATTGGTAAGAGCTCTACAAACTTGGCAGCATTGTCTATGGCCAAAGGAATTCGTGATTCACACTAATCATGAGAGTTTGAAGCATCTTAAAGGCCAAGGTAAGTTGAATAAAAGACATGCTAAGTGGCTGGAGTTTATAGAGACATTCCCATATGTTGTGAAATACAA
>JAOTAZ010000008.1:30548444-30558495 GCA_025629785.1 Erythroxylum oxycarpum | reverse complement strand
AACCAAGATAAGAAAATTAGCTACTCATAATTGAATTGAAAGCAAAAGAAATAACAAAGTAATATGTCTCCATCCCTGGTCTTTGATGAAAAATACGAAAATCCTAACTAAAAATCTACAGAAAACGTAAAGAACAGCACAAGAAAAGTGCAGCAGCCCAAAAATCCCCAAAAACCTTCGATATCCTAAAATCTAATATGTATGTATATATATACGACAATCATTCAAGTCTCCTATTTGATGTTAATCTCCTCATTATCTTCTCTTGATTTTGTCCAGATAAGGTGCACTTCTAATTTCAGTAGGTGACTTCTTGAAAAGATGGCAAGAGGATCTTTAAAGATTGTGTTTTACTTGGAATCAACTTCTGGAATTTTATTTGCAGACTCCAGATTCTGTCCTTAAGCGTGCTCACACTTAGTCACTGAATTTATGTCAAATTGGGAATTTTGGATTGCTTTCCGTCTTTTTCATCTTTTTGATCCTATTTCGTCCCTAAGGTGTTGAAAACCATCTGTAAATAATTGTAGAACAATTTCATTAAAGTCGGATAATAATTTCAACACATCAACGAAAATTAAGTCCAAAACGTTTGCAATTTAAATTACTTAACAAATTCCCCCACACCGAACCTTTGCTTTCCCTCGAGAAACATGTCAAACTACTACATTTAGTGAATTCATCCTTCAAAAACCAAGTGCACACAATCCATCAACTTACGCTAGTAAGACGATCAATTTGCAACACATATCATAATTAATTTTCACCAATGCAAATAAGCAAAGTCAAAATAATACATCTTTGTTCAAAAGCAAACATGAAATCAAAGTGAATTCTTCTCACGGATTTCACTCTTACACTCAAGTGTTTGCAGGTAAAGAGTTTCTCTCAAGTCTCACTCTATCATGTTGGACTACCATAGGTTTGCAGTTTCACCAATTCTCATTCATTCAAATCACATAGGCTAATAGATCATGAGGAGTTTGTTTAAGGTTGTAATGGGGCTCGGTTCATAGGTGAGGTAAAAACATGACAAAGGTTTCATCACAAGCATTTACAAAGAATAAAGTAAACGGGGACATGTAATTAAAATTATGAGATAAACATGATTGAAAAGGATTACAACTACTTGTACTAACTCAAGCTACTATGTGGTGATGTTTTCGCCTGAAACCAAATATAAAAGAAATCACTTCCGTTAAAACAAATTAATGTAGTATCGGTAAGCGGATATATTTTCCACGAGGAATCTTTAACGATAAAGGTTAGCGAGTTTAAACGGGAAAAATAACGAAAGTAAAGAGGGGGTTTGTCCAAACACGACAATATCAGAAAATCAATAGAAAAATCACAAATCGAAAGAAATAATTAAATCTGAAAAATCAATGAGAAAATACCTTAGTGTCGGTTCATTGATGTTATCATACTATTATGGATCCTCGACATAAAATTGCAATCATTAATAAACATTCATTGGGGAAATTTCTCTTAAGTGTAATGACTAGAAACATGTATCCTAGCATTCTTATTAAATAATAACTTAGATATGATCGTAGGTATAATTGAATAATAGCATTAAGAATCAAAAACCAATGAGCAAGTGAAAAACATGTACGACATGCAATCAATCAAGCGAATATCTTCTTAGAATTTCCCGACTCTAACGTAGAGAAGTTAATCCTAATTGCTACTTATGATTACCGAAATTGAACATCATTTTTTGTTAATCTAGCGATTGAACCAATTAATATCTAGTTGTGTAGCTAGAAACCAATAAATGCAATTAGAAAGAATAGATCTGAAGATATCCAATGTCTATTAACAACATAAAAAGTATCCGAAACTTCTCACCATAATAACATATAACATGGATCACCTCAACCAAGACAAAAGATTTAGCTACTCATAATTAAATTGAAAACAAAAGAAATAACAAGATAATAAGTCTCCATCCCTGGTTCTTTAATGAAAGAAACAAAAACACAAATTGGAAATTGTGCAGAAAACGTAAAGAATAAAACCAGAAAAGTGCAAAACGAAAATTCTATTCTAAACCTAAGCTAGCGTGCGTCAATCAACCACACTCCCCGTTTTATGCTTATCTCTTTGTTATCTTCTCTTGATTTTGTCCAGATTAGGTACTCTTCTATTTTTGATAGGAAACTCCGTTGAAAGATGGAAAGATAATCTTTAAAGATTGTGTTTTGCTTGAAATTGACTTCTTGAAATTTATCTGCAGATTCTAGATTCCGTCCTTAGGCGTGCCCACGCTTAATCACTGAATTGTTGCCAATTTGGGGATTTCAGATTTTCTTCCTTCTTTTACATCTTTTTGATCCTATTTCGTCCCTAAGGTGTTGAAAACATCTGTAAACAATTATAATACAATTCCATTAATTTCAGATAATAATTTCAACACATTAATAATAATTTAAGTACAAAATAAGTGCAAATTGATGACTTAACAAAATGTTGTCAACTGAATGCAGAAATTTATAAAGGGATGATATATGTTCATGTTCTGTTTTGAGCTTTGATCACATGGATTATTGGTACCTGTTATAAAGATGAACTAAAATTAGTTTAAATCCAAAGAAAAGGCTAGTTTATTGTCTTGAAATGCGAAGAAGTAGGACGACAGTTTTGAGACAAAGTAAAGTTGAAAATGAAGTTAAATGTGTGCTAGAATATGTTAGATGGAATGTTTTCACTGAACATGTATCTATATTTTGGCCATATCTTGATCTGTAGATTTCCAAATAGGATTATTTTAAGTTTACATTAAACTAGAGAGATATGGATATATTTTTCATGAAGGAATCTAATTTTAATTTTGTCTTTAAGGGTTTCAAAATTTGGATTGAAGTTAAGTACAGTGTACTGTCGCGGTGTGAGAATATTCCGAAGTATTGTGAGCATAACTTGAACAAAATTGTGTGAACTTGGTATCATTAGAAACTTAAGACATATAGGAACATTTTTTTAGAAGAATGTATTGCCTAACTACTTCTTTTTCCTTGTCAAAATGTCCATGCAACTTGACCCAAAATTGTGTTTTGAGAAATGCCATACGGTAGTGCACGATCGTGACAGAGAGGACACCTTAAGGGAGTGCATAATCATGGTAGACAGGAAACATTGGGCAGTGCACGATCGTGCACAAGCACAATCATGACAAAGAGGAATCAACAAGAAGTGCACAATCGTGCTTAACAGTGAAGGTTCAATGCTTTTTGACAGTTTTAAACACCCTTCACTCTTTTAACCATAACTTCTTCTTCGGACCTCCGATTAACTTGAAATTTGAAACACAAGTTCCTCACACATTGTCCTTGCTCTCCACCAAATTTAATTGTTATCTAAATTCACTAGGAAAGGATTGAAAAATGGTTGATTGAGGAACTTGGGAAATCAAGTTTCGCAAGAAATGATATATGAATGATCATAAGATGTGAATTAAGGAAATATACTCGGGATTGCCATTGAGTATGCATTATACATGTCATATATACATATGTACATGATTGATTATTCATGAAAATATGCAAATTAGCAATGTGTAAATGTGTATGTATTGCAAGATATAGAAGAGGAATTAGAGCGACAGCATCCAGACGTTGCCGGGACTGCGAGGCGATGGTTGTAACATCCTGTTATCCCATGTTAGGGGATAGAACCCTAGCATAGTGCATGTGAGAGTTTATTGAGAAGTTAGAAAGTGTATTTCGTGATCATGCATAACATAGCATACACATACACGTGAATATTGATTTTTGAACATTTAAAATGATTGTACATGCATTCATTGACATTTTTTAGGTATAATTGAGTTATAAATGTGATTATATTGAAAATTATGGTTTTTATGTGTTGAAAATTGATTTGGATAGTATATTTATTGATTTAAAATTTTTGGTGAAATTTTGAAAATTTTTGGGCTAGAAAAAATGCCATGTGACAAGACAATTGATAAATGGTAACAGTATTAGCTTTCAAATGGCAATGGAACTTTTGATAAATGATCTTGGTATTTATTGACAAGTGTCAATGAATATTGGGAGACAATTGGAGTAGGAATTGGAATTGATTGGACTAGTTAAATAAGAGAACCTAGTTTAAATTCATAGAAATTGGACATGTGGCAAGTGACAAGTGTCACTTGCCAAGCCATGTCTTAAAGGCCACTATAGTTTTAATTTGAAGGACCATCCTTGTCTTATTTCTCACGATTACCTTATGCTTTCTTCTTCTTCTTCTTCTTCATTTTTTTTTCTTCACTTACTCTCACCTCATCAATGTTGAAGATCACTCTTACCTCCGTTTGCTACTAGTATTTTTGCTATCTTCTTCCTATTTGTCACTAAAAACCTATAGCTACCACCTTTAAAAGATGAAGATCGTATGATGCTTGGGAGATAGGTTTAAGTGATATTTTGAAGATTTGATGCTAAATCAAGTAATTTATGCTTTAATTATCATGGGTAGTGATAAATGAAACTAATATGATGAGTAATTTGAGATTGATGACTTAATCATGCAATTTTCATGTGTATGTCATGGGTGAAAAAATTTTATATAAATGTCTTGCTTTTTTATACATGTATGATGATTAATGACCATAAATGGTTATAGACATGATTTTGAGGTATAATAATCATTATAATGGTGTTGGATGAGTGCAATAAATTGAAGAATGAATGGACATGTTTGATGTTCTGTTTTGTGGGTTTGATTAATTGTCTTTTAGTGATTTGTTTTGTGAATGTTTTGAGTTTTATATTGAGGTGAGAATGAAGAGGAAATGAAGTAGAAAATATGATCTATGTACAAGTTGTGTTAGATGTAAAATGTAGGAAGTTATAAAAATATGGAAAATTGGAAGAGAGTGGTGGAATATTTTATCGATCGTGTTTCCACTGATTAAGCATCTGTATTTTAGCTATAACTTGTTCTATAGTTATCCAAATGAGATGATTTTTAATTTGGATTAAATTAGAGACATATGGCTATATGTTTCATGAAGATATCGAATTCAAATTTTATCTTTAAGAGTTTCAAAATTAGATATGAAGTTGAGTACTGGGTGTAGTAAATTGGTAGATGAACACATGTGTTTGTGTTATGTTTTGAGAATATGAAAACCATAAATGATAAGTTTTTATATAGATGTTATGAGTTGGGAATTAAAGATTTTAATGAAAGTGAAAGTTAGGCTAACCAAGATGTTGAGTTATGTTCTAGAAACGAACTGAATTAAGGTGATAGTTAGGAATGAAAAATGAAGTAGGATATGTACAGAAACATTTTCTGATGAAAGTGTATGAGGATATGTTCTATTTTTGGGTTGTAATCAATCAAGAAATTGTGAATTGTGTATAGAGAATATTGAACTGAAAGTTGAGGTATAACTAAATGATCAACTTGAAATGATAGAATTTTAGCAATGTAGTGTGTTGGGGTATGTTATATGCAGTGTTTTTACTGAACATGCATCTATACTTGGGTCATACCTTGATCTATGAATATTAAAATTAGATGAATTTTGATCCATATGAAACCAGAGACATACGGCTACATTTTTTAAGAAGAAATTGAATTTGAATTATGTCCTGGAGGGTCTTGAAACGTAGCTTCAAATTGAGTTTTGGCTTAGGCTGTAGCACTACCCGTGACAGAAATCATGTCCTATAGTTATCGAATAAACTGTATTGATGTAGTCTGAATCAGACAAAGTTGTCTTCACAAAAGTTGTATCTTGTTCTCTTATCTTTCAATTGGTATAAAGTTTGTAATTTTTGGATATTTTAATTGACAGTTATGATTTGTACAACTTTGAGTGCACTAACTTTTTAGTCATAAGAGTGCACTTCATACATTAGCCAAAATTTTAAACGTTCTCAGTCTATAGTATTTTGAGCATAACTCACGAAATAATGAAGAAAAATGAATTATTTTATTTTGTTTGAAACTTGAGACATAGAGGAACTTTTGATTAAAAGAAATTATTGTCTAAAAATGTCAGTTTCTAGGTCAAAATGGCCATACAAATCTGATTTGAAATCAGCCTGAGGAAATATGGGAAAAGTGCAGGAAAAGGATTGTGGGCTGTGATTTTCATGGAAATGTTTTGATTATGCAATGGTTGAACCAATTAAGGATGAATTGTATAATTATTATGCTTTTGAGCTTACTTTGGGCTTAAAAAAACATAACTTAGTGGATCAATTTTTTGATGCATGATGAATAAGGAATTATGGAAAAAGAATAGGATTTCATTAATGAAGAGATTAGATAGGTAATGTTGAATTCAATGAGTAAAGGTTTGAGAGTTAATGGAATCAATTTGGTCATTGAATTAGTATGAAATGAAATCTGCATTAATGTCTGTGAATTCTGGAAAATTTTTGAGTAAAATTAATACTTGTATAAGTTTATTAAAGAAACATACCGAGAATTTGTCATTGAATATGCATAATACATGATTCATTTATAAGTGTGCTTATTCAATTAAATGGGCAATGTAGTAATATGAAAATGTATGTGAATACGTATAGAAGAGTACGTTGAGCGACCGCTTCCGGACATTGTTGGGACTTTAAGGCAATAAGCTAAAGGGAGAAATTTTGAGTAACCTAAGATGGTTTCACCTTGATTTTGTTTTGTTTGATCCTTAATTGAATTGATATGTGATGTATGTGTACTAATTTATGGACATGAAATGTCCGAGGCATTTGATGCATGAATAACACATTAGAAGTGTTCCTTCAATGTGAATGTGATTGAATAAATATGTTATCAACCTATATGTTGAAAGTCAGACTTAGTTCGATGATTAATGTGAATGAGAAAGTGAATGCAAATGTAATGGGCTGAATATGATGATTGAATTTGTGAAATGCATTTCATTCCAATGCATGAAATATAAAGACAGTTATGACTGAAGTCGCTAGTGAAAAAAAAAGAGCTTTAAAGCTCAGACATTTGTGGTAAGAGCCTAAGGCTCAATATATATAATGAGCCTTGTATCCCCTTCAGATAAAGGACAGTATAAATACGCCCGGCATCCACAATGCATACGAGACAGTGAAAAAGGTACTCGGTCACAATAATGTAATAAATGAATTTGAGTCTCATAAACATTGCATACACATATGATATGAATACATTTAATGATTGCATTGTTTTGAGGACTTTTCTTTTATGAAATATGTTGGATGGATTTTTTTTAAATGTGACAATTGTGAACAAAGTGTTTCGTAATATTATATGATGATAATCGAGATGATGTGAATTATATGATAATATGAATTGTTGTGTTGCATGACAAGGGTGAGTCATTGAGGATGGTTACTCAACTAAGTTCGCAAAACTCAACAAAATTGCAATGTTGACATTTTCAGGTTCGAGGGGGCAACAACTTAGCTTTTAAGACTGCATAGAAGATATTTTGTAGCATCCCATCACCGATGGGAATGGTAGAATAGTCATTTGGAATGGTTTTCGAGTGCATAGAAACACCCTTACATGTTCATGCATAATCTCATATCCGCGTACATGTGAATGGTACATTTTTGCACATGCAAATAACTGTACATGCATTCATGATATTTCCCGGTATATTTGTTAATAAATGTGATTGTTATGAAAAACGTGATTTGTGTGCTTGAAAATTGAGTTGGAGAGGGTCATTGAGGTTTTAAATTTGTTAGTGAATTTTAGAGAATTCTTTTCTGAAATTTCGGGATACTTTCTGGACTAGGAAAAATGCCAAGTGGCAGAATAAGTGTGTATCGGTAGTGGAAATGACTAGTCAATGGCACTGGAAAATTAGATACATGATTTTAGGATTTATTAATTTAAGCCATTCGAATTTGGGGAGAAATTATAGTAGAAATTGAAATTTGATGGAACTAGTTAAATGAAGGAACCAAGCTAATGCTTTAGAAATGGGACACTTGTCACTTGTTCAACCATGTTTTAAGCTATTAGTTTTAATTAAAAGCACCCCACCCCCCCCCCTTTTTGGTTTTGACTTTCACGAAACTTCTCTTTTAAAAGGGCTATTGGTGTTTTATTTGATTTTCTCCACCATCTTCATAGCTCTCCTCTTCCTTGTTCCTTTTGAAATCGTTTGAAGCCTTGGAGTCTATGCACAAATGAATACTATATTGGTAAAGGTAGAGTGTAGTCTAAAACAGTGAACAAACAATTCTGAAATGAACAGAACAAATTCAGATATTGGGGTTTCCAACTCTAGGACAATGAAGAGTGCAAAATGTCAAGTATAATATGGGGTAAAATGAAGTGTTACTAGTGTATTGAAGTTTTAGATTTAGTTTTACTGGAAAGAGGTATGAAAGTTTAAGAGTTCAGGAGTCAAAATGGTGAGTCCCATAATGAATCTAAACTTTCAAGTGAAATCGGAAGAACAAGATGTGGTGATTTAAAGAAGAAGTATGTGTACCCGGCAAAAGTGATTGAGCAAAGGAATTGTTAAAGAAGCGTAAGTAACAATCGAAGCTAGACATCCTAGGAGGAATACGCTAAGAGTGTATTTTAGCTACTACGGGTATAGAACGACGTGATTACATGTTTGAATTTCCAAAAAGGGAAAGTGCTTAAATGTTTTGGAATTCATAGGAATATGAACTTGTTGTATAGTTCTGATTGACTATAGGTATAACAATGGTGATCACAATAAGGGATTGTACACTCTTGCATTAAACTAAAAAGTGTCTAACGGTATTCAAAAACCAGAATTGATTCGAGATACTAGTGATGAGTGAGACAAAGGAAAGTGACTTATGAAAGCTGAATGGGTTAGATAAGGAGGAACAAAATCGAACAGATGAAATATATTAAAATAAATATACGAATTGAGTGCGTGAATATTAAAGAGCAGTGAATTGTCAAAGGAGAGATGAATTTGAAATAAGAGTCAACGAGATATGAAGGACAAATGAGTTAGGTGAATTAACACCTGTTATAGTGGATTGGACAGAAGTGTCAATGTGTTAGCACCAAAGTAAAGTGAAGTGTCAAAGACGAGATGAAGTGTTTTTGTGAGTATCACCTTGGTAAGGTGTACTCAGAATTGGAAAAAGGTATCAATGAAGCTATATGAATTGGTTTGTATAAAAAAAATATTATGAGTTAGTGTTACTAGTGAAAAAAGTATTCGATTTATAAAACGTGATAAGTGAATAGGTTCAGAAATAATGATCAGATCCATAAAATACGAAATAAAGTTGGTGTCTAATCTGAAATAGTCAAGTGAGATAGTTAAGCAAGCGAGATAGCCAAATAAGTGACTTAAAGACTTATTGAGTCTGTCTACTGTGATCTTTCAGAAAATGAGTAATTGAGTGATGAAGTGTATGAGAAATGTAGGGACATATGACAAATGATTACTTCTACCATATTGAATAATCGAATGCAAATTTCCAGGACGAAATTTTTATTAGGAGAGGAGAATTGTAACATCCCACCCGCGATGGGAAGGGTAGAATAGTAATTTAGAAAGGGCTGAGAGTGGTTAGGATTGATTTGACATATCCATGCATACTTTTACTTATGAATAGTGAAATGTTGCACATGAAAATTACTGTACATATAGTCATGACATTTCATGGTATATGTGCCTAAATGTGAGTTGGTTGTGAAAAATGTGGTATTTGTGCTTGAAAAATTAATTGGAGTGATTTTTGTGTGTTTTACCTTTTAGGGAAATTTTAGGAATTTTTTTGGAATTTTTCGAGGAAAATTTTCGGACTAGAAAAATCGCCAAGTGGCAAACTGATTGGTTTCCGGTATTGAAAATTTCTGTCCTATGGCACTGGATATTGAGGAAAATGATTTTGGAATTTCAATTGGAGCCATTGGAATTGGATGGATTTTTATTAGGGTTCTTTTATGACAAATTCATTAAATGGATTCTTGTCTTTTTCTTATAAAATGCCAAGTGTCATGACATGTGTCATGACACTCTTGGATTCATTTAATGTTCTCACCTTTGATACATACACTCACGACACTTCTAGTTGAAAGGATG
>JAOTAZ010000008.1:30508578-30525503 GCA_025629785.1 Erythroxylum oxycarpum | reverse complement strand
CGTTAATCCCTCGTGTTTTCGATTATACGTGACTTTCTTGTATGGTCCTTTCCGCAGCGTATTTTGAATACTCGGACCGTACGCGATCCAACAGTGTGTAAGTCTAGAATTTTCATAAAATGGGAGTAGAAGAGAGGAGAGAAGGACGACATTTTAAGGGTTTTAACTCTAGATTTTTCTCTTTTCATTTCTCTCAATTTCATCTTCTTAATCACATCATTTTACATAGATGGAATTATTTGAATTTAAAATGGATCTTCTATAATTTTGCATGTGAGGGGTTATTTCTTGGTTTTGTCTAGTCATTAATAACTTGATTAATTTTAGATAATAGTCGGTAGAAACAATGCTCATAAGGAGTCTTATTGAAACCAAGAAATATACACATGTCTATCATCCACACCAGAATAAATGGAGTTTAAAGAAAACCTGCTAGTCGAGGAAGACCTCCTAAGGATTCATCCTTCCAAAATGCAACATAAAACCTCGTTGTACTGTGCTCTCCAAATGTGCTTTTCCCCCTTCTTCCTTTTAAAATGACTCCAATGAGAAGAAAAAAGAAGGCATTAAGAGACCCTCCTGACCACACCTTAGAAGCTCTAAGATTATTTTTCAAACCTGCTCTTATTTCGAGTCAATAGATAGATAAATTGACACATCCCATTTCACTAATCGAGGGGTTCGTAGTGACTGAGGGGGTCAAAGACCAAGAAGTGAGTTATTTATCAACTAAGCATTCTTTTTATGGCTTGATCCAATTTCCAATTGAAGTGGAGGGGTTCTTCAAACAACAAGGAGTGATTGCGGCTCATCGTTCGATCCGAAAATCGATCCTTGGAAACCGGTCAAAAATAATTAATTCCAAGATCGCAGTACAGCTGCAACCTTGAGTCGTCTCACTTCTTAGAATCGACGAAAAAGGTTTAAAAGCTAGGCTAAAAGTCAAAATTCAATTTAAGTTGATAAAAAAGGGTTTTGCAAGTTGATCAATACTAAGTAAATTAACGAAAATTAAAGAGAAGAGTGTACAAGTATATTTTTGGATTTTGGGAGTTTTAAGACAACAAAAGTTTGAATTTAAATCAAATTGGATAAGGTCCTCTTGAAAATGAGCTTAGGCTATCACGGTTCAAAATAAATTTACAGGGTTAGAATCCACTAAGTTTTCGAAAAATCAACCTTAAAGGACCCTTTATGTTGGGCCCCGTTCCCGAAGCCCAACGATCGGTTCAGAATCGAAGCACAAAAACATAAACGGGTTTCTAAACTCTTTAACCTTCTTGATAAACCCTAAATCTAACAACAACTCGAGCCATCTAGGCGGGCCTACAAAATTAGGATCACAAAATTACAATTTACTTCTTGAAAAAGGTAGCCCTCGGTCTCTAGTTTATGTAGAACCAAGATCACCTCAATCGGAGCTCTATAGCTCAAGATATGCGTAAAAATCCAAAGTCGATTCATAGCCCGGTAATGCTCTCCAACCCGACCACTCACTTCCAAAAGATCAAAATTCTAGGATTTGAAACCAATGACCATGAAATTTTAAGGGAAGGTAGGAAAATGTGCTAGAAATCTAATGGCTCAAGAATCGCCTCAATCGGAGGTCGGACAAAGGAATTATGGCCTAACAAGTATAACGAGTTCAAAACTGGATTCCTATTAAACATACTTTAGTAAAAACGCCATAACTTTCTAGATATCGGATTGACCTCAATCTTGGACGGTTGGAAAGAAGACATCTAGGGCTACAACTTTCATGAAGACCAAAAATTAAAATTCGGACGTTAAGGATGTCAAAATACACGGATCGTGTAAAATTACACGATCTGCCCGTGTAAGCTTCGGGTGGAATTGGTGCGCAGGGGCTAGAGTTACACGGACCGTGTAAATCTACACGGGCTGACCGTGTAGCTTTCGGGAGAGACTAAAAATCACCCTCCAAGCCCTCTTTCAAAGCTCCCAAGCCCCTCCTAACATTCCCTTACCTCAAACCCTTTTCCAACACCATAAAAACCACTCCAAACCTACCCAACCACATCAATCATCATTGGAACTCAATTCCAATGCATTCATCACATACATTCATCCCAAAATCAACAAGCTATCCTTCTAATGCTAATATCAATTTGATATCTTCATCAAGGGTAACCACATACACTAAGCTCAACTAAAATGGAACATGATCACACAAGCTTCTTAACTCAACTATGCTAATCACATACAAGCAACAATTGGCAAATCTCAATAACGATGCTAAATACATTCATCCATGCAACGTAAAGGAATCACATGTTCATAAAAGCAACTCTTCATTTCACTCCCAGTTCAACCAAGTTCATACAAAGCTTTACAAAACATATCGATATTGCATCCAAAACTTTACACAAGTTCAAAATACATTTGATGCTCCATGATCAATATGCTATCTAAAGCTATTCAAAATCTAGCTAATAGCCAAAAATGCAACAGCTACTCTCTTGCGATTGATCCAAACGCCTTGCAAGAATTATCGGCCTTCATGGACTGCACCTGAGGGGAGGGAAAACATGGGTTGAGCTTAATAGCTCAGTGGCTAAAACATTCTAACCATTGGCTTTGAGCCATACAACCATCCAAATACACATATACACAACTATTTGCAATAACAATCACAATACATATATGTTGTAAAGACAATTCAATTATCAAAATTTATACACATTTCATAATTATCACATATCGAAGATAGTTCAATTCAAGACACAACTTGTCATTCTAAAATGCAAATGCACATCAAATGGTTCGAGGGTCCCGTGAACAAAACGATGCAACCGAAGTTTACATCGTGAACGAAATGAGTCTATTTCGGATCTCATGGGCCACAAGCGGGCTGCTAGGAGAAGGCATTTGGTCAACGTCGACATAACTACGAAACGGTTTCCTCTTACCCAAACACACTCAAATTTTATGCTTAAATCATCCATTCATATACAAAATGCCATGATTCAATTAATGGTATGATAATCAAAATGTCAAGCATTCATAAATGCATAACATATCAAAATCTCAATTCCATTGTTTTATCAAGCATATATATATACATTAAGATCAACATTTCAACGAGTCATACAAATCATTTAACACATAATCCACACATCATGCATTTGCTCATTTCACACAATGACTAGGAATATTTTACCCACCTTAAAACCTTGCAAAATCCAAGATCAATGGCCTCCCTCTTCTTGCTCTTGGATAGCCCTTTGATTGCCTAAAACACAACAATAATCTCATCAATTCCTCTTAAATTTCGAAATTCCCCTTTTCAAAAACCCTAAATTGATATAACCTTAATCAAGCTTCCATTTAACCTATTCATGAATCATATAAGTTAGAAACTCAAACCCTAGGTGAAAAATCCAAAAACCTTATGAATTCACTATTCATCTTCTTCTTCCTACCACTTTCTCTCACTAGGATTTCTCTCCATTACAAACCCTAACCCCATTTCTTAACAAAACAAGAAGAAGATGAATGAAACTTACCTTAGAAGCTTGGATTCTCCTCCTTTTCACGATTTTTCCCACTTTTTCCTAGTTTTTCTTGATTTTTCTTCTCTTCTTTCCTTTCTCCCACGATTTCTCTTCTTCTCTCCCTAGCTTTCACGACAATGCTCCTCTTCTTCTCTAATTTTTGTCATTTATTTTCCTTCTTCTTTGCCCATTATACCCTTCATTAATAAGGCTCTTCCAACTATGCCCTTGGTTGGCTTTTAAAGACTCCAACTAACCCTTAACCTTTTAGTTCCATGCTAACTTCCACCTACTAACTACTTACATTTACTACTCACTTACCATATTAATCCCACTTCACCTACTACCTCAATTCAAATTCAATTCTATTCCTTTTCTCAAATTCTAATTAAAGGCTAATTCTATAAAAAAAGTTTTTTTAAAGCCATCAATCAAGCATAAAGAACCAATTAAGCAATTAAAACATAAATAACCAATTAAACAATTTAAAAGCAAATAAAAACAAGGTCTAACAATAGTGGTCATGAAAGGTTTTGTCAGGATCCCCAAAGAAGGAAGGTTAAGATCTCTTTCGGTGGGGGACAATCAATGTTCTATGCAAATAAACATAAATCCAAATCTCATTATGTAAGCTCATCATGCTTTTCTATTGTCACTTGGTTAAGTATTGAGTAAAGGGAAAAAGTTAACTTTTATCAAAATGAAAAAAACAATGGTTCATTCACACTATAGATTAAAGAATCAAATAGCTGACAAAGCAATTGGGGTCAATAATGGAATTGTTTATAGTCATTTATCAGCAATTCAACAATGAGAAGAAGTTATTCAAAACCAAATGCATTTGATTGTTCACTGGAAAGATAACAAGAAAATGTCGCTTAAGATAAAGTTTATTGAGAAAACAAATAATTACTAAGAAAGATTCAAGCTTAATGTTGAAACCAATATGTCTATTATGTTCAAACCACTACTTCTTAGGATTTAAAACCTTTTTGTTGAAAGGGTGACCAATAATCTCATTATTTGACACTTATTCCTTATGATGTTAAGTAGCTATTACTAGTTGCTCAATAGTCCAACAATAGTACCGTGTGTAGTAGCTAATACACTGCAAATCCTAAACAGAAAAGATGGTATCCTAAGTCATAGGTTAGAATCCTAAGGACTCCTCAAAATCAAGTACAAAAATGTAAATTACTTTTATGTTAATTCATTTAATAGTATTCACAAATTTCTTCCATAAGAAAAAGAAAAGTATACTCTACAACAAAACAAGGCATTTTGCCATACAAGAGAAGAGTACAATACTTTGGAAATGCATAAGATAAAATGCACAATTGTCATACCAGATCCACTACTTTTGTGTTGAAATCTGTGGCAGCACTCAAATTACTTCAAAAAAATTCCTCTGCAATCCTGAAAAGGGCCAGTCTTTAGTTATACAAAAACACTAACTGATGATGAGCTAGTGTAGTGAAACAAACATTACCAAATAATTTCATCTCAAGAAGGAAACTACTGATGGATAGACAGATAACAAAATAGAGAAACAATAATATTGCCACTGCATGCAATAATAAATAAGTATAAATATGAAAAAATAAAAATGTGGTGTACAATTATATCAGAGTATGCAAAATAAAGTTCACAAGTTATCAAGCTTCTTGTATTAAACCAAACATGTTTAGGTCAGGTAAGCTTTATTATTATGTATGCAACTTTAGTGACAAATTCAGTTAATTCTAATTATTATATGAATTAGGCTATATATTACATTTTAAGGAAGAAAACCCCTTAACTATATATAAAAAGTGATATGAAAACATTAGAATAAGGTTTTATATATGCATATTAATAAAAGTGGGACTCTATTACTCAAGTGAGTCCTGAAAAGCACATCCTATTACTCTTTCGTTCATCTCCATAATTCAAATTTCTATCACTAGCTTAGCACTGGATTAATATTTTCATTGTAGATTTGAATTATCAGTATATATTGTGATTATGTCTATAAAGCTAGATCTTAATATTAGCTTAATTTCCCAGCAAAGCAAGCACACAACATCATGTTTTCTAACACACAAACCTAAAATCTAGCAAGAAATCTTCAAGAATGAGATGTGAAGATCAACTGAAAGCCTTAGTGTTGGTTAATTATCCCTTTTGTCTAAATCTAAAATTGTTATAGCCTCTAGTGTTGGAGTGTCTCCATACGGACATCCTTGAGCCAAACTAATGTAAGCTCTCCATACATGGTTTGTCTTACAAGTTCCCATATATTCATTGCAAATTCTTTGACACATATCATATATTCAAACTCACACTCTTTTCCGTTAAAACTAATAAAAATAACTGCATCTAGGTATTACAATTAGTTAGCTAAACTAGAACCAAAGAAGTGAACCACAAGAGTTAGAAAAGTAGTCTATTGATATGAAAATTATCATTCGAGGAAGATATTTCCTTCGTCTTTTCCGTTAACTAGAGTTCAACTTGACAGTGGCTTTCTTTCATCCCAAAACTAACATCGATAACACGTTGTGCCTACAGGCTAATTTATACTACATAAATTAATTAACTAATAGATTAGATTACTTCCGATGAAGTGCGATAAAGAAGGGATATGGATGAGAGAAAAGAGAGTTTGAATGTTGGAGACAGTATAATACCAGAAACTCGACGACCTTTATTAATAATTGATAATATTGCTTGAAGCTAGCTAAAACCCATTGGAAAGCCATTTCAAACAAGACCCGACAGAGAATCATTTAAATTTTAACAAAATCAATGAACACACACACATAGAGAGAGAGAGAAAGAGAGGATATTCGTGGGTATTTTATACAGTATATTTCGAACGTTACCCAACACCCACCACACCCACCACCCACCACAGAAAGTTTGAGCTTTAACAAATCAAACACGTAGATAAAAGAGCAATGGGCATCGGAACGTACCTTAGGAATCAACAAGCGTGGAGGAGCAAGGGTGACTTTAAGAGGGAGATTTAAAGCCGTGTGTATACGTTGAGATGGCAGAGAGTGGGACGTGCGATTGAAGAAAATGTTTGGGTTCAAAACGATACCCAAATGTTAGTTAAACGACTGAGTTTTAATTTCTTTAACAACACTTCCGCGACATTTTCTTCAGAAAAACATCGTGGTATTTATTTAGCCACATTTTAATAATAAAACGTCCCAATAAGTTCTCTAAATCCACGAATTTCTAGACGTTTCAAAAATGTCACGAAAAGTTTATACAATCTGGGACGGTTTCTAAATAAAACATCGCATATTGTATACTTTTTTGTAGTGACAATAAGGGCAACATCTTCTTTGTGGAGTGTCCTTATATTTCCTTGTATAGTATCTGCCCAAGACCTCTATATTAGCTCATGAATGAGCATCCCATAAGCCTTAGAGAACACAATTGGAGCCTCCCTATATATAATTTTATATCGTGACTAGATTTCTTCATAATCTTCTTAATCCTTAATAAAGGACATAAGTAAGGACCAAATTTTATAGTAATTCTAATAGAAAGTATTTGTAGCTAGATTAACTAGTTATAGTCTATGTCTTGATGATGGCTTGAAGGTGAGTTCATAGCTAGCCAACTTAAACCCATAAAATTTCTCAAAATGCTTCTATTTTACTTATTTATAAGTTACTGCAGTTGTTAACTAGCATGGTCCACTGGATGTTAACATTGGTGATTACTTTTTTGCCATACCACTTTGAAGCTCTTTATCCAACAACACATCCAAAGCTTCAAGCAAAACAAGCTCCATCAAACTGGATTTTCAATTATTGGGTTTTATTATTGGGATTGATGTTTCACATGAAGACCATATTATTGGTTTTAGGCTAGTAGTTTGCCTAACTTCAGATAAAATGGTTCCATTTATCTAAACTTAAATGAGCCACCAATGGATTTTCTCAAAATAATTTCATAGGCTAAGGTGCATATAGTATTTTGTAGGAAGTAATTACAGATGGAACAAATGAGGAATACAGAAGAGGGGGAAAAAAAGCAAGATGAACAAACAAACAGAGATGTTCAAATGAAGTGAAGGAAAAGAGGAAACAAACTTCAAAAATAGAGACAATGATATTAACAATAAGGTAAAGGGGACAACGATGCGGCAAACCATATTGGGTTAACTTTGGCTAACCACTTGCCACCTAAGTAAATTTAATTATATTATAATGGAAAGAGTTAAGGATATAATTATAATATTACAAAGTTTTTTCTTCTACTACTACTACTTATTGCTCAGCATCCTTTATCTTTTTTTTCAATTTTCTTGTTATTATATTAAAAAAGGAAAAGCACAAATTTGATAAATTATTTGTGCTAATACTATTAGTATTTGATAACAATTTAAAAGAATTAAGAAATTCGTTTTCTTAGAAGTTCAGAAATTTATATTCCAAAATAATGATAACATCTTTTTTAACAATATCTAATTTGTTTACACTTTCATTTGTATTAATTGTAATAGGGCCACCATTGTCTCAATAAAAACTATACCATACATTCTTGCATCCATTACTATGATTATGTATAAATAATACCACCACTTATAATAAATAAGTCACATGTTCACCTTAAAATAAGAATATCATCATTTTGATATTAAGATATCTTACTTTAATTAAAACTATACAAAAAATTCCAATACTACGATTTCACATAAAGTACCAATACTGATAATAGATAAGTAACACATTAACCTTTAAATAGGAATAACATCTTCAATATGAATAATACCATGCCTTAGTTAAAACTATATTAGGCCTTCACAAATCTAATACTACAATTATATTCAAAATATACCACCGCCCATTATAGATAAGTGATATGTTCATCATAAAATATGAATACCATTACTTTAATATTAGGTAACCATGCCTCAGTTAATACTCTACCAAGCTTAAAATATCCAATACCATGATTATATTTAAAAAAACTATAGACAATAGACACATTCACCTTTAAATAGGAATCCTATCACTTAGTACTAAGAATTCTATAGCTTAGTTAAAACTATATGAGATCTTCATATGTTTAATACCACAGTTTTGTTAAAAAAAATATATCACTTCCTATAATAGATAAATCATATGTTCATCCTTAAATGACAATGCCATCACTTTGATATTATGATACCAGGTCTTAGTTACAATTATAACAAAGCTTCATACATCCAATACCTATACTAGGACTCCAGACATCCAAAAAAAATACCACCACCCATCATTGATAAATGACATGTTTACCTTAAAATGATAATAACATTATTAAATTAAAAGTATACCATTGCTTCAAACATCTAATAAAATGCTTATGTAGAAAAAAAATACCAACACTGGAAATACATAAGTCACACCTTACTTTCAAATGGGAATATCATCACTCAGTATGAAGAATATCATGCCTTAACAAAAACTATACCAATCCTTCATATATCTAATACCACATTTATGTTGAAAAATACCACCAACCATTATAGATAAATTACAAGTTTACCTCAAAATTATAATACCATCACTTTGATGTTAAATACCCTGCCTTGATACAAACTACACAAGATTGAGTAAAATTTGTATGAAAATTTTGTAAAACTTTTATATGCTACCTTAAGACTAAGTAACAAGAGTAAAAGGTGAATTTTCTATTACTAAGTGAAAATAATGGAAAGCTTAAATATCAAGGACATATATTAAAACACACATATGCACTACACTATTAATTACACGATCATTTATTGAACTACATTCTTGTTATGAAATTTAAAGGAATAAACATTAATTACAAAGATTGACACCTGCATTTATAGATGACAGGCCCCTATCCTGAAAGGACTAGGCAATCCACCCTGCACCCCACAGTGACCCTCTAGTCGATGTCTAATCTGACTGGAAAGTTCGTATAGAGCTAAGCCAGTTGCGCTTTTTTATCAAAAAACTTTAACTCAACATTCATAAATATAACAGTAGAGTTTTTTTAAAACCATTTTATTAAAAATTTTGACAAAACAACGGCTGTATTTTGACATTCTCAAAATTTTCAAAATCCCTGTCAAAGTTCAAAACACTTCTATAACCACATCAAAATCCTTAATACAATTTTTGGACTTCAAGTCCATTTACAAGCAATCTCAACAATTAATTCAATAATCTTAAAAAAAACTAAAACATATTCGTGCATTTAACTTTACAACATTCATATACATGCATTATTTACAAAAAATACATTTTAAAACATATTCATGAATATGTAAAGGTTCCCAAAAATATTCACAAGGAAAAAATTCCTATATAGCAGTATGTGATGAAGTTGACTAATCGTGAGGTGGAGTCTCTGTTGCTGAATCCCCTAAGAATGCACCTGGGAGGTTTCATTTTTTTTAAAAGAAAAGAGATTGTGAGCTAAACAAGCTCAATAAGTGCTAGATTTTCTATTCAAATCATATTTTACAATTTAAACCTCTCTAAAACAAATTCATCTTAATTCTTATAATTTAATACTAATATGAAACATATATGCTCTCAGAAATCAAGTTTCTCAAATCGCTTTTTAAATAAGTAGTGGTAACATTAAAAATGTCATGAATTTCTTACACGACATAACCTATCATTAACTTCTTTACCATATGGTACCCTTAGGCATAAAGTCACAGAGTTGGTTCTGCATCGCTTACTTGTGACTGGTAATCCACTAGTTATAGAGTTGGTTTTACATCGCTTACCCGTACTAGGATAACTGCTATGCATCAGTATTTACGAAGTTAGTTCTGCATCGCTTAGCCACAACTAATTCTACATCCCTTACCCATATTAGGTTAACTGTTATACACTAGTATAATAACATGTATAAAACCTATCGGTATATCATAGGCTAAAAACCATATCCTTTTTATCAACCAATAATACTATCTCAATGTAAACTTAAATCATATAAGATTTAACTTTCAAACTTCAATTTATATATTGCTAAAAATATTCACTTGTAATGCATCATTCACATAAAACTTATAATCAATATTCATTTCATGATATAATAGAAATTGTTTTCATAAAATCAATTTAAAATACACTCACTATTTTGCAAACTTATCACCATGAACACTCAAGCGTTCGATGCGTTTCCTTTACCTACATAAAATGCATTTTACTTAGGCATTTATTTACAAATTTGGAAATATGACATTAAAACTATAGTTCTATTTAACTAAATTTGAGATTAGTATTTAATCGCGTAACACATATGTTAATAATATTTTTGCTTATTTCCATAAGCTAACCTATTGGTCTTCATTTCCAAATATAGCTTCAATAGTCAATTAAATACCATATTTTACCCATTCTAACTTCCCAATTTCATCAAAACACAATCTCACCTAATTTAATTCACCATATCACAATCATGCATGATGAGTCATAGTTATGACCCATGTCCAGAATCCATACTTCCACTTTTTCCTTAATTTTCACATATCCAATGTTCCAATTAGGTGTTAAAATCTTCTAGAAAATTGTTTCCCTATATCTTTAGTTTCCATATAATAAAAAATCATTCCATTTAAACTTCTAAATCATAAAACACACACCAAATGTCACAAATTGCTTCAACATAGGGATAGTATCAAGTTACCATAATCAATCTCAAATTTCAATATCATTCAGCCAGAATTAGGTCTAGGTATCTTCAAGAGATTTGTATTACTATGACTTAGGTTTTTGTTCCAATTGGGATCACCCAATTTGGAGGTTTGTAGGCCGAGTTATGGTCAAAAAGATAGATTAGTACAAGTGAACCGAGAACCAAAGGCAAAATTTCATTAAACATGGCTATCTCTCTTATCATCTTAACCAAAATTGACTTTTGAATCATATCACACTAATAACCATAGCCATGGAAGATTCTCTCAAGCTTGATTCTTTGGTTTACTTTCTTGATTTCAACCCTTAAATAATTCCAAGCTTATTATTTACTTTATTGCATGTCAAAATCAGCATTGATCTTACACCAAAACCATTCCATGCAAAATCCACAAAACTAGAAATTAAAGCTAGAATAACTTCCAATCTTTACTTGGTCAAGGCCTCTTTAAATCCAACTTAAAACCCATGAAAATCATCTGCCACCTTCTTCTTTTCTCCTTGGTCATCAGTCCACCTTTGGCTTCTCTCTTTTCTTTATTATTTTGGATACTCACGGCTATCCCTCAAAATGAAGAGTCTCACTTTTGGCATTTTTATACTTCTTTAATGCATTCCACATGGAATACCCCCATTGGCCATTCCTATTAACTCATCATTCCACTATCACCATGCAAAATGACTAAATTGTACTTGCGTCATGTAAAAAGACCAAATTGCCCTTCAATGAATGTAATTCATCAACTAACCGAATTAAACTCCGCAAATATTCCACAACCATCTTACCATCAAATTGACCATGCAAGACTCTGATTCGGGTCAATATTAATTGATTGGATGTTTTTTTTAATTGAATGGGTTTTAAATCATTAATATCTATTATTTTCCAAAAAAGGCATTTTAACCCTAAACTTTTCAAACTCCCGTTATTCATCCGATTGAAATTATTTTTGATTCATTTTAGTATCATTGGACTTTAATTCTTATTTCAGATAATTTTCAATATTTTGGGGTTGGATCCCCCGAAAATCACTATTCACTGATATTTGCTATTCATCTAAAAATACTATCCACTAAACATAAAAATTTATATTCAATAGAAGGAAAGGTTCTGGGGTTATATCTATAATTTAAGAAGAGTATGGACTATATCTATAATTTAAGGGAATTTTTTCAAAGGATGAGAACATATAATTTGAATTTAAATACTTTAAAGTGTGCTTTTATATTTAAGTGAATCTTTTCAAAAGACGAGAACATAGAAGTTGAAGTTAAATACTTTAAAGTGTGTTTTTAGAGTAAAAGCAATAAATTTTTTAAGTTTCTTAGTCCATCAGAAAGGGATTGAATTAGACAAAAATAAGGTAAAAGTGAATCTAAAAGCAACCACCTCAAAATAAGATAGAACTTTAAAGGAATTTTGGCTAATAAAATTATATCAAAAGGTTTATTGCTAATTTGGCCAATAAAATGAAAGAATTATTAGATCTATTGAAGTTAGAAAAAATTCTAAAGAATTTCATTGGGAAGAAAGGCATTAGATGGTATTTAATAAGATCAAAGAATATTTATCTAGGTCTCCAATTTTGGTGTTACTCGAAAGGGAATACCTTTAAGGTTATATGTTTCTACCATAGAGGAATCTATTTGGTGTTTACGAGGCAAAGTAATGAAGCATGTCACAAATAAGCTATCTATTATTTAAATAGAATTTTGACGATAATAGAAAGAAGGTACATCCCTATTATGAAAATATGTTTGGTGTTTTATTTTTCCTACTCAAAATTAAGACATTATTTACTTTAAAATCAAGTTTATGTGGTTTTGCAAATCAATTTGATGAAATATATGCTAAACAAACTAGTTCTATTAGGGAAATTGGAAACTGACTCATGAAACTTATAGATTTTAACCTAGTTTATTATCCTCAAAAGTTAGTCAAGGGTCAAGTGTTGGCTAACTTTTTAACAAGCCAACCAACGATAAAAATTCAAAAGGATGGGGAGTGCTTAGTTAGTTAAAGTTAATGACATAAGTGGATACAAGATTCTAATTTAAAATTGATTATTAAAATTAGATGCATAATATGATTAATTATTTGTAATATAAATCTTAACTTTTTAAATGCTAAGAAACCTACTTTGTTAAGTAGATATGCTATGATTTGACTTGAATGATCCAACGAGAATTTGAGCCTTCATGCAATATTATTTCTTTCGAATGTAGATATCTTCTTTGATTTTAAATTTTTATATCTTGAAATTTCATTTTTTTGAGGATAAGTACATTTAGGGGTTTAAAGGCTTATGACATATGCTAAATGTCACTGTACACCTATGAAAGTATAATTGTTTTGTTTTAGTAAGTAGACTTTAAGTTAGTAGTCAGGGTTTACTTATACTAATTGCTTGAGAACAAGAAATAAGTTAAGTGTAGCAGAATTAATTTTATAATCTATATGCTATTAGGCTTATGATTCAACATCTTTATAGTATGTTTTTCATAGATTATATTATATGTTCCTATGTATGGTTCATTATCTTATTAGTGATGATCTTGAGGACAAATCTTATAATTGAGTGAAAATTTTGTATAGACGTCCAATCAAGGAGATTATGGAGTAATTTGGAAACCAATTGGAAGCAAAATTTTTGTAGAAGACATCAGTGTTTGATTTAAGCACACTAAGGAAAGCATTGTCTATATCTCTTAAAGTTTAAGGGGTTGAGTTACAAACAAACCAATAATAGTGTGGTATATTTTGCTAGTGTAATTTGTCATTCTTTTATGCAAGAAGATACAAAACAAAATTGACACCAATTACAACTTGGTGTCAAAGGTTGGTTACGTAATAACTTGAGGCAATAAAAGTTCTAGAACAAAATTGACAATGATATTGATGTTAGTCTAAAACTCTCGTGCATAATTTTTAAAGATACAAAAAAATTAGAAGATCAAGCAATTTATGACTATATTTTGTAACCCTAACTATAAATACCATTATTAGGTTTAAGCTAATGAGTGTTTGGAGGCTTATTGATAGCTACCTTACTTAGGTTTTATAATTTTATTATTTCTTAGTATTAAAGAAGAACTGGGAGAAAGATTAGATGATATTATGATAACTTCTCTAACTCTTTTCTTCTTTATTTCTATTATATTATGATTGATTTGTTTTGGTTTTGTTTTTGTTATGTTTAGTAGCTAAAAGCCCTAGTTATGACTACTGATATAGCTTGGGATGGATCTTTTGATTATTATTGCATGATTTGATTATTTGGTAGGATTAATTTATTCTTTTATTCTTTAATTGTTCAATTTTTGACTAAACACCATAGACTCAATCTTAGGGATTTTATGAAGAACAGAGAGTTGAAGTAGGATCCATGCACTAGAAGACTAAATACCTTAGATATAAAGAACAAAAAAATCTTAAACTACTCTAGTTACAAAGAGATTAACTATGTCTAGTGAGTTTGATTAGGTCGAATTTCAAATTTAAAGGTGGTAGTTACCAAAGTGAATATACATGTGTGCCTTAAAAGAGGGCCTAAATACTTTCGGTTAATTACTATTTTGACCTTGCTAATTAATCTTACATAATAATAAGAGTTCCATCTTGAGTGAACTTTGAATTCCCAATGTTTGTCTTATTTATTTTTTTCACTAGTTTAATAACTCAATTATCCTTCAATAAAACTTTTTTTTATCATTATACTAAGTATAATAAGCATAGAAATATAATTCTTATGGGAGAGACTCTAAATTTATTCCATTTTACTTGCAATAATTAATCATGTATCCTTGTAGACCGAGCCCATGAATCAAACACTAGTCATCTCAAAGGAACTTGGTATGGGTGTTACTACCTTAGATTTCTTAGGGGTAAACTCCCTTAACTCTTAGGGAAGCGTTGTTTGTTGGGTTCTTACGAGGATTCAGGAGGATTAGTGGAAATATATCTTAATCAAGAGTAGGAGGGGGACTCCCTACGTCTAGTTTTGGTACTAAATGGGCATTATAGGAGCTCTAGTTCTCAACGAACCCATTCTTGCTCTCATTTGATGTCTTTATTACTAGATGATGTTTACTTTAGGACGGAGGATTTTCAATGGGTCTGCCAAAGTCTAATACAATGACAAATTAATAATGCCAAAACTTAATATCTTGACACATATTGTCACTTCTTTATAACTCAAGGTGGTTTATGGGCAATCTAATCATTCGTGTTACTTGTAAAATAAGGAATCTCGATTGTGGTCACTACCAACAAGTAGTTATTCTTAACAAGTAAGGATTTACAGAAATATTTACTTACTATCTACATGCTTCAACCATTTTTAAATTTCAAATACTTTGCTTGTGAAGAACCTTGTGCTTAGAATTGTAAGCGTGAATGTTCTAATTTGTAGATTTTGATCTTGATAATCCTATCTTTATTGTCATATGAAGTTAATGACCCCCACTGACAGTCTTCAATGCACCAAATCGTTAACTCTTTTTTTTTCATTCTTCATAAATCTAATACTAAACCCAATAATAACTACACAGTTTGCCACAGCTTCTCTGAATTTTGTTCCCTAGAAACCATCTCTAATGTCATTAGAGAAATCCTCACTAGGAACTCGTCTTTGTCAAGAAAACTTCTATAGTTGGATGAACCAATCAATTTCTTGAAGACTTCATATAGTAACTCACAATCTCATTTTTAATTAATTAAAGAACTATCATTAAAGAAAACAACTCAATACTCTCAACTAGATGTTGCGCTTACTTTTGCAATCACTTTGCTTTCTCTTGAATCTTATTTTTGTTTGTTTTTGATCTCTTAGAAATCCTTCTTATACTATTTACCAGCCTAATAATCGTTTCTAGTGTCAGTGCCTCTCATTGTATCAAAATATTACTATGGTGAGTCATTCTGATGATCGTCAATGAGCCCTTCATTTTGTTGATCACATGATCTAAACTAGGAAAATAGTCACAAATTAACCCTTAACATATTAGAACTTTGTAATGTACCCTCGTATATTTTTCTCAATGGTATAATTAAGTCTTCACTGTTATCATATAAAAATTCCTTAATTCCAACATTTTCATTTTCACTAAGTTATACGCAAATAAGGGGTATTACTTGGAATAGATGTTAGTGTTAATACCTAAATTACATTCTTCAAAAGGTTAGGAGTTTGTTTAGATTTTTTGAGAAACTTTAAGTGTTAATTTGTACCTAAAAAAAAGCAAACGTTTTTTAACCGAGTCAGTTTCTAATCTTTGATTTTGATATAAAAAATATTATACTATGGTTGGGTCAGCGAAACAAGGCCCAATTTCAGGACCCAGCACCGACGGCCCAATAGTAGGAGATTGTCTCCCATGTAAACACTAAGACTTACGTAGAGACCTAAACCTAGCCAGTATCTCCTATATAAGGTACTATTCAGCCATGATTCAGGTACAAGACTGAAACCCTAGTTTTTCCTATTCTAAGCGACTCCAACCCTTATCAAAAGGCTGATTTAAGCATCAAAGGGGTCTTATGGAGGAACCATTCAGTTGAAGAGGCAACTTGGGAGCCTTTGGATGCGATGAAAGGAAAGTTTCCGCATCTCTTTGATGGTTCAGGTAAGAATTTCGAGGACGAAATTCTTTTAGGGGAGGAGAGTTGTTAGGCTTTGTCCTTTTTGCTTAAATTGTTTAATTTATTAATTGTGTTTGAAATTTTGTTTAATTGATGGTTTGA
>JAOTAZ010000008.1:30339975-30351076 GCA_025629785.1 Erythroxylum oxycarpum | reverse complement strand
CAGCCAACTATTGCTGGAATATTTCATAAATATCTCAACAGCATTTGACGAATTATTAAGCATAAAAATATCAGCAAGACAAAGACTCAGTCAAAATAGTTCCTATTTCTAATAGGCATTCGGAAACTTCTTCGTCGTGGCCTATCATTGCTTCCCCCTTTTTGAAGGAACCTTGTCCTCAAGGTTCAGATTTGGAAATCTGGATTGCAGCTCGGCAGAGTTCTCCCATGTAGCATCATACTCTTCAAAGTTACATCCGCCATCAAGAAGGAGGAGATGTAGTTTGGAGCATCTGTGGCCAGGGAAAAATTTTTCGTCACAATTGAAGCATAGCCCCTGCGTTCTGCGTTTCTGCATTTCTTCCCAAGTAAGGTGCCTCACCGGTGTGGATGGTTTAATTTTCGTTGGGGAAAAAGAACTCATTTGGAAAGATGGGCGAATTGCCTCTTTTTGACGCAGCAATTGCTCATCCTTCATTCTCGCCAAACTGATGGCGTCCTTCAATGTCTTCGGTTTGAACATCCTGATCCCTTCAGCAATTTCGGGTTTAAGACCTCCCATGAAAGTCCCGACAAGCGCCTTCTGGGTCCAACCCTTAACTCTGTTCCCCAGTCTTTCGAACTCCCGCTGATAGTCTCGTAAGTCTCCTGTTTGACGAATTTTGGATAGCGATTCGTCAAAATCCTCACAATCGGTGGGCCCAAAACGAGACCACAATTCCTCAGAGAACACCTCCCACGAAACGTCTTTTCCTGCTTCAGTATGTGTTCTACGAAGCCATTGCCACCATTCATTTGCTTCTCCACGAAGGTGGTTAGAGGCCAAGGATACCTTCTCTGAATCTGGGGTTCCCTGATATTCAAAGAATTGGCTTACCCTGGTAAACCATTCTGTTGGATCGTCTCCGAAATATTTCAGAAACTCCAATGTAGCTAGTTTCGCAGAATACAATGGTTTCCCTCCTTCTCTGGATTCATCCTGGTGAGTGCGATTTTGGATACTCCGATCACTTGCACCACTGGACGCGTCTTTGCTAGGAAGAGAAAGCTCAGAGAATTTAGTGCTGGCTACTTTAATTTGTTGCAGTTCATCATTAAGTCCCCATTCCATTCTTGATAGGTTGTCTTGGAGCTGGCCTAAGCCAACTTCTAGATTTTCGATTCTCTCCTTATTGGTTGCCATAAAAAGAGAAAGAAAAGAAAATTAAGATAAAAGGGCTCTGATACCACTAATAGGTTCCAGTCAAAGCAAAGAGAATAAATTATTAAAAAATAAGAAGTTTTCTAGTGTTATTTCAATCTATCTTCTCTGCTGCAAATACAAAGGTATAAATAGGAGAGGAACTAAAAGTAACTGGTCCTATTCTAAAGGCCTTAAACTAACTAACTGGTCCTATTCTAAAGGCCAACTAAAACAAAGCAGCAACTAAAACAAGACTTAGTCCAAGTACTAAATATTTTGGATAGGAATCCTCGAAGATCGTGGCGGGGTTCTATCAGTATATAGCTAGCATCAAATATATCCATTTGGTTAATAATGATCAAAGTTCACATATGTTGGACTATTAAAATAATTAATAAAGATTTATAGACAAATCAATTGAAGTGCGCAGCGAGTTATTCGGAACGAACGTGTTTGGATTACTACCTTATGTTTTTGTGCAATCGTCGATCTCATTCACTGAGCGGCTACCAGAGTCACTTAATTAATAAACACCTTTCAAATCACTATGCCTTGAATGGTGCCAAGAGAGAACAAGGAGGGAGAGAGAGATTTTTGTTTTTGACAGCTATGTTTTTCTTTTGTGTATAGCCTTTTGGACTACAGATCGATGTACAAGCAATATACTCTGACTCCATCATGGAAAGAGAGATGCAAGATTGGTTCTTGCTAGGCCATGAGATAGCTCCACCTCCTAAAATAAAGGCATATCCCGAGGTGAATTTTCTTTTATCCCTATCAGTGGATCCATCAGCATCACTGTATCCCACCAATCTGAGATTGCCACTGCTGTAGCATAAGACAAGGTTCATTGTGCCTTTTAGATACCTGAAAATCCTTTTAACTGCTTGCCAATGAGCTGATCCATAATTAATTTGGTATTTACGAACCATACCGACAACAAAACATATGTCGGGTCGAGTACACATCATAGCATACATCGAATTGCCAACAGTACTGGCATAGGGGACATTTGCCATTTGTCTCTTTTCCTTTCAATTGGAGTATCAATAAGTTTAGAGTTATGAATATGAAAGCATTATAAGATTCTTCTAATATAAGTCTCTTGAGATAGTCTTAGAAGTCTCTTAGATCGATCCCTATAGATCTTAACTCCGAACACATAATTTTCTTGACCCATATACTTCATTTCAAACGTAGAGGACAGCCACTCTTGAGTGACAATGATCATCTCCAAATCATTTCCAGCTAATAAAATATCGTCGACATATAAAGAAAGTATAAGAACACGTTTTTCATCTCTCTTGACATACACATAATGATCTTCTTCAGTCATCACGAAGTCAATCGAAGTAATTGCTTGATGAAACCGATGATACCATTGCCTAAATGATTGTTTAAGGCCATAGATAGAACATTTAAGGCAGCACACTTTCCGCTCATGTCTTTCAACCAAAAAACCAACTGGTTGATCCATATATATCTCTTTGTCTAGTTCTCCATTGAGAAATGTTATCTTAATATTCATTTGGTATAATTCTAAGTCCAAATGGGTGACGATAGCCAGAATAAGGCGAATAAAAGCAAATCTCACCACAGGGGAGAATGTTTCTTCATAGTCTATTCCCTTCTTTTAGGTATAGCCTTTCGCCACAAATCGGGCCTTGTATTTATCAATTGACCCATCTGTCTTACGCTTAATCTTAAGGACCCATTTATTTACTATAGATTTACGTACAGTCAGAAGGTTAACTAACTCCCATACATTATTCTCAGCCATTGAACCCATTTCTTCCATCATGGCAGCTATCCATTTTTTAGAAGCATGGGAAGTTATGGCTTCTTTATATAAAGAAGGCTCATCTTAGTCCATAGAAACACACATGAAAGATTCCCCTTCAATCTCAAAATGACAACGGGAAATAGGTCCACGTGTACTAATGCGAACCGCGGAAGTACAAGTCAGATTATTGAAATTTTTTATGGGTTTTATTGAAGAGGATAAGCCTTGAAGGGGATAAGAGAAATGAAATTTAAAACTATGAAAAAAAAGGGATATGCAAGGTTTTAATTCCTAACACACCTCTCAGAAACCTGTTCTAAGCAATCTGAATAATCAGAATGCAAACCAAGAATAAAGAACACTCATATGCCATAATTGGGTTTCAATTGATAAGTGAAAAGTGGTTCTTTGTGTATCAAGAAGAAGAGAAAGTGTATTTTCTCTCAAAGGATCCGACGGCTAAACACAAGAAATCTGATCAAAAGTGCATAAAACCTTAATCCTAAAAGGCTATTTATAATGGGAACAAATATAAAAGCTTTGGGTTTTAAATATATGGAAGCCCAAAATAAATAATAAGTCCAAAATAATTAAAACATGCTCCTCAAGTCTGAAATGGCACCCCATGATCTGATCATCTCTCTTTTGGGCTTAAGTGATCCCACTTAGCCCAACTCCATAGTCTTTAAGTGATAAGTTCACCTGGTCCAAGGATTTGAGATAAGTGGATTAATTTGGGCTGTGATCCAACTAGCCCTCCTCAATATGCTTGGCTAGCTCCATCCTCTCTTTGTGTTGGCCCACATGTGAATATAAAGCTTCATTTAGCCTCTTAGCCCTAGCTTTGGTCATGGGCCCAACTGGCATAGCTAGCTCTCTATCTGCAATGCCTAGCCCATCATGGTGGTCCATGGTCCTGCTCACACCAGTCGTATTCCTGCTTGCAGAACACAAATTTTCCTTCAACAGTGTAAATGCATGCTCTTGCTCGTTACCCCATGCAAACCCTTTCTCCTTCTTGACTACCTCAATCAAAGGAGCAGCAATGGTTAAGAAATCCTTCACAAACATCCTATAGAAGCTAGCAAGCCCATGAAAACTCCTCACCTCACTCACACTCTTAGGCGTTGGCCATTCCTGGATAGCGTTTACCTTTTCACTATCAACCTTAACTCCCCTAGAACTGATCACAAACCTCAAGAAAACAAGTCCATCAATGAAAAATATTCAATTCTTAAGGTTTGTATACAGTTTGTCCTGTCTCAATACATCCAAGACACACCTCACATGCATGACATGCTCATCAAGATTAGTGCTATATATCAAGATGTCATCAAAGTAAATAACCATAAATTTACTAAGAAAAGCACGCAAGACATGATTCATCAACTTCATAAAAGTGTTGGGTGCATTAGTTAAACCAAATGGCATGACTAACCACTCATACAGCTCATATTGAGTTTTGAAAGCAGTATTCCATTCATCTCCTTGTTTCATTCTAATCTGGTGGTATTCACTTTTCAAATCAATCTTTATAAATATACTTGCACCATGCAATTCATCAATCATATCATCTAACCTAGGAATAAGATGGCGATACTTTACAATGATTTTATTCACAGATCTGCAGTCCACACACATCCTCCAGGTTTCATCTTTCTTGGGCATCAGCAACACAGGCACTACACATGGGCTCAAGCTCTCCCTCACATGCCCCTTTTCTAGTAACTCATCAACCTATTTTTAATGCTCCTTTCTCTCCTCAAGATTACTCCTATAAGCTGGGCAGTTTAGAATTTAAGGTCCGAGTACAAAGTAAATCTGGTGCTCTATTCCTCTCAAGGGTGGTAGTCCCTTAGGTATCTCCTCAGGAAAAACATCTGAATAATCCTGCAAAAGAGATGAAAACACACTAGGCCAAGAATCAAGAGGGTTAGTATTAGAAATTAAACACTCTCTATACCTCACTATCACTAGTGCTCTCTTCTCTCCAGTTGCTCTAAGCATGTCTTTTCCTCTGGCATACAAGCTCACCTTTCTCTCTTTCTTTCACTCTTCTTTTCTTTCATTGAGCTCTTCTCTCCTGCACATCCCATTTTCTTTTCCACACTTGTGCAGTCTCTCACCTTTGGTCCATCCTTATTTTTCTTTTGGGCCTCTTTTCTCTCATCAATTTTTTTCAGCTCACTACTTGAACACTCCTCACTTTAACTTTCTTTTATCTAGTCCAGGTATAATTCATGAGGTGATAAAGGTAGTAGAATGAAATTCCTACTTTTAAACTTAAAGAATTACCTATTGGTATACCCATCATGTGCTACCCTCTCGTCAAATTGCCAAGGTCTCCCAAGTAAGATATGACTAGCCTCCATGGGTACTACATCACGCATCACCTCATCCTCAGATCTACCAACTGAAAATGGCACCAACACCTGCTTGGTCACTTTCACATCAGCACTATCATTAAACCATTGCAACTTGTATGGGTATAGGTGTCTCCTACAAGTTAATCTCAGTTTCTCCACTATAGTCACACTAGCTACATTGGTACAACTACCCCATCAATGATCAGATTACAGACTTTTCCACCAACTAAACACCTCGAATGAAATAAGTTCTCCTTCTGATTAAGACTCTCGTCACTAGCTTTAGTACTTAACACCCTCCTAACTGCAAGTGCTTCCCCTGTAATAGCTCTCTCAAAGCAACTATCACCATCAAAATCATCATCAACAATAAGTTCAGATTCACAACCACTATTATTAGAGTCAATCACTCCATTGTCCCTTATAAACATAACCTTTTTTTATTAGGACATTGAGATGCAATATGGACAGCACCCAAACATTTAAAACATTTTATAGATGAATGTTTACTAGAAGTATCTTGGTTGTTGAAAGTACCTTTCTGTTCAGATCCTCCAATTGTTTTCTTCATTGCTTCCTTAACGTTCACTCCCTTATCCTTGGACTTTTCCTCCTTTGTAGGTCATTTGGAGTTCCATGAGTAGCTAGAACTTGTTCCTCCCCTGGTTGTCACTCTAGACTTGAGTTGTTTCTCCACTTTCATAACCATATTCACCATATCCTCAAGCTCGATAACATTGGCTATCTCCTTATTCAAACCACTAAAGAAATGCACCATGGTAGCCTCTGGATCCTCCTCAATGTTAGCTCAGATCATGGCTATCTCCATTTCCTTATGGTCGTGCTCTATTGATTTAGACCTTTGAGTGAGTCTTCGAAGTTTCTGATGCATCTCCCTGTAGTAATAGGATGGCACAAACCACTTCCTTATGCAAGCCTTCATATCTACCCATGAAGTAATTGGTCTCTCTTCATTTCTCCTATTGGATGTCATCATTTGATCCCACCAAATCAGTGCATAATCAGTAAACTCAACAACGGCTAGCTTTACCTTTTTCTCCTTTAAAAAGTTATGACACTCGAAGGTCAAGTCCGCCTTCCTTTCCCACTCCGGTAAGCCTCAGCATCATTCCTACCCTTGAAGGTTAGAATTTGCATCTTGATGAATTTAATATCTCCATCTTGCCTGTTGAGTGGCTCAGCTCTCTAGGCTCTCCTAGATATACACACTTCAAACTCCTCCTCATCATAATCAAATTCCTCCTCCTCAGGTTCATACCGTGGTGGATGTTGTCGAGGTTGTGGTGCTTGTTAGTGAAGTGTTGCTCGCCTGGCCTAAGGTTCCTCACGCCTTCTTTGCTTGAGCTCCTCCATATCCTCCCTCATTGCAGAAAAAACTATATTAAACCTTTCAAATTGTTGCTGCATAGCTCTGAAAGTGAAAACATTAACATCTCCCTCCTAGTTCTCATCATTTCGCCCTTGGTTCTCATTATTACTACCTCTCTGTGACATTGTGATAAAATGATATTCCTGCAAACAAAGTTAGTAATAAACAACCTCATAACACTCCATCATGTGTTTCACTTGAGAATTGTCACTCCCCTTATGTTTCATGTCACGGCAATGACACACTCAATTAATCTCACACAGTCCTACCTTTTTCCACTCAATTTCTCTGGAATCCAAGTTACAATTCAGAACCAAGTTTAACAAATCAATGTACCCACAAATATATAGAATATGTATCCGAATTTTAGTATCCACAAATGTGACCCAAGTAGTAAGTAACCCAAACTAATAGCAATAGTTCAAAATCTCTGAAACAAAAAATAAGAAGGCAATAAGCTTGCAAATTTGAAAAATTTTGAAACTACTTGTCACGGTTGATTCAAAATGGACCAACAAGCACGTAGGAATATGTTGGAACAAAATTATTTTTGTGTTGTTTCCATACTCTTTTTTTTAAGGTTTCGGACTCCTTTTCTCTTCTTTTCTTTTCTTTGCTTTTCTTTTCTTTCTGTCTGAAACGGTCTATTATTTTCTTTTTTTAATGCCGAAAACCCAAACAATGGAAATAAGAAGATATAACGTTAAAGAAAGAAGGGAACCCTGGTTGAAAATTTCAGATAGGTCTGTTTTGGATTCAAGTCAACAGAAACTAGGGTTTCGAGGAAGAGAAGAAGAAGAAGAAAAAACAACCCTAACCAAAGAAGCCGATGGAAATAATCAGACCTCTTTTTTTTAATATCATCGAAGAAATAACCAAAGAAAACAAGAAGAAGAGTTGAAACCCTAGGCCGAAATTTTAGGACACTAGGAAGAATAGAAGCCAATGGTGAAATAAGAAGAATAATGAGAAAATAATTAGATCAAACTCAAATTTGTTGGAAGCAAATAAGAATTTACCTCCAAATCGTGCTCTGATACCAAATTGATGCAAACAGCAGAAGTACAAGCTGGATTATTGAATTTTTTTATGGGTTTTGTTGAAGAGGATGACTCGACCTTGAAGGGCATAAGAGAAACGAAATTCATAACTATGAAAACAAAGGGATACGCAAGGTTTTAATTCCTACCACTCCTCCTAGAAATCTGTTCTAAGCAATCCGGATAATCAAAATTCAACCCAAGAATGAAGAACACTCACACGCCACAATTGGGTTTCAATTGATAAGTGAAAAATGGTTCTTTGTATAACAAGAACAAGAGAAAGTGTATTTTCTCTCAAAGGAGCCAATGGCTACACACAAGAAATCTGATAAAAAGTGCCTAAAACCCTAACCCTAAGAGACCATTTATAATGGGAACAAATATAAAGGCTTTGGGCTTTAAATACATGGAAGTCCAAAATAAATAATAAGTCCAAAATAATTAAAACATGCGCCTCAAGTCTGAAATGGCACCCCATTATCTGATCATCTCTCTCTTGGGCTTAAGTGATGCCACTTAGCCTAACTCCATGGTCTTTAAGTGCCAAGTTCACCCAGTACAAGGATTTGAGACAAGTAGATCAATTTGGGCTCTGATCCAACTAGCCCTCCTCAAATAGGCTCGGCTAGCTCCATCCTCTCTACGTGTTGGCCCATATGTGAATATAAAGCTTCCTTTAGCCTCTTGGCCCTAGCTTTGGTCATGGGCCAAGCTGGCATAGCTAGCTCTCTATCTGCAATGCCTAGCCCATCATGGTGGTCCATGGTCCTGCTCGCACCAGTCGTGGTCCTGCTTGTATTAGTCATGGTTCTGCTCGCATCATTTACTTCTTCACAGAAGTGGACTTTTTGAGTTTACCTCTGATGGTGTAATCCCACTGAGCAAAGGATCACTCCCATTGTCTCTGGCAATTGGTGAATAAGGTCCACAAACCTCATCTTGGCCATGAGATGATGAATCTTATAAAGGTTTTGGTGATTCATAAAAATGAAGATCCTTTTCAACTTCACCAATGTTTGGAAATTCCTCTTCTAGGAAATCCACATCACTGGAATCTATCTCAGTCATTCCTCCACTAAGATGTTCATCATACATCACCTAGCCCTTATAGTGTTTAGAGTATCTAACAAAAATTAGTTTACTTACTCTAGGGCCCAATTTTCCATAATTATGGAAAGTATTGCGAACATATCCTGCTGACCCCTATAGGCGTAAGCCATCCAAATCTAGCTTTTGTTCATTCCATAATTTATAAAGAGTTAGGGGAATTAATTTTGAGGGTACATGGTTAAGTATATAGGTTGCAGTCAATAGTGCAACCCCCAAAAATCCACTAGGAGGTCTGTTGGACCCCGAAATTTTTGTAAGAGGTTAGAACTATTAAATGAGAAATTTTGGTGATTAGTCATGAGTTGAGAGCATGAATGAAAGTTTTAAACTTAGAAGAAGAGACAAGAGTAAAGCAAGGAATGAGAAATGCGGATAGATTCATGATTTGTTAGGGTGTTTTCGGTTGATAAGAGATTTTTGAAATAGAAAGAATTAAGATGAAAGCTAGAAGTAAAATATGAGCAATATATGCACTAAGTTGATGAAGAATATGTACATACGTGTATGTTTGTTATTAGTGCTCATGATTAATCATGGAGTATGTTTTTCTTTTCGGATAGTAATGCTCTGAAATGAAGTTAAGAATCAGGAGTAAATGAAGTAGAAAAGAGTGATTTTGGTATGAGTTATGTTAAGGAAAGATTCTGAAAGAAAATGGTAGATGATCTAGAAAATATTCACTGAGTATGCTCTAGTCTTTTAGCCACAACATTTTCTCTAGTTATCCAATTGAGATGATTCTTAATTTGAATTAAACTAGAGATATAGGGCTACATTTCATATGTAGACATCAAATTTCAATTCTGTCTTTAAGAGTCTCAAAATTTGTCATGAAGTTAAGAATTGGGTGTAGTGTTGGTGTAGGAATGGAAAATTTCATTGATATAAATAAATTTTGGTAAAGTTGCCTTCTGGAAAGTTGTAGATCTTTCTTTTAACTTTCCAACGATATAAATTTTGTAAATTTTGGGCATCGGAGTTGAAAGATACGGGCATTACAAGTTAGGAGGTTTTTTCCGTCTCAGTTTAACTTTTTTCATCTTAGTTTGACCGTCTCAGTTACTGTTCAATTGCTTCCATCTTAGTTTGACTTTTTATGTCTTAATTTGACCGTCTTAGTTACTGTTCATTGCTTCCTTCTTAGTTTGATTTTTTGCATCTTAGTTTGACCGTCTCAGTTACTATTCATCATCTCAGTTACTATTCATTGTCACTTTCTGATCCATTTTCTACCCTTCAAAAGTTGGAATTGGTTTTTGAGGTCTTCACGAAAGTTGTAGATCTTGAAATCTTCTTTCCAACCATATAAAGGACACCTTAATCTGATATTTGTAGGAAAAGTTATGACAATTTTCTCAACCTTGAATCATCTGCTGACGTCATCATCATCTCAAAATGACGTCACATCAAAAGTTATGGCAATTTTCTCAACCTTAAATCATCTGCTGACGTCATCATCATCTCAAAATGACGTCACATCGTCTGCTTTTGTTTCTGACCCTTCAGATGAACGAGATATTCATGAAAGTTATAGCTCTTCATGTCCTCTTTCGAACCATTCAAAGAACACCTTAATCAGAAATTTCTACAGAAAGTTATGGATGTTTCCCTGAAACAGGTCCAGTATAATTGAATTCATAAACATTGTTGCTTCGTTTGACCATAAATTCTTCTCTAGACCTCCGAATGACATGATTCTTAAACCATTGGATTCATGAGAATTTTCTTTACATCTCCTCCAAAAATAGAAGCTTTCTAAAATGAGGTAAGAAAGATTGAGTGAAAAGAGTGGGACCAGTACAGTGAGTGTGCTCTTAAAGGATCTGAACTGGTGTTATCCCACTGAATATGCATTAGTATTTTGATGATTTTGGATCAGTAGAACTTCGAATGAGATGATTTCTGACTTGTGATAAACTAGAGTCATGGAGCTACAAATGATATGAAGAAAGTATAATCTAATTCAGTCTTTAAGATGAGTAAATTTCAGATGGAAGTTATGTATAATATACTGTTATAAGCAAGAGCAATCCAAATTGAATCTCTAAACCAAATTGAATGATTTCAGTGGCGTCAGAAACTTAAAACAAAGTGGAACATTTTGTAGAAGGAAGTGTTATGTAAGAAGGTTCAAGGATATTTTTGGCAAAACACTTAAGTTTAAAAGAACATAAGCTTATAAGGAAGGATAAAATGGACTTTTTGGACTCATTAATGGCATAATTGG
>JAOTAZ010000008.1:30329284-30339875 GCA_025629785.1 Erythroxylum oxycarpum | reverse complement strand
ATTTGTTGAGATATGAGAATGTAATTCAAGTATTTAGTTATTTTGTGTAATTTTTGAAAGAGAACCAAACAAAATTTTGGGTAATTCGGGTTGGGTAAGTTCGGGAAATAAAATTTCAGTTTCGAGCCTAATAAGATGAAAAAAATTTCGAATAATTCGAGCCGGACCCGAACAGTAAAAATTAGATCCGAATTATCCAAATACTCACCTCTAACTTAAACAAAGAGTAGTTTGAGTGTAAATAATTTAAAAGTACTTTCTTATAATTAAAACCCTCTTAAAATATCTCACCAGAAGCAAAAAAAAAAAAACAGTATTTATAGATAAATTTTAGAACAAAACCCAAATCTAATAGTTGCAGCATTTGTTTTTATTTTTATTTTTGTTTTAAAAATACAACATAAAAAAAGAAATATAACCAAACCAAATTATTTTATGAAACAGCCGTACAAATAGAATGCAAAGATTCGGACACGAGAAACTCGGGATTTGCTTCTTTATTTATTCCTCTCGTCAGTCTGCACCGCCATACAAATTCATCAAACGAACACCTTCCTTTTCCTTTCGCTGCCTTCCCTTTCCCTTTCTCTCTTAAAGAACCCAGACAATGCAGAGGCCTATTAATCAGGACCGACGCTCCAGATCCTCCAGGCCAGCCACCGTTCACGGCTGTGCCCAGTCCGGAGATCTTTCTGGCTTCCAAAAGTTGCTCCGTGACAACGCTTCTCTTCTTAATGAACGAAACCCTGTCGTATGATTCCCCCATTTCTTGCTGATTATTTTTTGCATTAAGGATGTGCGCATTTTCACGTCTAATCATTCTTCCATGTGCGTTTTTCTTTTCGTTTCCTGTTCCTAATTGGTGAGGGAGACTTGTTACGATCAGTCGTAAAGATTATACTTTTTAGGTTTCTCCTGGAATTTAATGGCTTTTCATATTTTTTGTTTATTCGTTGATTGGATTTCTGGGTTGTCGTCGGTTGAATATAGATCCGCATGGTTTACTTGTTTGACCTCCGTTTACTTCGTTGCTTGAGTTGCGAAAATTCCGCAACCTTTTCCAAGCCCAGCAAGATAAAGCTTTTGTCTTTTTCAAATATTAATTTCAGGATGCGGTTGATAACTTTCGTTGAGATAGGCGTAGTGAGAGCTGTACTTCAAAGGACAAGGAATTGAGAAACGGTTTTGTTGACGCGATCAGGGATGATGAAGCCAGATCTAGGGTACAGATAATTGTATGGAGATGGGTGACTTTGTTCTCTTCTAGGCCATCAAGATTTTAGCATACTTTTCCAAACCTTGTACTTAATTAAACCCTTGCTAATGGGATCTTATCTGTTGTATTCTGGAGAAGGCTGTCTGGATTCTGGTTATGTGGTCTGCATTACTTGGTTGATAAGGGTGTCGTGTCAAAGGGGTTAATAATTGCTTGCAATGCGGAGACTGCGGATAGGCTTTAGGACAAGCTTGGTGCAGCAGAAGCCGTGAATTATGGCTTCAGTATATTCTTGGGTGCAGCACACTGATTCTACATACTCATAACTGTTCCAATCTTAATTTCCTTTACTTGATTGTTATGAGTAATGAGAAGAAAGATGATGAATCTCTCATGTATCAGAAATGGATTCGGGTGCAGAGTAGTTACTTTTAGGGGTTAAGTTCATAGCTGGAGTGCCATATTGGCTTAGGGCAACTACACCAGCCAATCATCAAAATGTCATAACCAGTAACAGTAAAGAGCTGAGATATATTGATTTTTAACTTAATTGACATTTTTTTTATATTTCAGTGTTGGCATCATTCAGCATACATGACTCTTTTTATAGATTTTGTAATGTGTATGCATTTATGGCTTTGACTCAACTTGATCCATGTTTATAAATGGTTTAACTTTTCCCTTCAATTGTTGTGCAACTATCCTTGTAACTCAGCTGCACTAGGTTTAGAATCAAATGCACAATTGAGCGTGCTTCCTCATTTAATTTTCCTTTTTCTATTTGATGTTTTATTTTATTGTTTTCACTGCAGATGGCCCAAACTCCACTTCATGTTTCTGCTGGTAACAATAAGGTTGAAATAATTAAACATTTGCTCAATTGGCAAGGAGCAGAAAAACTTGAACTGGAAGCTAAGAATATGGTAAGCATAGTTTGCATTTTATGTACACTTCTATAACAAGTGGTGTTTATTCACTCTTGAATATCAAATCCACTTCTGTTAATTCTTGTCTTTGATTGTGGGAGTTGATGGACTGAATGTTGCAGTATGGAGAAACTCCATTGCACATGGCAGCTAAGAACGGGTGCAATGAGGCTGCGCAGTTGCTGTTATCTCATGGTGCATTTGTTGAAGCTAAAGCAAATGTGAGTTTCCTTAGCAATTCTTTACTCATTTTCTGTTGAGTTCAATTAACAATGGAGAGTATGGAACTCATTTTTCTCATTCCGCTTCATTTGTTTTTGGTTGCATATATTCAGAATGGAATGACACCATTACACCTTGCCGTTTGGTACTCTATCAGGGCAGAAGACTGCTCTACTGTCAAAACTTTGCTCGAGTATAAGGCTGATTGCAGTGCAAAGGATAATGTAGTTCACATTTTTATCTGTTGAGGATTATTACATTGGTTTTATTCTTTCTATCTTGTGGATTTAGATATATAACATTGGATTGGCAGGAGACGATGACTCCTCTGGATCATCTTGCACAAGGTCCAGAAAGAGTGGAGTTACGTGAATTATTGCTCTGGCATTCTGAAGACCAGAGGAAAAGAAGAGCACTTGAAGCATGCAGTCAAGCAGAAGCTAAGATGGAAGAACTTGAAACTGCACTTTCTGGGATCGTTGGGTTGCATGAGCTCAAGTTACAGCTAAGGAAATGGGCAAAGGGGATGCTTTTGGATGAGAGACGCAGAGCCCTTGGATTGAGAGTTGGAGTAAGAAGACCTCCACATATGGCCTTTCTAGGAAATCCTGGGACAGGTAATGTGAGTTTGATTTGATTGTTATAGTCTTTGTAAACACTGCTGCATTAAAGGGAAGAAACTAGAAAAGGAAGAAAAGCCATTAACCACTCTGTTGTGTCCTTTTCTGAGTGACAGTTTATCTATCTTTAGACTTACCTGGATGCAGAACATAAATTCATTTATGTATAATCATATGTACATTTTATTTTTGTTTCTATTTGTCTCAGTAGGTTTTGTAGTTGTTTAGTCAGGGCTTTTTTTAATAGAGGATTGGTAACTTGCAGTTTTTCAATTTGTTTTATTTGATACAAGTTCTAACCATATTAGAGAAACTTATATGAGAAGTAAAAGAAAAAGTATAGACAATGCTTCCTCTTTTATGCTAGTTCATAATCTGCCTCCTGTTTATAAACAAAATGTTTAATACTTACATACAAATTGGAAAGATTCAATTAATTGGTCAAAAGACTTAAAATTCTGGTCTAGAAAAGATATAGTGCAGAACTATCCAAATTTTAAATTTAAATATGGCACAAGTGGAATTTGATCCTCCTTAATCACTTTGCAGTTTCTCATATTGGTTCTATTTGTTTACTCTGATAGCCAGATTGTTTTTCTTTTTCTACAGGGAAAACCATGGTAGCGCGTATACTTGGAAGGCTACTCCATATGGTGGGAATTCTGCCTACTGATCGGGTGACGGAAGTGCAACGCACGGATTTAGTTGGTGAATTTGTTGGTCATACTGGACCTAAGACTAGGAGGAAGGTAAGGACAACATTTGGAATCAATATTTATCCTATTATTGGGAACCCGATATTGATTTCTTTTGACAGATTAAAGAAGCAGAAGGGGGGATTCTTTTTGTAGATGAAGCATATCAGCTTATTCCGACCCAAAAAGCAGATGATAAGGACTACGGGATAGAAGCTTTAGAAGAGATCATGTCGGTTATGGATATTGGGAAAATTGTAGTGATATTTGCGGGATATAGCGAGCCAATGAAGAGGGTGATAGCGTCCAATGAAGGTTTCTGTAGAAGGGTGACTAAATTTTTTCATTTCGATGATTTTACTGCAGAAGATTTGGCAAAGATTGTTCACATCAAGATGAATAGTCAAGAAGAGGATGGTTTACTCTATGGATTTAAACTACATTCTTCATGCAGTTCAGATGTTGTTGCGACGCTGATAGAAAGAGAAACGACTGAAAAGCAGCGAAGGGAGATGAATGGTGGAATAGTGGATACAATGCTGTCTAATGCTAGAGAAAATTTGGACCTCAGGCTCCATTTTGACTGTGTAAATACTGAAGAGTTGTGTACAGTAACCTTAAAGGATCTGGAAGCAGGCATTCGGTTGATCTCGCGATAGGGTAACGAAGAAGATATCAATAGCTAAGAAGACTAGTAAGGAATTCATCATTCTTCATTAATGATCCATTTGCGTATGTACTACTTCTACTGAGGGCCGCCTTCATTGATTTTTTGTCCCCCTCTGATTCATTCATTATTTAATTGTACCAAAAAAGAAATTTCATTAAACAGATTATAAGTTATAATTTGAACCAAATCTACAAATGAAATTATTCTTGTTGTTTGAGTAACATCTCAATCAACTTGTTCAAGCGTACAAGAACCTACTATGATCCAACTCAATTACAAAAAAATGAAGAGGTTTGCCTGTTTCTTTAATCTTGTCATGGCGTTTGTATAAAATGCACAGTCCTTTAACAATTGTGAAATCTGAATCACTAAGTCCAATTGTTTTCCTATCTTCATGGTGCATGGATTGGGCAATTTCTATCTTGTTAGGAATCTCCGTCACCATGTCCATGTCTCCGTTCTTCACCTTTGCGTGCAAGCCAAAGATGGGATGTCCCTGACAATTATTAGAAAGCTGTCGAAATAAAGTATTTAATTTATACTTCAAAGTCTCTATTTCTCAATTTTTATAATGTCTCGAGCACTTGTAGTAAATTAAGGACATTGTAAGTATAAAGTTGAGAATGTGCGAAAAGACAGTTTTTTTTTCTCCGTCAGAAGATACTTTTAAATCATTTATTTTTAGACAGTGTTTTGAATTCAGACGGGTCAGCAAACTGAAGTTACGTTATAATTATGTAATAATTATATTTAATTATATATAATATTAATAATATTTAAAAAATACCAAAAAAATAAAAAATTGTTAGACTAGTGGTCGGATCGGTCTAGTCTGATCGGTCAATTGACCGGTTTTCATTGGTTTGAACTGGTTCAATTAAAGATTGGTTTTTTAGGGTTAATCGGACCTGATAGCCGGTCACCGGTCGAACCGGCCAGTTTAATCTAAGTTTTAAAACTATATTTTTAGATTAATTCTCGCTAGAGTTAGATAGGTACAGAATTCTAACTCAAAAATTTAAACGACCGTGCATATATAAGGAAGACTAGATCTTCTATCCAGTTTTACTTTGTCTTATTCTGTCTCATGAAATCTCAGTCATTTATTTTGCGAGTCCTATGTGAGTTCCATGCGAGTCTTATATAAGACCCATATAAATAAACGACTAAGATTTATTGAACACAATAAAATACCGTAATATTAGACAGGAGATCTCAACTCATAAAAGGATGGTTCGAACACCCGAACTCACTTAACCCAGGAAATTCTGTTATCAATTTCCATTCGAAAAACAGAATTTTTTAGTACACGAGATCAAACGTCCGTGTGCATGATATGATATGAGCACAACTAACCAGAACCAGAGAGGCTTGCTCTTTCACCGGCCAAATTTTTCTGGCTACCCAAACACACCATCGTCTGTGTAACTGTAATTATGGTGTCAATACTCTCTTCTACTTCTTCTCTCGCTTCAACTTCGATGACCGATTCTTCATCATCTTCTCTTGGGCTTATCCAATTTAAAACTAAACTCAACCCCATCTTCCCAAGACCATCAATTTCATCTTCTTCTCTCCGCCGCTCTGCAAAAGCCTTTTCTTTCTCTTCCAACAACACCCTCCTAGACGAAGATGTTTCCGCCTCTCATTTCTTGCAGAATAATTCGATTGCTGATTTTATGAGGTTCAAGATAGGCTCTGGCAATAGCGGGGCCGAGTTGCAGACCGCTGTTGTTAGTTATAGAAAGAGATTCCCTTGGTCACTTCTCAAGCCTTTCCTAAGGGTACTCTCAACTGGGTTTGCCTCAGTTTTGATTCTCTCACTTGCCTGGTTTTAAAAACATTACTTTAATTATGCAGGTTGATTTGGTTTCAACCATTCACATTGCGGATAAAGAGTATGCTCTATCTTTCTTTAATTTGTTTCTCCTTTTAATTATTATGGAATTATCGATTGATTTATTACTGTTAAAACCTTAGCTTTGATGTGTTTTCTTTGGGAGTTTGCTAAAATTTGTACGTGTTTTATCTGACGTTGTGATCTCATGAATTTTAGATTTAGGAGGAAGCGCGTTCATGAGTCTTTTTTCTTTTTCCTATCTTCTGTCTTGACTTTCGCGTGCAGGTACTTTGAGACTCTGCAGAAGGAGCTTGACAATTATGACTGTGTACTTTATGAGATGGTCACGAGTAGGGAGAGCCTAGAGAATAGAAGAAATCCTACTGCTGCAAAGAAACTGAAGGGTTCGCGCACCAAGGGATTTAGCATCATAGGATTTATTCAGCGACAAATGGCTAGAATTCTTATGCTTGATTTCCAGTTGGACTGCCTCGATTACCAGGCTGACAACTGGTATCACGCTGATCTTGACTATGAGACTTTCCAGCTGCTTCAGGTTAGATTGGCTGTCCCTTTTGCAGGAAATTGATGCTATGCGCAAAATTTTCTCCCTTTCATGTTTGATTTGGTCATCAACGTATCAGTTGGATTTGCGGTCTTGTGCTCTTCCAAGAAACATGAGGTCCTGTCAGAAATGCATGGGACTTTTGCATGGAGGTTTCCTGTTTGACAATTTTGGAACCTATGTTGCAAGAAAGCTCTTGTTCTTTTCTTAGTTCTTCCCACATAAAGTTGTTCCAAATGATTCTTAGCTACTAGTGGTTTTAAACTCAACCCTTTATACATGGCTCTTTTGTTCTCATTTGAGTACATTCTTCGACATTTTATGGCATGGAATTTAAGAAAGATCAGCTTCTAGATCTGATGTTGTATAACAAAATTTACAGCTCGAAAAGGGTGAAAGTTTCTTCACATTTGCTAGAGATATGACACTTAAGTCAACAAAAGCCTTGATGCAGACTAGTTCGGTGAGGGAAGACCTTGGTCCTTGGAGATCGAAACTTCTATGGGCTTCTAGAGTACTTCCTATGCCACTTGTAGGCCTTTTCATCATTGGAACCGTTTGTGATGTGGGACTTCAAGCCTCAGAATATCCAGAGCTAGAAGCACTGTCTAGGCTTGACTTTGGTGCTGCAATGAAGGTTTTCCTGGCAAGGCGCCTTACATCTGAGTAGGTGCTCTCCACTAGTCTGCTTTTCTTATATGATATGAACCTTGATTAGCTCTGTGCTGCGATGAGATTACTTTGGTAAATTCTGGAGTTTTCTTCTTATGCCTATTTCTGGGGAAAGAAACTTCACTGTTATAGACTTCTGACGGGAATTACTTGGTGTCCTGTTTATAATAAGATATACAAGTAAAGGTGCAGATATGCCATTGGATTATAGCTTGATTTTAGGACCATTTTCGATGATGATGTGTCTAGCCTAGGTAAAAATGAGAAATAATGAACCGAGTAAGAACAGAATGTACACACCGTGCCAACTACAATTCTTGGTTGATTTTAAGCCAGACATTAACATTCTTGTCTTTAGGTCTATTTGTACTCTTGGTTTCCTCTTATAGCTGAGGCAATTTTGGGTCACAGATGAATACCATGTTTGACAACTCATGAATTACAAATATAGCACAATCATTACCTGGAGAATGGGGAATAAGAAAAAAGATCACAGATCTGTACACAGAGTCATCAATCACCTAACTGCTAAATGATGGAGGAATTTTAGAAGCCTCCTGCCACTAGGTTCAAATTCTGGTTTAGCCATTTATCCTTCTTAACGTGCCAACTAAGAAATATGTTCTGTGATGATAAACAAAGAAGCAATTGTTATCTTCTATGAATGTGTCCATTAGTTAAGGGACTGAATGAAGGGATATTTTAAAGGTTCACACAGGAGACTGCGGATATAGAACAGCAATCAGTTATCATTGGTGAAAGAAACAGAGCTGCTACCAAAGCACTTCAAAGAGCAATTGATGACGGTCACAATACAATTGCCATATTATACGGCGGTGGCCACATGCCAGACTTGGGAAGGCGTTTGCGGGAGGAGTTTGATTTGACCCCATCTCGCGTGCAGTGGGTGACAGCATGGTCTATAAGGAACCGAGTATTGAACACCAGTTCCCTTCCTTTTCTGAAAACAATAGCCAAAGTTTCAGGTTGGCCATTGAACCGCTACCAGACATTGGCATTGCTCATCTTTTCATCAGTACTAGCATTAGATCTGTGGTTTTGGGAGCTGTTTTTTGGCACTTCATTCAAGTGGCTTTCCTTAGTTGCCAACGAATTCAATCATTACATCAATAATATACAGATGATGTGAAACGTCATATTGTTGATATGAACAAAGTGTAGGAAGGAAACCTCCCTGATGTACAGATTTGAAACTCAACATTGTATGCAAGAAGCAAGTTATATCCTAGCCATTTTGCAAGGGAGATCTCAATTGTGGCATGAAGTCCACCTTTGTGTTAGTATAAGTTCACTAGATATTTTGCTAAATAGTGCGATTACTTGTATTTTTTATATTTATTCCTCATCTACAGCAACACTTCTCAATCATTATATTCACATCGTTGGTTTGGATGAGAAAATTCAGGTTCCATGGCACCAAAATTAATGCATCTTCTTTCATAGTTCACTTTTTCAGGTCGGGTTGGTATTACCTAGTACTTGTGCCAGCTTTTATCCAAGACTGACTTGATGAGCCTCCTTTTATTTTTTGCTTGTTGATTAGATTCATATATTTGCCATCTTTCCATGATTAATTTGGCTACACTCATAAAAGCTTCAGCACATCACGGTGACCTTCTGAAGATTACCATACCTTGGGGCTAAGCTAAGCTAAGTTAATCTAAGCCAACGCCAACACTTGTATGATTACACATACACAAGTATAGAAAACAGAGATATGGGGTCATACAACCAAAAGGGAGTCATTTTATTCAAACTGACATTTGCCGACTCAGACTCTTCTGGAAATGGAAACTCAAATAGTGTATGACTCTATCCAAAGCTTGCTGTTCCTTTTTCCCTAACTAGCCAACGATACCATGAAGAAGCAACGGCAATTAGTATCACCGTTTGAGGTCCAGCTAAGAAATCAAATAAAAATAGGGCAGGAAGGTGTCCTATTTTATGGGAAAGAAATCGAAAATATGGACGCTGCGTATAACTGAAATTCTAACCCCTTTCTCTCCCTACCTCCCGCCTCCTCTCCTCGCGTGATGAGAATTCAGTCTGGTCGGGTCGGCCGTGTTGGGCCTGGACTCAGTCAGAACGACCCGTGGGCCGATTGGTCCATTCATCATAGATGTCATGCCCAAGCCCGATCCATACTCTCCACAGCCCATTAGCAGGAGAAAACTTTCCATGCAGAAGAAGGAGTCTACGTGATTTCATTGTAATGAAGGTACGCAATCATAACCTAGCTTTTTCTGTATTCAGCAGCCTCACCTTCACCAAAACACTAACTTGAGCGTCGGAGGGGCTAATCGGAACACAACCCCTGACGTGCCTTCTTTGTTTTGCAGGAATCTCAACGTCGAAGTTACCACAGAACACAGTCAATTAATGGATCCAAACAGCAACGTACAGTTCAGCCAGAATCAGGCAGAACCAATTGGCGCCCACCGTGGGGCCTGACTTCCGTGCACCACGTCCAGAAACACGCAAATAAGTCAGGTGGCGGCAGCTAATCCTGATGTAGCTGCAGTTGCAGCTCTGGCGTTACAACGAATGGGTTTACAGCTACCTGCGACTCTACTGCCGGCGCCCCATATTTCCCATACGGAGTCTTCTGACCCGAATGCTCAGCCGCAGCCTCCAACCTTGGAGCAAGAAGAACAGAGCGTAGCTTTGGAGGATAATGCTGCACTCAATACGCGCCCGAATCTCCAAAACCGATCGGATGCAGATCCTCTTCCGCCTACACACACCGTACTGACGCGTAAACAGATTAAGGAAGCGGCTGATCTCTTGGTTCGTCAATTTTTGCAATCTCAGCCAACACAACAGGAGCCGTTTGCACGGCAAACTGAACGACAAACCAGCTTGACGACCGATCATCGCCCTACCGAAGCCCTAGAGAGAATAGTGGACGACCGGATTAACGCAGCTATGAGCTTCTGCTCGGATCACCCGACAGCACAATACCCTTCCCCCTTTTACTCAGGAAATCTTGGATAGCCTCCCGGCGCCCGGCACCAAAATACCAACTCCAGAGAAATACATTGAAAAGACTGACTCCCTGGACTACCTACAGCATTTCCAGTCCATGATGAATTTACATTGCGTTCCGGACGCCATCCAGTGTAAGGCTTTCTGCACGGCTTTCCA
>JAOTAZ010000008.1:30315298-30325614 GCA_025629785.1 Erythroxylum oxycarpum | reverse complement strand
ATTTTTATTTATATTTATATTTAATTTTAAATTAATAATAAATTATTTATATTTTATAAAAATAATATACTAATAGTAATTATTATTCAACACAAATATTGAATCTAATAGAATGATGAGATCAGATTTTTTTTTAATACTTGTGGTAAGTTTAAGTCTAGTGGGTCAATGTGATAAAAAAATTTAATTAACATTAGTACCAACTCTACTAGACCAATAAGATTTACAAATTGACTAACATTAGCATTAAGTCCAATAGGCTAATATAATAAAAGAAATTTAATCAACATTAACACTAATGTTAACAATGGGTTATGTCAAAACAAGTTTGTGGTTGTTTGAGCTAGACCAAAACCCATTATAGGCTGCTCAAAATCCAAATGGTCCTAACTCATATTGGCCAAATTCAAATTTGATCAATTTTTAGTCGGTCCAAAGCTTGCCTAATGCCTATATCACCCAACCCTAACCTAATTCAATACACCAAAATTTTTTATTAACATCCTTTTCGACAATTTGTTGTTAAGATGAGAGTCACCACTGTTAGTCCCTATTGACACGTAAGAGAGAGGGAGTGAATTGAGTTTTATACAATTCAAAAAATTTTCTAACCATTATACTAAATTAATAACAATCAATAAAGGATAAGAAAATTACTTAGTAATAAAACAATTGAGCTATAATTTAAATAGGATAAGGAGGATAGTATGCAAACTTATTTATAGTAGTTCAACAAACAACCTTTGCCTATGTAATTATTCTTTCAAAGTCGAATAACCTTTGTAAAATCTTTCTCGATTAAGAAGAATCCTTTGTACAATTGTCTTCTAAAGTGAAGAGGAATTTCAATCTCACTTAAATCACTCTCAAGTACAATAATATATTCGCCAGACTAAGTATCATAACTTAAATTTCCTTACTTTATCACTTGATAACTCCCAAATGGGTCACTCACACAAATATGGAGCAATGATATTCAATTAACTAAAAAACTCTTTAAAATGTGTGTATACAACATCCAAAACCTTCATGATACTAAAATCAAGGAAAAAAACATTTATTTATAGTATTTTGGGACCCCAACTAGCCGGTAGGGTCAAGAACTAGTTGTTACAACTGTTATTTACAAGGCATTAGTCAATCGATATGTAGTATGAATTAAAAGTTCTAGATTCATTAAAATATTCCCCAAGCTTTGTTTGAAAGATCGAAAGACTTTTATATTAAAAACAAAAACTGCAATGAGACTCGTGCATTAAAGTGAAATAAAATGTTTATACCTTTTATAGCGTTAATTTAATAAAGTGAGATTATAATTAGTATAGAATGACCTTAATAACCCTTGATCTTCTTTTGTTCTTGGTTTGATATTCATTTCGACGGTTGTAAACTTCAACTTCTCTTTATCAACTTCATAAGCTATCTTCTTAAGTGCATGACTTCATTTTTGTTCTTATATTGGTTTTCATCAAAGCAATAAATACATTAGTAGTAACTATATTTTGTTATCATCAAAACATTGATCAAAACCTTCTTAGTTAAAGAATCTCCCCCTTTTTGATGATAAAATATTTTAATATTTAAGAACAATAATAAAATTAAGCAACAGAAAGTATCAAGATAGTGATTAGTTCCCCATTAATTCATGCATAAAACAAAATTTAATATGAAGAACAAAAGAAATATTCAAAATCAAAGAAATATTCATACATGAAGATAACATAAATTTACTTAAGCATATCACATAAAGTGTAAGAAATCTAAAAATGACAAAATAATCGCTCCCCCAAAATTTTGTTACTCCCCTTGAATGTCATCAACCCTCTTAAATGTCATCATTCCCTCTAAATGTCATATCACTAATATTTCTCTCCCTTTTTAGAATCATCAGAAAGAAATCAGTTAATAAAAAATACATAATGTAAAGCGTCATGTATCAAGTTAACTAGGTTAAAAAAATGTTTTTAATTAAGATTGACATAATTTCTCAATAAAGAGTGTCATTAAACATTTAAGGAATCAAAATAAAAGGTCAATTTTGATTAAACATCCCTAATTATTTCTACTTTGAAAAACCTCAATTTCAGTATTATGCTTAGGTTGAAAGATTCAATTAAAGTATTAAAAGCAAGTTTTGACAAAATTAAAGGTTGGGATTGTAAAAAATAAAAGCATAATTGCAACATCCAACAATTAATTTCATAAAAGAATGTGTAATTTATAAAGTCTCCAAAAAATAGAAACATGAAATAGTGTTAAAGTACTAAAATTGAACAAAATTGTAGGGATATAATTAAAAAGGAAATAAACATGACTCATTTTACAATTTAACTATAAAGGTAATAATTTGAAAAGATAACTTTTAATTAAGAAAATACTGACCTCCTTTTGCATATAGTCTTTAAATCTAGGTACTAAGGTTCACACTTTTAAAAACAATTATTAAACACCTTACTCGTATAGTCTTTAATTCTAGGTACTAAGGTTCACACTTTAAAAACAATTATTAAACAACTTACTCATAATTCAAACACAAACAATCATCACTAAGGATTTATACACAAATTGACATGTTAACACAAATTATCACATATTTATAAATTATAAACTAATAGTTACCTCATATTGAACATTACTTATGAGACATTTGAATGGAGATTCTTTTTGAGTTTACAATCCATTGGAGGCTTCTTATCCTTCTTATCTCTCTCATTCAAAAATTGTCTCTTTTGAAATGTTTGATGGCTAAATTCTCCATATCCTACAAGATATTCTAGACTTTCTTGGAGGTAAGAAGGTTAGATTCATCATGATAAAATGCACAAACTTTTTAATAATACTCAATTTAATAACTACTATCTTTGCTACATAGCATTTGCTCTTTCTTTTTTAATAGGCTTACAAACCAAAATAATCAATGTGTTTTAGGAACCCAAATAAGCTTTGTTCCTTGGTTGTTAGGTTTTTTCTTCTTTTCAACCCATACTTTCAAGGGTTTGCTTGAAATTATTTATTTTAAAAAATAAAATATATCTACATGTCTACATTGAACATAAAAATGACATGCTGATGATGATACTTATATGCATTTCTTGAACCTCTTAATATGTATGCATAATATAGAATCTTCTTTTGGACATTAAAGTCGTTGAATGTTCTCCTAGGATAGTGAAATGTCCTATGATTATGTGTGTGATGCCTACTATGAATGAAAGCTTGATGTATTCTTCTTTGAGGGTTAAAAAGGTGTAAGTGAATTTGTATATTTTCATAGAAGTTATGCCTATTCTTTCCTTGATAGTATTAAACTCCATGACTAGGTTGTGAGCTATATATAAAAGCATGATACTTGCTTTTAGGATTAGTCCTAGTGGATGTGTAATGTGCACGCACATGTTTGGATATGAAAACTTTATACTCAATTGTAACATTAAACAATGATTCTTTACTATACAAATATTTTTGTTAACAAATACAATTTTAGAATTGCCTTCACTTTTATATTTATATTTTATTCCCTACTTATCATTGGAATTCTTTTGAGCTCTTAACATGTTTTCTATTTTTTCATTCCTTTTAGTAAACTTAGACAAAGAGTCCTTAATGGAATCTACCTCCTTTTTCAATATTTCATTCTCACGTCTTAATGCATCTAAGTCATGATTATTATCAATAATTGCATTTTTGGATGCTTTAATGCTATGAAATTCATTTTTCATCTTTTTATTCTCACTCATGTATGCTTCTAACACCTTTTAAACTTCCTTGAGTTTGGAAAACAACTTCTTCCTTTTCTTACTTATGATTTATAAACTTTCAACTTATTCATCATAAATTAAATTAATATCACTATCACATAAGTTAAGATTGGATGTTACTCATCATCATTCATAACAGTAAAGCACATATGATTTATTTGTTCTTTCAAATGCTCACTTTCAAATTCACTTGTGTCATCCTAAGTTGATGCTTTAAGTGCTTTCTTCTTGTTCTTCTTGTCTTTCTTATAGTTTCTCTCACACTTTTCATTATCTTTGAGTTGAGTATATTGTGACTTTATATAACTAGGTTTTTTACATTGAAAGCAATTAATATGAGAGAGTTTATGTTTTAACTTATTTTTACCTTCCTTGAAGTTCCCTTCTTTTTGGAGAATTTCTTCTTCAGGAACTTCTTGAATTTTTTTAGTAACTAAACTAATGTCTTCTTCATTGCTTTCACTAGTTCATGTCTCTTCCTCTTCATTTGATTCTTCTTTTGAGAATTTAAATGCTAAATTCTTTTTCTTAAGGAGCATCTTACAAAACTTTATCCTAAAATGACTAGGCAGCTTACCTGACACCCCACGGTGACCTTTTGATCAATATTCGAGCCAACTGGAAAGTTCCCGTGGAGCTAAGCGTATTTCCTTTTTAATTGAAAAGCTTTAATGCATCATAAAAAAGATATAAACAATGAAGTTTTTAAAATTATTTTTATTAAAAATTTTGGCAGCACAATGACAGCATTTTGACCTTCCCAAATTTTTTAAATCTCTGTAAAAGTTAAAAAATACTTCTATAATCATCTCAAACTTTCCACTACAAATTTTTGACTTTAAGTCCATTCACAAGAAATCTCAACAATCACTTCAATTTTCTTAAAAATAAACTTAGACATATTCATGCATTTAACTTAAAACATTCATATACATGCATTCTTTACACAAAATATAGTCCAAAACATATCAGGAAAATGCAAATGTTTCTAAAAACATTTACAAGTCAAAAATGCCTACACCATAGCACGTGACGAAGTTGACTAGTTATGAGGAGGAGTCCCTACTGTTGAAGCCCCTGACCGTGCACCAAGGAGGTTTTATTTAAAAACAGAAAAGAGAGTGTGAGTTAAACGAGCTCAGTGACTGCTAGAATTTCTATTAAAATCATATTTAACTATTTTGAACCTCTCTAAAACAAATTCATCTCAATTTGTGTATTTCAATATTTAATATGAAACATATATACTTCCAAAAATCAAGTTTCTCAAATTGCTTTTCAAATAAATAGTGGCAGCATTAAAAATGTCATGAATTTCTTACATGATATAAAACATCACCAACTTCTTCGCCACATGGTAACCATAGGCATAAAGTCACGGTGCTAGTTCTGCACCACTTACCTGCGACTGGTTAACCACTAGTTATAGAGTTGGTTCTACATCACTTACTCGCACTAGGATAACTACTATATATCGATAGTTACGAAGCTGATTCTATATCACTTACCCGTAACTGGTCAACCACTAGTTACGGAACTGGTTTTACATTGCTTACCTATACTAGGTTAACCACTATATACTAGTAGTTATAGAGATGATTCTACATTGCTTACCAATAACTAATTAACCACTAGTTACGGAGCTAGTTCTACATAACTTACCTGTACTAGGTTAACCGTTGTACACCGGTATAATAAAATGTATAAAACCTATCAGTACAGGCTAAAAATCATTTCCTTTTTTTTAACCAATAACATCATCTCAATATAAACTCAAATCATATAAGATTTAACTTTTAAACTTCAATTAATATATTGCTAAAAACATAAATTTATACTAGTAATATTCACTTATAAAGCAACATTCACATAAAACTCATAATTCATTTTCACTTCACGATAGAATAGAAATCATTTTCATAAAATATATTTAAAATGAACTCGTCGTTAAACAATTTTAACGTCAAGCACACTCACGCGTTTTGTGCCTTTCCTTTACCTACACAAGCACATTTCAATTAGGCATTTATTTCCAAATTTGGAAATAAGACATTAATACTATAAATTCGATTACTGAATTCAAGATTAGTATTTAACCATGTAACACGTACGCTAATTGTATTTCTGTTTACTATCGTAAGCTAACCTATTGTTCTCCATTTTCAATTATACCTTCAAAAGTCACTTAAAACCATATTTTACCCATTCTAACCTATAAATTTCTTCAAAACACTATCTCACTCAATTTAATTCACCATATCATGATCATATATGATGAGTCACGGTTATGACCTATGTCCAGAATCCGTACCTCCACTTGTTCCTTACTTTTCACATAGAAAACATTCAAATTAGGCTTTGAGGTCTTCTAGACAGTTTTTCCCTAAGTCTCTAATTTCCATATCATCAAAAATCATGACATTTCAACTTCTAATCATGAAAAATGTACTAAATATCACAATTTATTTCAACACAGGGGCAGTATCAAGTTACCACTTTCAATCTCAAACTTTGATATCATTCATCCAGAATTAGGTCTAAATTTACTTAGATATTTTTAGTAATATATATATTAGGTTTCATCTTCAATTGGAATCACTCAATTTGAAGGTCTGTAGGCTGATTTATGACCAAAACAATGGAACTGGTTCAAACTTGTAAGGTTTGATCATGCATCTCATGTATAATATATATCAAATATACGCAGCAGAAAATAAACGGAACCTCAAAAATTAGATCTACTCATGTATATAGATATAGAAAACAAAAACATGAAATGCAAGATGTTTACATACCTTTCCAATGATTTACTTTGTTCTTTAATTTTCTCTGCGTTAGGTTGTTGTAAACCACAACGATCAACGTAGATCGTCTCTAATGAAAGTCTACATGAAGATAGAAGGATTAAACCTCACTAGGAGATGGCTAAAATTCTTTCTTTGTGCTAGCAAAGATAAGAATTCTTGTGAGAGTTAGAGAGAAAAAGAGTGTGTGTGTAAGCAAAAACCTTTCTTTTTACTTATGTCTGCACTATTTGGCCTTCCATAACTCCTATCACTAATGGAGAGTTATGGGAAGTTAACTGTCATGAATAGCATGCATTAATGGAAATTATAGGAAGTTAATAACCATGAATAACATGCATTAATGGAAGTTATGGGAAGTTAATTACCATAAATAGCATGCATTAATGGAATTTTTGGGAAGTTAATGACCAAATTAGCAACCAACAACACTTGTTTCTAATCCATTCTATGCAACGTTTTTTATCACGATCAGATTGCGAAACAATCCCAAAACACTCTCTCATATCTTGAATCACCATTCAAGACCATTTTACTCATCCTTCGGATCTCCTATGTGTGTGACCCATTAGGTTCCTAGTTATGTTGACCACTTGAATTACCACTTAATTCAAGTAAGTCAAGAGATGTATCTGGTAATACGTCATGACCCCCAATTGACCATAAAGTTAGTGGTTTGACTACAAACCCTTCCAAACGCAATGTTGCCATGCAATTCGTCCTTTCACTATCTATACCCCACTTGGTTTAGAGTATGGTCAAATTGTCAACTCCCACTAGACTGACTACTTTACATCTAATCCAAGTGTTATTAGATCTTGTCCTGAGGATCTCATTACTCTATGTATCATTGAAGACTCTCTTCATGACACATATCTTCTTTGGCCAAATACTCCTAAGTAATGACCCCGACAAGAGGTCGTTAGTATCATCTCCTTCTATCAGGTGTGGTGAATCCTTTACCGGCTATTCAATTACCTCTGAATACCTCAAGCGGTACCCAGTGACGACCCTTTGAGTAACCCCTAAAAGGCATCGATGAATAGAATCAAAGCACAGGATCAATATCCGAGATATCACCTTAAGTCAAAGGATATTTGCACCATTGCTATGATGAGACTATCATTGACACTAGAATAGAATATCCACATGATTTTCTCATTGTAGGTCAATCCAATGCACTTGTTATCCTTAGTAAGCATCCACATGTTAACTATAAACAACTCATGTCTACAGCTTATGAGATGCACTGCTTGTTCCAATCAAGGAGTATAATATGTGCTAGTCAATCCAAAGTAATGATATCCCATCTCATAAATCCTATGACTAGGAAAAGTTTAGATGCTAACATAATTACACATGATAGGAATCTCATTATCATGATCTCATCATGATTTCTTCCATGCTACGTTTCGTATCAAAGACTTCATTAAATCAATTTATGAACAACATCAAATACATAAATGTATGAACATCGAAATAATGAAAAATGCCTTTATTAATTATAAAATGATTTGTATAATAAGTGCTAAAGGTGATTGCCTTTAGAGCACTTCTCTAATAAACTCCCACTTGCATTAAAGCTAATTTCCTTGATATCTAATACCATAGGCGTGTACATGTGACACAAAACTCTTTTAGAAAATAGTCTAAGTCAACGGATCAGATATATTCTAATCGGTAGGAACTCTTTCTATAATGATCTCTCTAATCAAATGGTAGCACCTGAGTACATGTTTGGACTTCTGATGAGACCTCGAATCCTTTGCCTATGCCATAGCCTCGTTGTTGTAACAACACAACCACGTTGGTCAGCGATGCTCGGAACCACACTAAATTCTATGATGAATTTCTTGATCCAAATGGATTCCTTTGTCACTTCTAAAGCTGTAATTGAATCCACCTCTATCGTCAAATCAATAGTGTCTTTTGGTTGGATCCAACTGACTGCACCACCATTCAATGTGAATACATATCTGAACTGGGATTTAGAGTCATGCTTATCAGATTGGAAGCTGGCATTAGTATACCTACTTAACACAAGAGATATAGCGATGGACCCCGCTCCCGAAGCCCAACCGTGGTGTCAGACCCCGGTCTTGAAGCCTAACTATTCGAATAAAAAACAAAAAGTGCTAGCCGGTGCCCACAATTTGGGTTGTCCTAACGAACCCAAAGAGGGGTACAAAGGGTATCTAGAAACTCCAAAACGAAATTTGAAATCGAAAATGGCCAAAAAGTCAACATATAAAAGTTGACCAAGGCATGTCCGTTAAACGGACATGAGTGTTCGTTAAACGGACAAGTAGTGGCCAAAAACCCCCAAATCCACCCGAGACTGTCCATTAAACGGACAGCCATGTTCGTTTAACGGACACGAGCTGGGCAGAGGGTTCCAAATATCCGAGACTATCCGTTAAGCTGACAACCATGTCCGTTTAATGGACACAAGCTGAAGACGCACACCAAATCCATCCGAGAGTGTCCGTTAAACAGACACTCCTGTCCGTTTAATGGACAGGCACTGGACAAGGTAACCAATTTCACCCGAGAGTGTTCGTTTAACGGACACGCACTGGACAACAAGTCCAAAACCCCTTCCAAGCCTTTCCACCCTTCATCCAAACATCAAACACACTTCTAAACATCCCCAAATGATACCATCCAAGCAAGACGACTTTAGCAACATTCAAACACTGCTTCAAAACTATTCGAGTACTAGCCAAAAGACAAACTCAAGCAATATACACATTCAATACAATCAATATGGCACAAGTCACAAAACTTAAAGAAAAGGGAACTTCCAAGTTCCTCATTCATTTATACTTCAAAAGGAAGTTCATACAAGAGTTTCCATTCATAGCTTTACTAACATATCAACATTACATAGCTTTACTAACATATCAACATTACATCGAATATTTTTACAAGGGTTACAAAAATACAACTGATGATTCATGATCAATATGCTTGTAAAGCTATCAAAGATCTAACCACCATCCTAATACAAAAATCTAGCTCCCTCTCGAAATTGTCCAAAACGCCTTGCAAGGAATTACCTGTCCTCCTTATCTACACCTGAGGATTGGAAAAACGAGTTGAGCTTGACAGCTCAGTGGCTAAACCATTTATAGCCGATGGCTCTGAGCCACGCAAGAAACCAAATACATAGACAAGCATGTAAAGGCACAGATATAGCAATGACATTTCAACATTTTCAATCAATTCACCTTTCTTAATTTAGGTCACAATCATGTAATAAATGCATCATAACACTTATAGGTCATCAAATGCAATGCACAATTTAATGGCTTGAGGGTTTTGTGAACAAAACGACGAAACCGAAGTTTACGTCGTGAATAAAACGAGTCCATTTCAAATCTCGTGGACCACAAGCGGGCAGCCGGGATAAGGCTTAGGTCGTCAACGTGCACATGACTCGAAATGGTTCCTCTCTCACCCAAACAAGGACATAATCCATTCATATTCAAAATGCCATGGTTTCATTCGATGACATACAATTATGTCAAAAGTCAATCATGTTCAAAACATAACATGGCAAAATCACAACTTCATTTATTTCATCAATTTGATAAACATCATTGATTGAACCCAAGTTTATCATATAAATTGGCTACACTTTCATGGTTTTTAATGTACTTTTTGACTCTTAATTCGTGATTTTGTGCTTAAATTAGTCCCTTGCGGTGAGCTTATGTTTTATGCAATTTGTTAGTAAAATTGTGCAAATTGA
>JAOTAZ010000008.1:30282061-30293373 GCA_025629785.1 Erythroxylum oxycarpum | reverse complement strand
CATATGTATGGAGAATTGCTATATGAATTTATGTGCAATTGTGAATGTTAATGTGTCTAGTATGACACGATATGAAATTAAGTTTTCGAAATGTGCCTTCGGACAATAAGATTTCCAAGCATGAATTTGTGTGTTATGTTGGTTTGGTTAGGTCCCATAAGTTAGAGTCAAGTGTACTTGTCTCGTTTTTATAGGCTTTGTCCGCCTGCCCGCTAGTGGCACTAGAGCTCCGATTTCGGACTCTCATAAGTTCACGGCTACATCGGACCGCTATGCGGGAAGGTGTAGTACGTTTTGTTCACGGCTGCACAGGACCGCTATGCAGGAATGTGCAGTACGTTCCGTTTTGGACCGACCCAAACCGTTTGATGTGTTATGTGATTTTGACTTTGTTTATATTTGTGATGCAATTATAATGTGATGCATTCATGTTTTTGAAATTGTGCATGATTTGCGAATTTTTTTTGAGAATTTGAAGGAATGAGAAATTGAGGTTTGTAACCGAGAAATTTTTGGAAATTTAGTATAAATGATTTGAAAAGTGGAAAGGTTTAAGAAATAAGTTTTTTGAAAATTTTGTTAAATGGCAAATGTTTTGATAAATGATTTTTGCTTATTTTTTAATTTATAAATATGTTATCCACGAGCTATTAGCTTACCTCCCTTTCATCCCCATCTCCAGGTATCGAGTAGGAGATTGGATGAAGGAAAGCCAATATATCTGTTCGATTTTGTTTATTTTGTACTTTGTGAACTTTTGGATTTTGGCTTTGGTATTGTATATGGCTTGGAAAGCCATTAATGTTTCTAAGCATTTAATTCATGATGTATATGAATTATGAAATTTATGTATGGAATTGAGTTTGTGTATGATTATGGGATTGTGTATTGATTTGAGATATAAATTGGTGTATGATTATGGAATATGAATGGGATTGTATATGAATGAAATTAAATTATGATTGGGTCGATGATCTTGATGAATGAGAATTATTGAAGTGTTAGGTATAGAATTGCGTTTGTTTGTGTTTGGATTTTCGGACGGGAGGTCCGATAATTTGGAGTTTTGTTTGGGAAATTTTAGAAGTGCGTTTAAAAACTTTTGCAGATTTTTGGATTGTATGAAATACAGCCGTTATGCTGCCTAAATTTTGTTAATTTGGGTATGCCTAGATGTATGTGTTTGTCTTTATGGCAAAGGAAATTAAGTTTTGTATGGGGATGAATTTCCAAATGGGAAATTATATTGTTGTGATTTGTATAAGATTGAATAAAGAGAAAAGGAATGAATAATATGAGAAAGAAAAAAAAATTTAGACCGAATTTCGAGATGGTTTAGTCTTAGGGATTCCAACGTGACACACTAGTTTGTCTAAAAGGTTCGATCCCGGATGTCGGACATTAGTAACGGTTCGATTAAGCTGTTCGCTTGCTTCGTATTCGCTTAGATTTTCGCTTATGATTTTGCTTCTACCTTATGTCTTCCGATTCATTTGTTTGGTTCGTTCATTCGTATTCATTTGTTTTCCGTTTTTCGTTTGTTTCTCCGGTTGGGATCTGGTTCCGAGATCGGGTCCCAACACAGGGTTTGCACACTCTTCTTACCGAACGCTCTTTGCTACATGCCTCCCTGCTTCCACAACACTATGACTCCGTTCTGGTAAAGGAATTTTATTCTAATATGACAAGTGATATTCTTAATATGAATGCTACTACTTTTGGTGTTGTTTATGTGAGGGGGAGGGTCATTAGTTTTGATGCACTCCAGCTGAATGTGTTTTTGAGATTTGATAATGTGGTTGATAATTCTCTATATGATGATGAGTGGAAAATTTCAACTGATCAAATTGCCACGGTCTTAACTGATGGGAAGCTTACTGCTTGGACATCGACTTCTGCTTTTCGATCTTCAATGCTTACACAGAAATATTTTATTCTATTCAAGCTGATAGTCACCAACTGGATGCCAAGTACTCATGTGGTGACCATATATTTGGCCCAAGCCAAGCTTCTTTACGCTATCGGAATAGGAGTCCATTTCAATCTTGGCCGCCACATTATTGACTCCATGCTAGCTATTGAGAGTAAGCCCCACTCTCTCTTGTACTTTTCTTGTTTAATCTCACAGTTTTTGTATTCCAATGGAGTCTCCAGGCTTGAATGAAGTATTTTGGAAATTGTTCCCCTGATGAACATTTCACCGAGGATTTTTCGACAACCACGGGTGGTGGACTTGCCATATGTTGCGTCGGGTCCTTCAGATGCCTCAGGTCCCTCCACCATCAATCCCAATGCTGCTTTATTCTCTGAGCTTGAGCGCATTGAAGGTGTTTTGCATGCTACAACTGAGGCCGTTCGTCAATTGAAGCACCACGTCCTTCAGTCTCTGGGTGCTCCTTAATCTCTTTTTGTCATCTCTTGTCTCAAAGGAGGAGACAACCCACAGATAAGCAGTGTTATTTTTCTTCTTTAGTTGAACACTTGTAATTTGCTTGTTGCTTGTTGCTGTTCGAATTTGGTTGGATTTAATTTTGTGTTAGCTTATAGTGGTATATGTACTTGCATATTGAATTAAGGGGGAGCATCAACATTTTCTGCCTACTTGTGTGCTGGTTTAGTTGTTGAGACAAAAATGCCAAAAAAGGGGGAGATTGTTAGGATTTATGCTAAATATATCCTATCTTTATTTTTGGCATTTTTATTGGACATGGGAATTACCATAATTCTTGAAGATGTGCCTTAATTGGAGATTGCGTATTGGAGATTGCATTCTTTTGGAATTGGATGGTGCTTGGGATTTGAATCGGAGTCATATTCCATATAACTTTATAACCAGAATTTTCAGTGTGAACAGATCATCTTATATTGTCCTTGTTTGAAAAGGAGTCTATTAAGGAAAACCTAGTGAGAGTGCGTGAGTGACTGAAATTGTATAGCTCACATGCAACTGAAGTTCAGTGGAGATTGGCTGTGCATATGTTTTGATTTTTTGTTGAGAACGAATGAGGGTGAATTTCTTGATTGGCTGTTGCTCTGTTTTCTCTTATCCTCTATAGAGCTGATTGCGTGGGTGTCTTGGAGCAGCTCTTTTTCATGGGTTTTATCTCTAATAAGCAGTCCACGAATTGTGAAAAGTTGTTGATTTTTCTGGGTCCTTGAAGTGGTCTGTTAGTTGCGGCACAAAGGAGATTTCATTGTTGATGGTTGCATGTTGAACTTGTGCAGTGGCTTGTTCACGTCTGTGGAAAACTTCTGATCTAGGATTTTATTTTTACTTGTTTCATTTGTTCTTTCGGTTGAGTAAAAATAGTTAGAAAAATCCTCTGACGAGGTTAACACGAGTTGGTCGTATTATTAGGCGTGAAGATCTTTCACGGGTAATCAGGTTGTGAGTTAGTTACATAGATTGAATGGTACGGGGTAGATCAATCTTGTGTAATTTTTGTGAACTATAGTGAAAGTGATTAATCTGGGTGAAGGCCCCACAGATGTAGGCAAGTGTGTCGAACTGCGTTACCAAACGTCGGCGTTTTTCTTATTTCGCATTCGTAAGGTTTTTCTTATTGCTCGCATAAAGAAATTTTTAGAGTGCCTGTGTAATACCTCATCACTTAGGTATTTCAATTGGTATCAGAGAAGGTTATCGGTTTAGAACTTGGTAGCAAGTTGGTATAGATCCTTGATTCGCAAACATGGCTACAAGGGAAGGCGCGTCAATTACCAAACCACCACTATTGGATGGATCAAATTATCCATCATGAAAATCTCGGATAAAATTCCTTATTCAAGCTCAAGGGACAAGAGCCTGACATTTGGTTGTACACGGTTGGACTCATCCAATTATTGTTGATGATAAAGGAGAGACAATTCGGAAAGATCCATCTGAATGGACTAGACAGAAAGAAGAAAGTGCATTGGGGAATTCACAACCGATGCACACGATATTCAGTGCTGTCGATGAAGGAGGCTTCTCTATGATTTCAGCATGTGAAACAGTAAAAGAAGCCTGGGATATTTTGCAAACCATTCATGAAGGATCAAAATTCGTGATATCTTCGAGACTACAAATGCTAGTTGTGCGACTTGAAGAGCTGAAGATGGATGAGCATGAAACTATTGGAGACTTTCACGACAAATTAAGAGATATTGCAAATTAAGCTCATCAATTGGGAAAGAAGTACTCTAATGTGAAATTGGTCAAGAAAACGTTGAGATCGCTGCCACCGATATTTATTCCAAAAATTGCAGCAATAGAGGAGGCTCATGATATTGATAATTTGTCATTGGAAGAAGTTATCGACATTCTCACAAATTTTGAGATGAATCTCCTAAAGGGTAAGCAAGAAAGAAGCAAAAGATTGGCACTGCAGGTGGAAGCCGGAAAGAATGTGAATAATGTGGAAGATGAGTCAGATGAGAATGAAGACATAATTTTGCTCACTCGAAATTTTGGTAAATGGCTGAAAAGAATAAAGAAAGACAAACCTTATTCTAGACAATACGGTGGGAGTTCATCTAGCAATAATCCAAGACAACAAGTCAAAGCACAAAAAGGTGAACAGAAGGCAAGAAGAATTCAGTGTCATGAATGTCAGGGGTTTGGTCACATTCAATCCGAGTGTGCTAACACATTGAAGAAACAAAGAGGAAAGTCCTTCACCGCCACCTAGAGTGACAATGATTCTGAGAGTGATTTTGGCAGTGAAGAGGAATTGGCAAATAATGTTGCACTGGTTGCACTACACATCAATAGTCCAGTTACTTGTTTAGCAGCAACTGAGAAGAAAGTAACTGATAGCAGAACAAGGAGAAAATTTGAGAGTTTCGAAATCAGTTCAGCTTGGGCTTCATCATCAGACTATGATAGTGACAAAAGTGGATTTGATGATAAAATTGGGGATACCTATGAGAATTACAAGGCTTTGTATGAGAAATGGATGAAAATGCAGAAAAAGAATGAGAGTTTGAGAGAAGATAATCTTAGTCTGAAAAATACCATACAAGAATTAGAAAAGAAGTTGGCAATGACTTCAGATGAACTTGGTGACGCAAGAATGAAATTAATAAGTACTGAGAAGGGATTGAGGATGTTGAATGGAGGCATGGAAAAACTGAATCAGCTGATTGAAACCGGTAAGGCTAAAGGAAACTTCGAAGGCATTGGATACAAAAGAGAGTCTTTGAAAGTTAATCAAGAAAACTCTGACATAGTCAGATCAGCCTAAGAGATAGAAGGACCGAAAAAAGACCAAAGATTCATACCCATATGTCATTTTTTTGGGGTAGTTGGGCACATAAGGCCAAGATGTTATCAGCTGCTACAAATGTTGTATGAAAGAAAGCAAAGCCAAAAAAGTATGTATAATTCACAAACATTACAACATCAACCTTCAACATCTAGATATTCTTGGGTAAAAAGAAGTGAATTGCAAGCCCTCGTAGCATGTACTTCGATGAAAGCAACATTACAACATGGTTGGTATTTTGATAGTGGATGTTCACGTCATATGACGGGAGAAAAGACCTACTTAACTGATTATCAGATCTGTATGGACGGTCATATGATTTTCAGAGATGGAAAGAAAGCTTTCGTAATTGGTAAAGGAACATTGTGCGTGGATGGTTTGCCTCCTCTCAAGAATGTGCTTCATGTCGATAGGTTGAAAGCAAATCTGGTAAGTATAAGCCAACTATGTGATGATGGGCTGTTAGTTAAATTCACAAGTGATGAATGCCGGGTACTTACTGAACAAGGTGAATGCATTGTGAGTGGTAAGCGATCAGTTGACAACTATTACATGCTGCAAGTCATAACTACATGTAAGTCGATTGCTCATGAGAACAACATTGAGTTGTGGCATCAAAGGCTTAGACACGTGAACTTTGATCTCATAAGCAAGTTGACAAAAATGGAGGCTGTGAGGGGTTTAGCTAAAATGAACAAAGAAGGGACATCAGTTTGCAGCGCATATCAGATGGGAAAACAGCAGCGAGTACCACACAAAAAGGTCAGATATGTTACCTCATCTCGTATACTTGAGTTGATTCACTTAGATCTTGTGGGTCCAACACAACATGAGAGCATTGGTGGAATGAAATACTTTTTAACTTGTGTGGATGACTATTCAAGATACACGTGCGTAGCATTTTTAAAAGAAAAATTAGATGCGTTTAAAGCTTTTTGAAGTCTATGTGTGCAGGTGATGAATCTGAAAAATCTGACCATATTGAGAATTCGATCGGATCACGAAAGAGAATTTGAAAATGCAAGCTTCAATGAGTTTTGTAATGAATATGGCATCTCACAAGAATTTTCAGCACCCAAAACTCCACAACAAAATGGAGTTGCGGAGAGGAAAAATAAAACACTCCAAGAAATGGCCAGATCTATGCTGAATGGGAGCAAAATGCCTATGAGATTTTGGGCTGAAGCGGTGAGCACAACTTGCTACATATGCAATAGAGTGCATCTTCGAAATTTCCTAAACAAAATATCATATGAACTTTGGAGAGGAAAGAAAGCTACTTTCATATCTTCGGAAGCAAGTGTATATTCTTCGAGACCGTGAGCAACTTAGGAAGTTTGAAAGCAAAAGTGATGAAGGAGTATTTATTGGATACTCGACTTATAATAAAGCCTATAGAGTGTATAACCAAAGAACTAAGAAAGTGCAAGAATCCATCAATGTTGTAATAGATGATCCATCCTTGATGAGTGATCATGTGGCTGAAGATAGAAAAACTCCAGATTTGCAGTTGGTTACTACAGAAAAAATAACAGCAGAAAGTGAATCACAGCCAGTTACTGCAGATGGGGCAGCTGCAGAAAGTGACTCATAGTTAGTTACTGTTAAGGAAGTAAATGCAGAAACTGGAGAATTTTCAGTTACTTCAGATGATGATGCAGTCAAGTCACTGGATGATAATCTGAATCGAGGCTCTTCATCTTAAACTTGAAGAAACCAACCAAAAAAAAATGTTATCAGGGATATGAGTGAACGAAGAAGAACAAGAGAGAGAAAAGGGTAAACTATAGAGAGCTTGCAGGACACTTATGCTATACTTCCTCACTTGAACCAAGAAATGTTAAAGAAGCACTACAAGATGAATACTGGATAACAGTTATGTAAGAAGAGTTGATTCAATTTATACGGAATGATGTGTGGGAACTAGTGCCAAGGCCACCGACTACTAATGTAATTGGTACAAAATGGGTGTTTCGGAATAAAATAGACGAAAAGGGTAATGTTACTAGGAACAAAGCAAGGCTAGTAGCTCAAGGATATTCTCAGGTGGAAGGAATAGATTTTGATGAAACATTTGCACTTGTGGCACGACTCGAATCGATCGGATTATTACTGGGCATAGCTTGTGTTAAAGGTTTTAAAATTTACCAGATGGATGTTAAGAGTGCTTTTTTTAACGGATTCATACAGGAAGAAGTCTACGTGAAGCAACCGAAGGGCTTTATTGATTCAGCTCATGCCGATTACGTCTATAAACTAAAGAAAACACTTTATGGTCTCAAACAAGCACCGAGGGCGTGGTATGAAAGACTCACTCAATATCTTATCAAACAGGGGTATAAACGAGGTAACGTTGACAAAACCTTGTTTATTAAAAGGTGTAAATATGATCTTATGATAGCACAAATTTATGTCGATGATATTGTGTTTGGCACTACACGTTCAAAAATGGTTGAAGAATTTGTTAAGCTGATGATGTCGAAGTTTGAAATGAGTATGGTTGGTGAGTTAAACTTCTTTTTAGGTTTGCAAGTAAAGCAGATGAAGGATGACATCTTCATATCGCAAACAAAATATGTTCACAACATGATCAAAAAGTTTGGTCTTGAGAAAGCTAGACATGCACAAACACCCATGAGTAGCTCAATGAAGCTGAATAAAGATGAGAATGGGAAAAGCATTGATGAAAGCTTATATCGAAGCATTATTGGTAGCTTATTGTACTTGACTGCAAGTAGGTCAGATATTTGTTACAGTGTTGTTGTATGTGCTCGATATCAATCAAATCCAAAAGAAACACATATGACAGCTGTCAAGAGAATCTTCAGATATGTGAGTGGAACGTCAGATTTTGGGATTTGGTTTACATCAGACTCTACATCTTATCTAACCGGATACAATGATGCAGATTGGGCTGGAAACTTAAATGATCGCAAAAGTACTACAGGGGCTATTTCTTTTTGGGGAATAATTTGATCTCGTGGTACAGCAAGAAGCAGAATTCAATCTCACTTTCAACCGCTGAAGCTGAATACATAGCCGCAGGCAATTGTTGTTCATAGTTGCTTTGGATGAAGCAAATGTTAGAAGATTATGGGATTGATCAGAAAGAATTAACAATCTTTTGTGACAATAAAAGTACGATCGATATTTTGAAGAATCCTGTTCAGCATTCACGGACTAAGCATATTGATCTTCGACATCATTTCATTTGAGAATTTGTAGAGAGCAAGACAGTCATTTTATCTCACGTATCTACCGAAAAGCAGTTGGCGGATATTTTTACAAATCCTCTTGATGCTGTAAGATTTGAGCAACTTAGAGGAGCCTTGGGACTGTGTGTCCTCTCTCAATAATTTCAGTTTTTATTATTTGTTTATTTGTTAAAAAAAGGAAAAAGAAATTCAAAAAAAAAGAAAAAGAAAAAGAAAAAGAAAAGGGGAAAACGCTGCGTATAGTTTAGGGGTTAAAATCCCTAATTTTGTCATTCCTCTAAGTTCACCGTCGACATTACTCCTCATCTTTGGATCTCCTCTTCAAGTCAACATTGCATCTCCACATCTTCTCATCTTCGATTGCTCTCTCTACGTTGGTCTCTCCATCGGAATCATCCTTCCTACTAGCAAGCTTCACTCGTCGAGTCTTCAAGGTGTGGGTAACGTCTTCTTTTTGTTGTGATATTTCGGTGGGCTGTGATATTTCCATCCGCCTCAATTCTTCCTTGTCCTCGGTGGTGATTCTCGACTGGTAATATATTTTCTTCTCTCTTTATCAACTGTTGGATTATCTGTGAAGGTGAAGCTAAAGTTCGGTCTCATTGGGTATATTTGGGTTTGTGATTTTTGGTTGCAAATTCGATTGATTTCGTGAGCTATTACTATATTAATTTGTTCTGTGTTGAATCTAGGTTAAAGAAATTTGGGAGTCTCAACTTTTCTTGACTGTGGTTCTGACTAATTGTGAGCTGAATATTTGTGGTGAAATCTAGAACTTGAGTCTTATTTTCTGCTAGATTGTGTACTGCTGGATCGGTATTTGGGTATTAAAATTTCTGTCTTGTTGCTTCTGATTAATCACCATTGCAGAATGGGAAAAAAGAAAGAACAGTTGCGTTATCCAGTTCCTGAGAAACAGTCAGCAGCTCCTACGTGACGTTTTAGTCGCCTACAGTCTCTTCCAGGCTTTGGTAGAAACTTTACAGGAGTCGGATCATCTTCGACAGTACCTATCGATATTCCAGATGTTTAGGATCAAAATGATCCTCTTGATGATGTTGATCGAGCAGTTGAGGCCGTGGTAGAAGAGTCTTCATCAGAATCTGATGCACCCCCTTCGCCTCATTCAGTCCCACAACCGATCCCTCCTCCAGCTCTGAGAAAGCGCTTCAAGATGAAATGTACCAAATCGGTACAACCACTTAGATGTCATCCTGCTGCCAGATTGCTAGTATATAAAGCAGTCTCCTTCAAAATTTTCACTTCAACTACTAAGGAAAAATGGAGTACCTTGTCAGATACTGGGGTCGTGATGGATCGACCTATTAATCTGGATGAATTTCACATTCAGGGTGTTGGACCTCGATCTTTTAGTAGAATTTAGAACTAGTAAATGAAATTCAATGAGTATTTTTGCATATGAATTGTGTTATAGATGTTTTGTGCCTTAAGAAAAATTGATGAGAAAAGAATTGATTAGTTTTGATGGCTTCGATATTTAAGTAAATTTGTATGGGTTATGAGATATGAGAGTAAAGTGAATGAGTTGATTGAAATGGAAGTTGAAAATTAAGAAATAAAGAGTGAAAGTGTGAGAATTTGTTGAATTGTGAAGTTTGACTTTTTGGAGTAAAAAGTTGACCTTTTGATTTAGGAAGATTTTGAGAAAATAATTTTCATGGAACTTGTAGTGTCTGTTGAGAGCTTTCTGTCGCCATAAAGTTTGATATTGTTCGATATCGAGAGTGAAAATTATGATCAGTCAAAGTTAAGTAAAATGTCTATAAGTGTACATTTAGGTGTACAGTGTTTTGAGGCAAATTATGGATTGATATGTTATGAATTAAGTTAAGTGGTCTTCATGAAAGTTGTAGGATTGTTTTTGATCTTTACATTGATATAAAATATGACATGTTTGGACCTTGGAGTTGAAAGGTAGAAATTTTCAAAGTTGAGTTATTGTTTAGGGATTTATTAAGTTGGGCAGAAAGTTTGGTTGGATTCTTGAACCCTTTAGAGTTGGATTTGATTTTTGAGTTCTTCAAGGAAGTTGTGGAACTTCCTTTGAGCTTTCCATTGATACCAAATTTGTCAAATTTGTAGTTTGGGAGCAAGAGTTATGAATTTTTGAAGTTCAGTGTTTAAAAAAAAATTCAGAGCCAGTGGCTCGTGATCGCGAACCGGTTGTGACCGTGAGCTGGCTGCTGTTCTTCGAGGGTCGCACTCGCGACCCAGCTTTTCTTCGAGGCTCGCGATCGTGAGCCGGTCGCGATCGGTAGCCGGCCTTTTCGCGATCGCGAGCCGACTATTGATTTTTGAGCCTAATTCTTATGTATTTGAAATTTGTTCCACTCTTTTGCTTATATCTTTTCCGTTTGACATCCGATTGATCCGATTTTTGAAGCGTTGGATTCCTAAGACTTTCCTCTATTTGTTAATGGGAAATTATGAATTTTTGAGATTAAATTGAGTATGGTTGATTTAATCAAAGTGAGTTGGGAAAGTTTTTGAACATGGTTCAATATTTTGAGAAATTCTCGATCTGTGGAGATCCGATTGAATTGATTCTTGAGGAAAAATAAAATAGAGACATAGGGCTACAAGTCATATGAAGGAAGTGAATTTCAATTTAGCCCCTAAGACTTTCAATTTCTGAATTGAAGTTCTGATTAGTGTTCAGTCTTGGATTGGAAAAATTTGAAAGTATTTTGGCTATAATTTTTTCTCTAGTCATCCAAATGAGGTGATTCTTGATTTGGATTAAACTAGAAATGTAACACCCAAATACCCCCTGGGAGGATATGTGGATGCCACCCAAGACAGTACAATCAAAATCAAAACATTTCACACA
>JAOTAZ010000008.1:30268586-30281961 GCA_025629785.1 Erythroxylum oxycarpum | reverse complement strand
TTTAACATAATTTTGAATCAAGATTTAGTGAAGAGATGTTATTTGATATAAAAGAAATTGAAAATGGATGAAGGTGTAATCAAATAATGTATCGTTTTGGACACAATGGTAGATATCACAAAGGTCTTCTTCAGCACCAAAATTATCTATAAGTTGCACCTACTCCTTTACACAACAATATTACTTAGATTCGTTTAAGCAAGACTCAACCTATTTCACATGATCGCCAACTAACAGTCTAATTCTCAAACGCTTAAGGACTCTCATAGTGTTTAACTCTCGCACTCGTAAGAAAACAAGAAAAGCAATAGTGATGACAACAATAGAAGCAAAGAGGAGATATAGCAATAATGTTAAATCTTTATTACTTCCCTCAAAGTATACAAATGAATGTTCTCTCAACTCTATATGAGGAGTAAGATTCAAATGAGCTATATATAGGCGCCAAGGCTTGGGGGAACAAGTTAGAATCATAATAGAACACTACTACTCGTGATCACATCTTATGTTATCAAATTACATCATTATCTTATAAGATAACATCCTTATCTAAATAGAATTCTATATGATAAGGTCTATTTACTTCCCAACTAACAAGATAAAATATTACACATGAGCTACCCTATTCACGAAGAAATCCACTATCTTCAGATGATCCTCTTGCGTGGTCTTTATCTTTTAGCACTGATGTTTCTCCTACGTGATCTTATCCGTCACATCATCAAAGATCCCCACGATCTCTATCTGTTGATGATGAATCATCCAATCCAAAGCTAGTTATAGCACACTGGTTTGATTCAACGCTTACCCATGTCAAGACCATTAATCATGGTCCGTCCATTTGAGTCCCACTAAATCCTTAGTCCATCAAGAACTTAACCTTAGTTACGTCAACTTGTATACGGTCTGAAACTCTATCAAAACTCGCTTCATGCTTAATCTAACGTGCTAAGTCACCTTGAAACTTTCACATGCCATCGTTATACGCATGATCTAGCTAACCTTGCACCCAAGGTTCGTCTCCAGTTAGTTTTGAAGTGCTTTCATGTGTTAAGAGGCTAATAGTAGATGTGCGTATTGTTAATTTATGCCCTTGTAGCTAATTTTTGGTTGTATATTTATTTGTATAAATTTTGGTTTTAATCAATAAAGGACATTCTTTATGTTTGTGTATTTATTAATTATTTAATTATTAATTATAAAGATAAAATCTCTGGAATAATTGTTAAGCAATTATAATTATAATGTGATTATAATTGTGAGATTCGAATTGCATTTTGTATTATTCCTAGTCATAGTTTCGTCAAGATGGGGTATTGATAAAATAGTTAGACTAGCACATATTTGTTTTTTTTATGAAGAAAGTAATTGATCTCATAGATTAAAGTGTCGAGATATTTAAACAAACATACGGGCGCTTATTAGAGAATAAGTTCAATGAACTGACCTAATTATGAGAACCCCGAATGGAACATTACTTGTGCGTTTGTGGATTATCTCATTATGATGGTTGTATAATTGATCCTTAGACTTTAGATTACCAAAGTTATCTTATATAGGAATTACTATGTTTTTATGCTACTTATGTTCTATTCTTAGAGTAGTTCAATCCGATAGTTATTGGATATAGTATAAACTATGTGGAGATAGTTGAGTAAATTAATAAAGAATTCATTGCCCTAAAGTAATTAGGGAGAATATTATGTTGTTTTTGATTAGTAATGATTTTAGGAATCTCTGACCAGAGTAAATTGAAATTTGAAAATTTTGTTTTCAAATATCAATTATAAATCATTTACTAATTAGCATGAACGAACATGATTGGATTATTTAGAGTATACACGAATTCCATACTCTAATTTCAATTAGAGCATTAGATGACGAAATGATTAATTTATACATTATAGCCATGCATAGACAGGTTAAGTCAAACCACTTTGACATTTCTAATATTTGGATGGTCATGACATGTTGTTAGACGTCAATCATAATCTATGATTGTAAGTTGTTTAATTAGGAAATTAAATATATATTAAAAGGAGTTTTAATTTATCTGATTCTAAATATGAATTAAAATTATAATTTATAATCATTGTCAACATATTAGGAGCCTAATGAGTCACACATAAAAGGTCTATAAAGGAGAAAGAAAAATTTGAATTAAGTTGGACTTAATTGAGAAGTTTTAGAAACTTTAAAGGTCAATATGTGATATTTGATCTTATAAGGATTTATTAATAATTATAATTAAAGTTTGACTTTAGTTGTAATTTTAATAAAATCCAAGGATATGAAAAATAAGATTTTTCATATAAAAGGAAAGATTAGAAAATGAGGCTAGCACTTCATATGTTTTTCCTCTCAAATTCGATTTGAGTTTTCTCCGAATAGATCCGTGGATATTGTTAGAGGCCAGACGTTTGAACGGCTTATGGAGTTGACATTTTCGGAGAAGTAAGAAATTGTATTGGAAATCAAGAAAAGGTTAGTTTTATGTTTCGAATTTAATTATATTAAAATTGATTCTGTGGAAAAAATTTAAATTCATTTCGCTGCGCCTAGATTCGATCTTGCGTATATTTTCCAACATTGGCCTCATCAGATCGAAGTGTTTCAGTGGAGGGTTGCACCAGTTGTCATATTGTTTGCTATAGTTTGGAGGGCAGAAATTCGTTGCAGTAACTGTGATAGAGCCAACACCTTTTATGCACCAATGAGGGTCATCAACACAAATTATTTCAAAGCAAGCTCCACAAGTTAAGCCATCGTTGAAAAGTGCTGCGCTCAGTGCAGTTGTGGCTAATCCATATCCTTGTGTGAATAGATCGCCATACCCGCAAGCCCCATATGCAAATAACCAAGACCAGCTTTTGTTTTTTTTTTTTTGACTTAGCCAAATGAACTTACAATATATATGAAAATGAGATTGAAATCTTGTTGATGAATGTGACTAGTTCAAGTGTTGCTGAATGTGCCTTTTCTTTTTAAAATAGTTAAGAAGAAAAGCAAAAGAAGATTATTAAAAAAATTCTAAAATTACCCATTGTCCCTGCTCCTTGCTCATCGCCATAGAATGTTGCATGTGCATAATCCCAATGATCTACATTTACACTGACAATTATCTCACTCAAAACTACACACAAAGTACCTATCCAAAGAAAGGATATGGTGAGATCCCCAGAACTAGCCATCATCTATTGGCAAAGATGTACAACACACTCTAAAGCTTGTTGATTATGCTAAACTTATTCACAATATATATTTGTAGGCATCAATTTAGAAGCAAAATATGCAGTAAATTAATGAAAAATATCTCAGCAATTTCCCTTTATATATGATATTATTTGTTTTTTAGGTAACTTAGTAATTTAATAAGTCAACAAAAAAGAGTCAGAGATTATCCAAGGTGCAAATCTGATTCCAAAATCAAAATGAAGCAACTAGACCTAAGAAAAACAGGAAAAACTCTACAACGACTGCTTCCTTGAGGGGAATAAAAGTAGGATACTAAATCTAGTTCTATACAAAGAAGTAGATCACTACAGTCAAACTTATTTATACCTTCTGTTAGGATATATTTTATATATATCTTATTTGGTTTTGGCATTTTAAATTGGACATAGGAATTATTATATGCTTTGAAAATCACTAGCGTGAAAAGGGGATGGCATGGGTTAATTGATTATTGAATAAAAGTTGCAGAAAAAATATATGAGTTGTGTAGCGAAGATTGTGAGGCTGGGGGTTAACGGTGGATTAAGTAAAAACATACGGTGGGTATCTTATATCTTGAGGTTAATTGTTGAATATGCGTGTGGGTGTGGCATCATTGTGCAACTGAAGAAATCTATTTTGATTATGCTTCCTTTTTTAAGTGGATTCTTTGAAATCTATTAAGATATGTGAATATCTCCTTGGTGAGTAAGAAGTCTATAGGTTCACGCAAGTTGAAGAAAAGATATGCAATGAATTGCTTTACGCATGCGTGGATATTGGGTTATGTGAGAATTGTGGCTGCTTGGTTTTTTGCACTTCTCTTTTTGGGCTGATTGTGTGAGCGTCTTCGAGCAGCTCTTTTGTTATTCTTATATTATCTCTAGTAAGGAGGTCACGCCTGAGGTGGGGTTGCTGATTTTCTGGGCATTACTGATCAGCTGTTGGTTGTGGAACAGAGAAGGATTATTGTTTGTGAATGCGTGATTTATTGGAGCAGCAACTTGATTATATTGGTGAACAATTTCAGATCTGAAAAATTGACTTTTCTTGTTTTATTTGTTTATGCTTTTGAATGGAAATAGTTAGGAAAATCCTCTGACGAGGTTAACGCGAGTCGGTCGTGTTATTGGGCGTGAAGATCTTTTATAGGTAGTTAGGTTGTGGGTCGGTTACATAGATTGGGTCTTACGGGGTAGATCAATCTGGTGTAATTTTTTGTGAACTACAGTGAAAGAATTTAATCTGGGTGAGGGCCCCACAGACGTAGGCAAAGTGTGCCGAACAGCGTTACCAAACGTCGGTGTATTTGTTATTTTGCAGTTGTGATTTGTTATTCACTTGCGCGTAGAAAAATTTGAGGATAGTCTACGAATTGATTAACGATTTAATTATTTCAATTGGTATCAGAGCGGGTCACCAGTTCAGAACTTTGTAGCAAGTTGGTGTAGATCCAAGATTCGCAAATATGGCTACGAGAAAGGGTGCATCAATCACCAAACCTCCATTATTGGATGGATTGAATTATCCATCATGGAAATCACAAATGAAATTCTTCATTCAAGCTCAGGGGACAAGAGCCTGGCATTCGGTAGTACACGGTTGGACTCATCCAATGATTGTTGATGATAAAGGAGAGACAATTCAGAAAGATCCATCTGAATGGACTAGACAGGAAGAAGAAAATGCACTGGGAAATTCACAAGCAATGCACACGATATCCAGTGCCATCGATGAAGGACGCTTCTCCATGATTTTAGCGTGCGAAACAACAAACGAAGCCTGGGATGTTTTGCAAACCATTCATGAAGGATCAAAATCTGTGATATCTTCGAAACTACAAATGCTAGCTGTGCGGTTTGAAGAGCTGAAGATAGATGAGCATGGGACTATCGGAGACTTTCACAAAAAATTGAGAGATATTGTAAATCAAGCATATCAATTGGGAAAGAAGTACTCTAATGTAAAATTGGTTAAGAAAACGTTGAGATCGCTGCCACCGAGATTCATTCCAAAAATTGCAGCAATAGAGGAGGCTCATGATATTAATAATTTGTCATTGGAAAAGGTTATCGACATTCTCACAAATTTTGAGATGAATCTCTTAAGGGGTAAGCAAGAAAGAATCAAAGGATTGGCATTGCAGGTGGAAGCCGGAAAGAATGTGAATAATGGGGAAGATGAGTTAGATGAGAATGAAGACATGATTTTGCTCACTCGAAATTTCGGTAAATGGTTGAAAAGATTGAAGAAAGACAGATCTAATTCTAGACAATACGGTGGGAGTTCATCTAGTAACAACCCAAGACAATAAGTTAAAGCACAAAAAGGCGAACGGAAGGCAAGAAGGATTCAGTGTCATGAATGTCAGGGGTTTGGTCACATTCAATCTAAGTATGCTAACACATTAAAGAAACAAAGAGGAAAGTCCTTCACCACCACCTGGAGTGAAAATGATTCTGAAAGTGATTTTGGCAGTGAAGAGGAATTGGCAAATAATGTTGCACTGGTTGCACTACACAGCAAAAGTTCAGTTACTACACAACAAAAGTCCAGTTACTTGTTTAGCAGCAACTGAGAATAAAGTAACCGACAGCAAAATAGGGAGAAAATTTGAAAATTTTGAAATTAGTTCAGCTCGGGATTTAACATCAAACTATGACAGTGACAGAAGTGGTTGTGATGATAAAGTTGAGGATGCCTATGAGAATTACAAGGCTTTGTATGAGAAATGGATGAAAATGCAGAAAAAGAATAAGAGTTTGAAAGAAGAGAATCTTCGTCTGAAAAATACCATACAATAATTAGAAAGGAAGTTGGCAATGACTTCAGATGAACTTGGTGACGCGAGAATGAAATTAATAAGTACTGAGAAGGGATTGAGGATGTTGAATGGAGGCACGGGGAAACTGAATAAGCTGATTGAAACCGGTAAGGCCAAAGGAAACTTCGAAGACATCGGATACAAAGGAAAGTCTTCGAAAGTTAATCAAGAAAACTCTGACATATTCAGATCAGCCCAAGAGATAAAAGGACCGAAAAAAGGTAGAAGATTCATACCCATATGTCATTTTTGTGAGGTAATTGGGCACATAAGGCCGAGATGTTATCAGCTATTATAAATGTTGTTTGAAAGAAAGCAAGGTCGAAAAGGTATGCATAACTCACAAACATTTCAACATCAACCTTCAGCGTCTAGATATTCTTGGGTAAAAAGAAGTGAGTTGCAAGTCCTCGTAGCATGTACATCGATGAAAGCAACATTACAACATGGCTGGTATTTTGATAGTGGATGTTCACGTCATATGACGGGGGAAAAGACCTACTTGACTGATTATCATATCTGTATGGACGATCATGTGACTTTTGGAGATGGAAAGAAAGATTCCATGATTGGTAAAGGAACATTGTGCGTGGATGGCTTGCCCCTCTGAAGAATGTGCTTTACGTCGATGGGTTGAAAGCAAATCTAGTAAGTATAAGCCAACTATGTGATAATGGTTTGTTAGTTAAATTCACAAGTGATGAATGCAGGGTACTTACCGAACAAGGTGAATGCATCGTGAGTGACAAGCGATCGGCTGACAACTGTTACACGTTGCAAGTCATAACTACTTGTAATTCAGCTACTCATGAAAATAACATTGAGTTGTGGCATCAAAGGCTTGGACATGTGAACTTTGATCTTATAAACAAGTTGACAAAATTGGAGGCTGTAAGGGGTCTAGATAAAATGAACAAAGAAGGGACATCAGTTTGCAGCGCATGTCAGATGGGAAAACAGCAAAGAGTACCACACAAAAGGTCAGATATGTTTCCTCATCTCGTATACTTGAGTTAGTTCACCTAAATCTTATAGGTCCAACACAGCATGAGAGTATTGGTGGAATGAAATACTTTTTAATTTGTGTAGATGATTTTTCAAGATACACTTGGGTAGCATTTTTTAAAGAAAAATCATATGCATTTAAGGCTTTTAGAAGCCTATGTGTGCAGGTGATGAATCTGAAAAATTTGACCATATTGAGAATTCGATCGGATCACTGAAGAGAATTTGAAAGTGCAAGCTTCAATGAGTTTTGTAATGAATATGTCATCTCACAAGAATTTTCAGCACTCAAAACTCCACAACAAAATGAAGTTGCAGATAGGAAAAATAGAACTCTCCAAGAAATGGCTAGATCTATGCTGAATGGGAGCAAAATGTCTATGAGATTTTGGGCTAAAGCGATGAACACAACGTGCTACATATGCAATAGAGTGTATCTTCGAAACTTCCTAAATAAAACGTCATATGAACTTTGGAGAGATAAGAAACCAGATGTGAGCTACTTTCATATCTTCTGAAGCAAATGCTATATTCTTCGAGACCGTGAGCAACTTGGAAAATTTGAAAACAAAAGTGATGAAGGAGTATTTATTGGATACTCAATTCACAGTAAAGCCTATAGAGTGTATAATCAAAGAACAAGGAAGGTGCAAGAATCCATCAATGTTGTAATAGATGATGCATCCTTGATGAGTGATCATGTGGTTGAAGATAGAAAAGCCCCAGATTTACAGTTGGCTACTGCAGATAAAATAGTTGCAGAAAGTGTACCATCAGTTACTGCAGATGGAGCAGCTGCAAAAAGTGATTCACAGTTAGTTACTGTTAAGGAAGTAACTGCAGAAACTGGAGAGTTTTCAGTTACTTCAGATGATGATGCAGTCAAGTCACTGGAAGATAATCTGAACCGAGGCTCTTCATCTCAAACATGAAGAAACCAACAAGAAGAAAATGTTATCGGGGATATGAGTGAAAGAAGAAGAACGAGAGAGAGAAAAAAGGTCAACTACAGAGAGCTTGCAGGATACTTATGTTATACTTCCTCACTTGAACCAAAAAATGTTAAAGAAGCACTACAAGATGAATATTGGACAGTAGCTATGCAAGAAGAGTTGATTCAATTTGTACAGAATGATGTATAGGAACTAGTGCCAAGACCACCGGCTACAAATGTAATTGGTACAAAATGGGTGTTTCGGAATAAAACAGATGAAAAGGGTAATGTGAGCAGGAACAAAGCTAGGTTAGTAGCTCAGGGATACTCTCAAGTGGAAGGAATAGACTTCAATGAAATATTTGCACCTGTGGCACGACTAGATTCAATCAGATTACTATTGGGCATAACTTGTGTTAAAAGTTTCAAACTTTACCATATGGATGTAAAGAGTGCTTTTTTGAATGGATTCATACAGGAATAAATGTTCGTGGAGCAACCGAAAGGCTTTATTAATTCAGCTCATGCTGATTATGTCTATAAACTGAAGAAAGCTCAAACAAGTACCGAAGGCGTGGTATAAAAGACTCACTCAGTATCTTACCAAGCAGGGGTATAAACGAGGTAACGTTGAAAAAACCTTGTTTATTAAAAGGTGTAAATCAAATCTTATGATAGCTCATATCTATGTTGATGATATTGTGTTTGGTGCTACACGTTCAAAAATGGTCAAAGAATTTGTTAAGCTAATGATGTCGGAATTTGAAATGAGTATGGTGGGTGAGCTAAACTTCTTTTTAGGTTTGCAAGTAAAGCAAATGAAGGATGGCATCTTCATATCGCAAACAAAATATGTTCGCAACATGATAAAGAAGTTCGGTCTTGAGAAAGCTAGACATGCACGAACACCCATGAGTAGCTCAATGAAGTTGAATAAAGATGAGAACGGAAAAAGTGTTGATGAAAGCTTATATTGAAGCATGATTGGTAGCTTATTGTACTTGACTACAAGTAGGCCAAATATCTGCTACAGTGTTGGTGTATGTGCTCGCTATCAATCAAATCCAAAAGAAACACATATGACAGCTGTCAAGAGAATCTTCAGATATATGAGTGGAACATCAGATTTTGAGATTTGGTATACATCAGACTCTACATCTTATCTAGCTGGATACAGTGATGCAGATTGGGTTGGAAACTTAGATGATCGTAAAAGTACTTCAGGGGGCTGTTTCTTTTTAGGAAACAATTTAATCTTGTGGCACAACAAGAAGCAGAATTCAGTCTCACTTTCAACTACTGAGGCTGAATACATAGCCGCAGGTAGTTGTTGTTCACAGTTGCTTTGGATGAAGCAAATGTTAGAAGACTATGGGATTGATCAGAAAGAGTTAACAATATTTTGTGACAACAAAAGTGCGATCGATATTTCGAAGAATCCTGTTCAGAATTTGCGTACGAAGCATATTGATCTTCGACATCAATTTATTCGAGAACTCGTAGAGAGCAAGACGGTCATTTTATCTCATGTATCTACCGAAAAGCAGTTGGCGGATATTTCATCAAACCTCTTGATGCGGTAAGATTTAAGCAACTTATAGGAGCCTTGGGACTATGTGTCCTCTCTCAATAATTTCTGTTTCTTATTATTTGTTTATTTGTTTTTAAAAAAGGAAAAATAAATTCAAAAAAAAAGAAAAGGGGAAAACGTTGCGTCTCTTTAAGGGGTTTAAATCCCTAATTTCTTTTTGTCTCATACTCCTACACCTATTGTCGTCTTCACTCTCACCCCAGACATTGGTCCTAAAATCAAAGGTGGCTCTTCCCATCATCTCTTCATCTTCGGTTGGTGCTCTCTACGTTGGTCTCTCCACCGCAAGCATCGTTCTCCCTAGCAAGCTTCATCAATCGAGCTTCTAAGGTGTGGGCAACGTTCTCTTTTGGTGGTGATTTTTCGGTGGTGCTACTCTTCTCCCATCATTCGTGTTTCACCTTTGTTCCTTGGTGGTTGTCCTTCATCTGGTGATAGATTTTCCTCTCTCTTTATCAACTATTGGGTTATCTGTGAAGTTGAAGCTAAAGTTCGGTCTCATTGGGTGTGTTTGGGTTTGTGTTTTTTTGGTTGAAAATCTGACTGATTTCGTGAGCTACCACTGTATTGAATTGTTCTGTGTTGAATCTGGGTTAAATTGATTTGGAAGCCTCAAATCTTCTTGACAGTGGTTCTAGCTGATTGTGGGCTGAATATTTGTGGTGAAATCTGGAACTTGAGTATTATTTTATATTGGATTCTATACTGATTGGATCGGTATCTGGGTATTAGAATTTCTGTATTGATGCTTCTGATTAATCATCATTGCAGTATGGGTAAAAAGAAAGAACAATTGCATTATCCAGTTTCGGAGACACAGTCAACAGCTCCTACGCGACGCTCCAGTCACTTGCAGTCTCTTCCAGGCTCTAATAGAAGCTTTACACAGGATTTGGATCATCTTCGACAGTACCTATCGATATTCCAGAGGTTTAGGATCAAAATGATCCCCTTGATGATGTTGCTCGAGTAATTGAGGCCTTGGTAGAAGATTTTTTGTCAGAATCTGACGCACCCCCTTCGCCTCATTCTGTGCCACAGTTGGTCCCTCCTCTAGCTCTAAGAAAGCGCTTCAAGATGAAATACAGAAAATCGATACGACCACCTAGATTTCATCTTGCTACCAATTTGCTAGTAGATAGAGCAGTCTCCTTCAAGTTCTTCACTTCAGCTGCTGAGGAAAAATGGAGTACCTTATCAGATACTGGGGTTATGATGGATCGACCTATTAATCTGGATGAATTTCGCAGATAGGGTTTGCACACTCTTCTTACCGAACACTCCTTGCTACATGCCTCCCTGCTTCCACAACACTATGAATCCGTCCAGGTAAAGGAGTTTTATTATAATCTGACAAGTGATATTCTTAATGTGAATGCTGCCTCTTTTTCTGTTGTTTATGTGAGGGGTAGGGTCATTAGTTTTGATGCAATTCGGCTGAATGTGTTTTTGAGATTTGACAATAAGGTTGATAATTCTCTATATGATGATGAGTGAGAAATTTCAACCGATCAGATTGCCACTGTCTTAATTACTGGTAAACTCACTGCTTGGCCGTTGACTTCTGCTTTTCGATCTTCAATGCTTACACAGAAATACTTTGTTCTATTCAAGCTGATAGTCACCAACTGGATGCCAAGTACTCATGTGGTGACTATATATCTGGCTCAAGCCAAACTTCTTTACGCTATAGGAACGGGAGTCCGCTTTAATCTTGGTTGCCACATCATCGACTCCCTGCTGGATATTGAGAGTAAGCCCCACTCTCTCTTGTATTTTCCTTGTTTAATCTCACAGTTTTTGTATTCCAATGGAGTCTCCAGGCTTGAATCAAGTATCTTGAAAACTGTTCTCCTGATGAACATTTCACCAAGTATTTTTTAGCAACCACGGATGGTGGACTTGCCATATATTGCCTCAGGTCCTTCAGATGCCTCGGGTCCCTCCACCGTCAATCCCAATGCTGCTTTATTCTCTGAGCTTAAGCGTATTGAAGGTGTTTTGCAAGCCACAACTGAAGTCGTTCGTCAATTGAAGCACCGAGTCTTCAGTCTTCAGGTGCTCCTTAATTTCTTTTTGTCATCTCTTGTCTCAAAGGGGGAGACAACCCACAGATAAGCAGTGTCTTTTTCTTCTTTTGTTGGACACTTGTAATTTGTTTGTTGCTTGTTGCTGTTCGGATTTGGTTGGATTTGATTTGGACTTATGGTGGCATATTTACTTGAATATTGAATTGAGAGGGAGCTTCAACATTTACTGCCTACTTGCGTGCTGGTTTAGAAGTTGAGACAAAAATGTCAAAAAATGGGGAGATTGTTAGGATTTATTTTAAATATATCCTATCCTTGTTTTTGGCATTTTTATTGGACATGGGAATTATCGTAAATCTTGAAGATTTGTTTTAATCGGAGATTGTTTATTGGAGATTACGTTTTTGAAATTGGGATATTCACTTTACGTGATCAATGTGGAATTGGAGTCACGTACCACATAATTAGAATTTATGTTTTAAGGAATTTCTATAGTCCATGTTTGGAAAGGTACTATTAAAAAGAAACCTAGCATGTGTGGGAGTGCCACTATTGTCTTATGTGTTATGTGTTCCTAAAGTGAGTGGGAGCTTGGCTGCATATATGAGCTTTTGACTATACTGGAGAATAACGTCTGATTGTGCGATTTTGGCTGCTGCTCTATTTTTGCCTTTTTGCTGGGTTGATTGCATGGGGTTCTTGGTGAGCAGTCTTTTTCCATTGCATGGGGTTGATTGATGGGTTGTTTTTGCTTTTGAGTAAAAATAGTTAGGAAAATCCTCTGACGAGGTTAACACGAGTTGGTCGTGTTATCGGACATGAAAATATTTCACGGGTAGTTAGGTTGTGGGTTAGTTACATAGATTGAGTGATACAGGATTAGATCAATCTTGTGTAATTTTTGCGAACTACAATGACAGTGATCAATCTGGGTGAGGGTCCTGCAGACGTAAGCAAAGTGTATCGAACTGCATTACCAATCGTCGGTGTCTTTGTTATTTAACATTCGTGAGTTTTTTGCTTTGCTTGTGTGAAAAATATTTTTAGAAAGCCTGCAAAATATTTACCACTTAAGAATTTCACACTCCACTATAACGTGATTTACTCAAGCACTTGTGACTAACATAGACCAAGGCTGCACATACTCCAAGTAAAGGGGAAGAGTTATGCACATATGGAGTCACATATGTCCAAAATGTTATTTGCCCTTCAACGTTATTTGCCCATACACCTTTAATCAACCCACAACAAATCACAGGCCAAGTCACACACGCAAGTCACCCTCACTTTAGCAATCTCACAATATCCATACATCCATTAACGTAATTCACACAAACTTTCATTAAATATAGGCTTCTATTTTTGTTTCAAGTCTTATCCAAGAATTTAATTCAAATAAGAAGTATTACTTGTTTACACTTTATCTTAATTTAGATTTTGTTAAGCAATATCTTAAAAATCCAATACTCAAAAATGCCAAAATTTAATAATGAAATAGAAAATAAAATTCTTAACATAATGAATAATACAACCATTAAAATTATATAAAATAAAACAAAATGATATATATATATATATACATACACACACAGACATTTCAGTAACAAGCTGACCGAAATGGCAGAGTTTTGAGAAATTTTGCACAAATATTACCTTGATGAGGGATAATTTGGCCTATTTGATTTCATTTTTAATTTTAATTTTTTAAAAAAGTGTTTGTTTGAATTTCATGTTTTTTTTTTTCAGTTTTCAAAAATTTCAAAGTTATAAAAGGTTTT
>JAOTAZ010000008.1:30248619-30268486 GCA_025629785.1 Erythroxylum oxycarpum | reverse complement strand
TGGTCTTTTAATAAAACTAATAAAAATAACAATTGAAATTGTGCAGAAATTAAAAACAAGAAAACCATAATTTAAACTTTAAATCCCTAATTGAAATCTATGCAGAAACTTAAAGACAAATAAACAAGAAAATTAAATTAACTAAATCCCTAATCTAAGAATAAACTAATTGGAATTTGTAAAGGAATTAAACCATGAAAATAATTAAAGAACCATGCGGTAGCCTAGGATGGGCGTTGAATAAAAAGAAACCACAAAAGAAAAGCAAGATGCGTCAGCCAACCAAGGAGAGTGCTTTGATCTGGAATGGAAATATGCGATGAATATATGAAATAAGGAGAAAATCAGTTGCGGCAGCCTTAGGAGCAGATGATGTGCGATGACGATTGCTGTTGAAATAAATGAAAAACGTGAATGGCCAATGGTGCGGCAGCCAGGATGAACGTGCGATGATAAATCAAAAGCAGGGAACCAGCGACAGAACAAGAGAATGGGTATGCATCAGCGTGGACCAAGGGAAAGAACAAGGTGAGTGCGTCGATATGTTGGTGCTACTGGAGGAATTGAGGGACGTGGGTCCAGGAAGAAATAAATTGCGGCAGCCAGGAAATCATAAACTAGAAAACGACGATGCTGATTGCTGAATAACGAAGAACCAGATTAAAACCAATTGCGGCAATGTCTCCAACAAGAAATAAAAATACGAAGGTCTATGAAACAAGGATAAAATCAAAATCCGGCAGTTTCTAGGAGAAAACGATAACCTAAACTAAAACCTATTCTAAGAAAGGAGAATAGAACGATGATCTGGAAAACCAGCCCCCCAAGGCCATGCGGCTATTGCTGGATAAATAGAAAAATCCGATGGTCTTCTTCTTGAATTAAACCTCTTCATTATCTTGATTTGACTTGATCTATATTGATTGGTCTTTTAATTTTGGTGGAAGACATCTTGAAAAGAAGTTCAGCAAATCTTGGATAGTTGCGTTCTAATTGGAGATGGATTTTGGAATTTTTGCAGATTCAGGATTCTGTCCTTAGGCGCGCCCACGCCTAGTCTTTGTTTTTCGGCCAGACTGGAATTTTCGAATTTCTTTCCATATTTTTCCTCTTTTCGATCCTTTCTCGTCTTTACGGCATTGGAAACCACCTGTGAACATTTATAGAACAATTTCCTTAATTTCAGATAATAATTTCAACACCTTAAAATTAATTACGCCCAAAATATGTGTAATTAAATTGACTTATCAAGAACACTCCAAGAAATGGACAGATCTATGCTGAATGGGAGCAAAATGTTAGGGCCCGATCCCTTTTTGGTGAATTCTTGAGCTAGAGAAATCCAATTGAGGTACTTTTTGATTCTAATTAATCTAGAGACAACAAATTCTATTTTAGCTTTAGAATCGGATGTAATTATGGGCCCTAAGTAGATCGATTTCATTGAGGAAGATTAGGGTAAATTTGTCAAGATTCGTTCGGGAGTAAATGAAAGAAGTTCGATTTGAGTTTCTTCTGTGGTAAGGAATCCCTCCCTCGTAGGTTGCGCGTCTAGGTGTCACGTAGGACGTCGGGCATGTGTCTCACCAGGGTGGAGTTTCAACACAAAATGTCTATGAGATTTTGGGCTGAAGCGGTGAACACAGCTTGCTACATATGCAATAGAGTGCATCTTCGAAATTTCCTAAACAAAACATCATATGAACTTTGGAGAGGAAAGAAACCAGATGTGAGCTACTTTCATATCTTCATAAGCAAGTGCTATATTCTTCGAGGCCGTGAGAAACTTGGGAAGTTTGAAAGCAAAAGTGATGAAGGAGTATTTATTGGATACTTGAATCATAGTAAAGCCTATAAAGTGTATAACCAAAGAATTAAGAAAGTGCAAGAATCCATCAATGTTGTCATAGATGATGCATCCTTGATGAGTGATCATGTGGCTGAAGATAGAAAAACTCTAGATTTACAGTTGGTTACTACAGATAAAATAACAGCAGAAAGTGAATTTCAGCCAGTTACTACAGATGGGGCAGCTGCAGAAAGTGATTCACAGTTAGTTACTATTAAGGAAGTAACTGCAGAAACTGGAGAATTGTTAGTTACTTCAGATGATGATGTGGTCAAGTCTTTGGAAGATAATCTAAACCGAGGCTCTTTATCTCAAACCCGAAGAAACCAACCAGAAGAAAATGTTATTGGGGATATAAGTGAAAGAAGACAAATAAGAGAGAGAAAAAGGGTAAACTATAGAGAGATTGCACGATACTTATGCTATAATTCCTCACTTTAACCAAGAAATGTTAAAGTAGCACTACAAGATAAATACTGGATAGCAGCTATGTAAGAAGAGTTGATTCAATTTGTACGGAATGATGTGTGGGAACTAGTGCCAAGACCACCGGTTACTAATGTAATCGGTACAAAATAGGTGTTTCGGAATAAAACAGACGAAAAGGGTAATGTCACCAGGAACAAAGCAAGGCTAGTAGCTCAAGGATACTTTCAGGTGGAAGGAATAGATTTTGATGAAACATTCGCACATGTGGGATGACTCGAATCGATCAGATTATTACCAGGCATATCTTATGTTAAAGTTTTTAAACTTTACTAAATGCATGTTAAGAGCGCCTTTTTGAATGGATTCATATAGGAAGAAGCCATTGTGGAGCAACCGAAAGGCTTTATTGATTCAGCTTATGCCGATTATGTCTATAAACTGAAGAAAGCACTTTATGGCCTCAAATAAGCACCGAGGGCATGGTATGAAAGACTCACTCAGTATCTTATCAAGCAAGGGTACAAACGAGGTAACGTTGACAAAATTTTGTTTATTAAAAGGTGTAAATCAGATCTTATGATAGCTCAGATTTATGTTGATGACATTGTGTTTGGCGCTACACGTTAAAAAATGATTGAAGAATTTGTTAAGCTAATGATGTCGGAATTTGAAATGAGTATGATGGGCAAGCTCAACTTCTTCTTAGGTTTGCAAGTAAAGCAGATGAAAGATGGCATCTTCATGTTGCAAACAAAATATGTTCGCAACATGATAAAGAAGTTCGGGCTTGAGAAAGCTAGACATGCACGAAAACCCATGAGTAGCTCAATGAAGTTGAATAAAGATGAGAATGGGCAAAGTGTTGATGAAAGCTTATATTGAAGCATGATTGGTAGCTTATTGTACTTGACTGCAAGTAGGCTAGATATCTGCTACAGTGTTGGTGTATGTGCTCGTTATCAATCAAATTCAAAAGAAACACATATGACAGCTGTCAAGAGAATCTTCAGATATGTGAATGGAACATTAGATTTTGAGATTTGGTATACATCAAACTCTATATCTTATCTAGCTGGATACAGTGATGCAGATTGGCTGGAAACATAGATGATCGCAAAAGTACTTCAGAGGGCTGTTTCTTTTTGGGGAATAATTTGATCTAATGGTATAGCAAGAAGCAAAATTCTATCTCACTTTCAACCGTTGAAGCTGAATACATAGCCGCAGGCAGTTGTTGTTCACAGTTGCTTTGGATGAAACAAATGTTAGAAGATTATGGAACTGATCAGAAAGAATTAACGATCTTATGTGATAATAAAAGTGCGATTGATATTTCGAAGAATCCTGTTCAGCATTCGTGGACGAAGCATATTGATCTTCAACATCATTTCATTCGAGAACTTATGGAGAGCAAGAAGGCCATTTTATCTTATGTATCTACCGAAAAGCAGTTGGCAGATATTTTCACAAAACCTTTTGATGCTGTTAGATTTGAGTAACTTAGAGGAGCCTTAGGACTGTGTATCCTCTCTCAATAATTTTTGTTTCTTATTATTTGTTTTTATTAAAAAAAGAAAAATAAATTCAAAAAAAGGGAAAAACGCAGCGTATACTTAGGGGGTTTAAATCCCTAATTTTGTCATTCTCCTACATCTACTGTCGACTTCACTCCTTAACTTTGGGTCTTCTCTTCAAATCAACTTTGCATCCTCACATCATCTCTTCATCTTCGGTTGGTTCTCTCTATGTTGGTCTCTTCACCGCAAGCATCATTCTCAATAGCAATCTTCTTCTGTTAAGTCTCTAAGGTGTGGGCAATGTTATCTTTCGGTGTGGATCTCTCAGTGGTGCTACTCCCTATCATCGTCCGTGTGTCACCCTTGTTCCTTGGTGGTTGTCCTTCATCTGGTAATAGAGTTTCTCTCTTTTTCAACTGTTTGGTTATCCGTGAAATTGAAGATGTATTTCGGTCTCATTGGGTGTTCTTGGGTTTGTGATTTCTGGTTGAAAATTTGACTGGTTTCGTGAGCTATCACTGTATTGACTCGTTCTGTGTTGAATTTAGGTTAAAGTAAATTGAAAGCCTCATATCTTATTGACTGTGGTTCTGGCTGATTGTGGGCTAAATATTTGTGGTGAACTCTAAAACTTGAGTATTATTTTATGCTGGATTCTGTAGTCAGTGGATTGGTATCTGGGTATTAGAATTTCTGCCTTGTTGCTTTTGATTATTCACTATTGCAGTATGGGTAAAAAGAAAGAACAATTGTTTTATTCAGTTTCGGAGAAACAGTCAGCAGCTCCTATGCGACGCTCTAGTCACTTGCAGTCTCTTCCAGGCTCTGGTAGAAGCTTTACAGGAGCCGGATCATCTTCGGCATTACCTATCAATATTCCAGATGTTCAGGATCAAACTGATCCTCTTGATGATGTTGATTGAGTAATTGAGGCATTGGTAGAAGACTCCTCGTCAGAATCTGACGCACACCCTTCGCCTCATTCAATCCCACAGCCGATCCCTCCTTCAGCCCCGAAAAAGTGCTTCAAGATGAGATGTAGCAAATCGGTACGACCACCTAGATTTCATCTTGCTGCCAGATTGCCAGTAGATAGAGCAATCTCCTTCAAGTTCTTCACTTCAACTGTTGAGGAAAAATGGAGTACCTTGTCTGATACTGGGGTCGTGATGGATTGACCTATTAATCTAGATGAATTTCGTAGTCAGGGTTTGCACACTCTTCTTACCGAACACTCCTTGCTTCATGCCTCCCTGCTTCCACAATACTATGACTCCGTCCTGGTAAAGGAGTTTTATTCTAATCTGACAAGTGATATTCTTAATGTGAATGCAACTTCTTTTGGTGTTATTTATGTGAAGGGGAGGGTCATTAGTTTTGATGCAATTCGGCTAAATGTGTTTTTGGGATTTGACAATATGGTTGCTAATTCTCTATATGATGATGAGTGGAAAATTTCAACCGATCGAATTGCCACAGTCTTAACTGGTGGTAAACTCAATGCTTGGCCATCAACCTTTGCTCTTCGATCTTCAATGCTTACACAGAAATACTTTGTTCTATTCAAGCTGATAGTCACCAATTGGATGCCAAGTACTTATGTGGTGACCATATATCTAGCCTAAGCCAAGCTTCTTTACGCTATCGGAACGAGAGTCCGCTTTAATCTTGGCCGCCACATCATCGACTCTATGCTGGCTATTGAGAGTAAGCCTCACTCTCTCTTATATTTCCCATGTTTAATCTCACAATTTTTGTATTCCAATGGAGTCCCCAGGCTTGAATCAAATATCTTAGAAACTGTTCCCCTGATGAATATTTCACCAAAGATTTTTCTGCAACCACGGGTGGTGGACTTGCCATATGCTGCCTTGAGTCCCTCTACCATCAATCCCAATGCTGCTTTATTCTTTGAACTTGAGCGCATTAAAGGTGTTTTGCAAGCTACAAATGAAGCCGTTAGTCAATTGAAGCACCGAGTTCTTCAGTCTCCGGGTGCTCCTTAATCTCCTTTTGTCATCTCTTGTCTCAAAGGGGGAGACAACCTATAGATAAGCAGTGTCATTTTTCTTCTTCCCACAGATAAGCAGTGTCATTTTTCTTCTTTGATTGGACACTTGTAATTTGTTTGTTACTTGTTGCTCGGAGTTGGTTTGGAGCTAGCTTATGGTGGCATATGTACTTGAATATTGAATTGAGGGGGAGCATCAACATTTTATATATCTTTAAATGTTCAATTACTACCTACTTGTGTGTTGGTTTAGAAGTTGAGACAGAAATGCCAAAAAAGGGGGAGATTGTTAGGATGTATTCTAAATATATGTCATCTTTACTTTTGGCATTTTTATTGGACATGAGAATTACCATAAATCTTGAAGATTTGCTTTAATTGGAGATTGCGTATTGGAGATTACGTTTTGGAATCCATTTTGAAAAGGAGTCTATCAAAAAAACCTAGTGAGTGTGCGTGTGTTACTGAAATTGAAAAGGTCACGTGCAACTGAAGTTGAGTGGATTTGTGGCTGCGCATATGTTCTGTTGCTTTTGTAGAGAGAATTGGGCATTGCAGAATGATATTGGCTGCTGCTCTGTTTTTCCTTTGATCTTCTATTTGAGCTGATTGCGTGGAATTTTGGAGCAGTTGTTTTTCATTATTTTTATCTCTAACAAGCAGTCTACATATTATGCGAAGTTGCTGATTTTTTTGGGCCCTTAAAGTTGTCTATTAGTTACAGCACAAAGGAGTTTTCATTGTTGATGGTTGCATGACGTACTTGTGCAGTGGCTGGCTCATGTCCGTGGATAACTTCTAATGTGGGAGTTTATTTTTCTTTGTTTTGTTTGTTCTTGCGTTTGAGTAAAAATAGTTAGGAAAATCCTCTGACAAGGTTAACACGAGTTGGTCGTGCTGTCGAGCGTGAAGATCTTTCACAAGTAGTTAGGTGGTGTGTTAGTTACCTAGATTGAGTGGTACAAGGTTAGATCAATCTTGTGTAATTTTTGCAAACTACAGTGAAAATGATTAATCTGGATGAAGGCCCCGCAGACGTAAGTAAAGTGTGCCGAACTATGTTACTAAAAATCGGTGTCTTTGTTATTTTGTATTTGTAAGTTTTTGCTTTACTTGTGCGAAGAATAATTTGTGAATAGTCTGCGAATTAATTAACAACTTAGTTATTTCAATATTATAGCGTGGGAGTAGCTTTTAAACTTCTAAACGGATACTGCTCTCTATTTTCTGTCACGAGAAGTCCTGACAAAGGATATAGTATATAATAATAGCATCGACGCTTCTCAACTTATTATGGATGTAACTTTTTGGAAACGTATTATATTGTATTACTTAAAGTGTACTCTTTTCCTCTCCATTCTGCCAAAAGTATAACTTACAACCAACATTTAAATTATCATTTTATGAATGAAATGAAAAAAGTTACATATTGTTAGAGCCCCACCTAGACAATTAGTTATGATAACAGCTCAAAAGCAGCTGGAATGAATTTGATGCTTGTGCCTTCTCAAACATGCTATAGTGGTTAGCCTAGAGAATTTTTTTTACCCAAAACCTTGCTTCACTTCATGTTTTAGAATGAATCTAATACAGTAAAGCAAGCATCGAGAAGCATTTCCTATTATTCCTTTCTCAGCATTCTTTTCTTGACTCGGACATAATTGGTAACGATAAATTATATATTCTTTTCCAGAGAAAATTAAAGATGACTTGATTCTAGAAAGAAAGACAAGAATTAAAAAATTAGAAAGATCGCAATTGTAATGCGTAGAGATCTATGTAAAACCTTTATCAAACAAGCAGCTTTACGTCTTTTATAAATCATAAAGAACTTTGAAAAATCTGCAGCTTTATGCTGAAGATGAAGCAATTAAGTCTCGAACAATACAGTGGGGTCGCAGCAGCACTCATCCAGAAGGCAGCAGCAACATAAAGCAGCAAGGCTGAACAAGCCATAGAGAAAGTTGATATTTAGGTAAATTTGGATGACACTTTTAAATATTCTGTGTATAGTATTGGGAATTGCAAATGAAGAGAACGAAGAGAACTACCATCCTTCAAGAAATCCTACATCCTTATTTGGTGGTGGAGCAACAGAGTACTGCGGTGGTGCCATTATCGGCGGAGGCCCTTGACTACCTACATCATATTATTACCATTAATACAAGTCTCAAAACACATATGTTCTCCACTTGAGTATAGGGAAGGTTGAAGTACAAGTCAATCAAATATGCGTCATGCTGAGGAATAATACTTCTTGAATGATCAGAAGAGCAGAAGAGTTAGCAGCAGAAATTTTGGCCTTTTAAGGAAGAAGTAGCAAGTTGCAAAATAATAATAACAAAAACGTTTTAAAGACGCAGAATTTGGTTATTCAACAAACAATCATTAAGATAATCAAACACAACTTGTAGATGATAAAATCAAATCATAGGAAAAATGACAAAATGATGACTTGAAACGTAGAGATATCTCCTCATCATATAACAACAGTTCTCAACACAGACAAAGCTCAACTTGGGTAATTTGACATGCAAAATTTTGAAGGAGTACAGCTATAGGGTAACTGAGAAAAGCATGGCTACCTGGGGGCGGGTACCCGAACGCATACTTGGGGTCGTGCATGTTCTTAAGACAAACCCAAAATGAAACAAGTGACTGATTTAATGGCAAGGTAACGACTGACGTATGTAAAATCTATGACAAGCAAGGTGAAAGAATATATTAGGTGGAAAGTTAAAGAAAGCTCGAGAGACGTTTTCCTTGGATGATCTCGAATATTGTCGACGTCTTTCCGTGGAAAACAGCTTATCAGGAGTCGGTGATTTGTAGATTCTGGAGGAAAATGGTGGAAAGCAATAGTTGGTACTTAAAATATATGAAAAGGGTTCAAGCATTCCTCGCACACATAAGCCCCTGTGAAGGAATTTATTTATCACGTTACTTTTACGATAGCTTCGTTTTCTGATTATTGTTAATGTACAGTTAGTGTAGTTAGTTAGCAAGATTACTGTAAAGTTAGTCTAGTTAGTTAGAGAGCAGTTATTTTTGAAGCAGTGTTTATAAGTCTGAAGCTTCTACCGATAGTGGATGAATATATGGAAAGTTTTTGCATTCTTTGTTTTCATACAGTATGAAATTGTTCATGATATCAGAGCAGAGCAGAAGACGATCCATAGTTTCAACGATTGACTATTTCCGACAATATGGGGACGAAAATGTCAGGCGCAGATCTCTCTCCGTAGGATTGTTATTAGCTATACAACTCCGATCATCCTAGCATGATGCTTGTTACAGCACCATTGACAGATACGAATTTTTACTCTTGGAGTATTTCCATTCGAAATTCCTTGGAATCTAGAGATAAGCTGGGATTTATCGATGGAACTTTACCGCCACCGTCATGTGAAGCAACGTACAGGAGACGGCGTAAAGTAGATTGCATGGTGAAGCAATGGATACTCAATTCCATTTCGAAGGTGATATCTGAATCCTACATTATATGCAGTACTACAAAGATGTTGTGGGACAAGCTTGAAGAAGTATATGGAGAAAGTAATTTACCGCAGTTATTTCACGTATAGCGGGAGATTAATTCTGTTGAGCAAGGTAACTCTTCAATAACTGCCTATTATAATAGAACTAATCGATATTGGGATGAGCTAGGGCAACTTTTACCTATACCAGCCTATAGTTGTCAAGGGTGCCACTGTGGGATTAAGAAACGATTGGTAGATATCGATAATGCTAACAAGTTAATTCAGTTCTTAATGGGGTTGAATTCATCCTATGACCATATTCGAAGTCAGATTTTGGCCCAAGATCTACCTCCATCTGCAAGCAAAGCTTATTCACTTGTGATGAGAGTTGAAAAAACAGGTGCATATGTTACACGAAGATGCTGGTGTTGTAGCTATGTTAGTGAAAGAAGATAGAAATAATAAGAAAGGAACTTCCACAGGTGAGAACGTGAGTAGAAATGGTTCTAGAAAGAAAGAAAATAAATGCAAAGAAGATAAGCATTGTGATTATTGTTCCTTGGATGGGCATGAGCGAGAAACCTGTTTTAAACTACATGGATATCCTGATTGGTATACAGAGTTAAGGAATAAACAAGATGTTTCGGGAAAGGGACAGCAGAAAACCAAATCTGTGAATATGGTTGACACTTTTGAGAAGGATATGGAGTAGGGGACTGACATGCAAAGTGGATCACCGTCGTTGTCCTTCTTGATTCAGCAAGAACTCGCACGATTGTTGAAGGGGAAGTCAGCTGAAGAATCTCATCTCTTAAATATGATACAAACTGAGTTTACGGGTATGTCCCACTTGAAACTTTTTTTTTGGAGAAAGTAACATATAAATTAAATAAAAGAAGGGTTTATGTACAGGGGTAAACAAAAGCCACAGGCGGCTCTCAAAAGAAAACAAAAAAGCCACAAAACGGCTCTCAAAAATAAAATAAGCCACAAGTGGCTCTCAAACCATAGCAAAGCCACAGACGGCTCACGAACAAGACAAAACAAAACAGAGCAAACTAGGTAGGAAGCCTCCAGATAAAACGCTGAAGAACAGGTATCTGAAGACGAGTCTCAAGGCCGAGGAGTCGGCAACGGATGAGCTCAAAGATGTCCTCAATGACGTCGTGGGTAGATCGGTGTCGTCTGCTGAAGATGCGGTTATTCCTCTCGTACCAAAGGGAGTAGACAGTGGCGGAGAGGACTAACCGTGAAACGAGGTGACGGTAATCCGTGCGCCGGCGGAGATGAGTGCAAGCCCATTGGAGAAGGGGGGCCCACGAGGTCGAAGGCCAAGCAGTGTGGGTCTTCGGCGAGAGGGAACCCCAAATGGCGGCAGAGAAATGGCACTGAAAAAAAAGGTGATCATGGGTCTCCGTAGAGGTACCACAAAGTACACACGTCGAAGAGGTCAGGACGCCGAAGAACTGGAGCCTATCCATGGTCTGGAGTCGCTCCTATGATGCCAACCAGAGGACGAAAGAATGTCGAGGAATGTGCCCTGGGAACAACAATAAATGGTGGATCGGGTCCACTGGACGTCGGGCGCGAAGAATGTGCCAGGCAGAGTCCACAGAGAAGACACCTGATGAGTGACCGCGCCAAATCCAACTATCTGACTGAAGCCGTGGTCGAAAGCGGACGGAGTCCCAAATCTGCTGAAGCTCATCACTCCCCTCCGGAAAAACCCACTCCCCATCACGAATGATCTCCGAAACCCGAGCATCCCAGGAGAACCCAGTAGAAGATAGATCACGGAAGGAGAATCGGTCACATAGGGGCCCCTGATCTGGTAACCAATAGTCCTGCCAGAGGGAAGTATCTCTCCCATCACCAATGCAAGCTACAATAAGGCCTCTGCACCACTCGCGGCTCAACAGAATCTTCCGCCAAACCCAGGAAGAGCACGACGGAACCCGAATATGCCAAAAGGATCTACCCCGTAGCAGCACTGCATGTACCCACATAGTCCATGTAGAAGATCTGTCTGTGAATAGTCGCCACACATACTTAAGCGTGGCCGCCCTATTCCAATCCCGGATCCTCTTAACTCCAAGTCCACCCTCCTGCCTCAGAAAACAGACTGACTCCCATGCCACCTTAGCCCCAGTGTGGGATAAAGAAGTACCCCTCCAGAGAAAAGCTGACAAAATACTCTCGATACGGCGGGTGATACTAGTAGGTAGTAGAAACATACCGGACCAGTAAACCTGTATAGAGAAGAGCACAGATCGAATAAGCTGCAACCGACCCGCATAAGTAAGGGAGGCTGAAGTCCACAACCGAATTCGAGAAAGGATCCTCTCCACCAAAGGAAGACAATCGGCGTGCCTCAGCCGTGTAGTGATAAGAGGGACACCCAGGTAACGGATCGGGAGGGCACCAATCTGAATCCTAAGGATGCTCTATAAAGAGGAAACCTCCTCCGCGGGGATCTCGAAAAAAAAACTCGACTCTTATCCGAGTTCATAGCCAACCCGGAAACCCTCTCGAAAACTGTCAGGGCCTGTCGGATGATCACAAGAGAATCAGAATCTGCACAACTGAAAATCATCAAATCATCCGCAAAACAGAGATGAGTGAGGGAAAGCTGCAGACACCTCCAATGATAGCCATAACCCGGAGATGCTGTCACCCCTCGCAGTAGCCCATCCAGTCCCTCCATTGCCAGTACAAACAGATAAGGAGAGAGGGGATCCCCCTATCGCACCCCTCGAGTGGCAGCAAAATAACCATGGAGTGATCCATTAAGAGCTACCGAGAAATGTGCAGATCGAAGACAGACCGCAATCCAGCTGATCATGCGATCAGGAACTCCGATGGTCCGCAGCCCCAATAAAATGAACTCCCAGCTGACGGTATCAAAAGCCTTACGAATATCAACCTTGATAGCGCATCGTGGAGGTGAGCGATCAAGGTGATAATCGTGCAGCAACTCCTGGGTAAGAAAAATCGCGTCTGCAATTTGCCTGCCAGGGACAAAGGCCATCTGAGCCCTCCCAATCACCTCTGGTAAGATAACCTTAAACCGATTTGCAATGACCTTTGAGATACACTTATAAAGGACATTGCAGCAAGAGATCGGCCTAAAGTCACTCAAAGTCTGCGGACTCTCCACCTTAGGAACCAAAGTAATCCTAGTAGAATTCACCCAGCGAGGCATAACCGAGGTAGAGTAGAAATACCGAACCGTTACTCTAAAATTTGCCCCTATAATATCCCAACACCTCCTAAAGAAGAAAGATGTGTAACCATCAGGCCCCGGAGCCTTATCTTTCGGAATGGAGAATAAGACGTGACGGATCTCCTCATTTGAAACTGGAGCCACCAGTGACTGAACCATATCCTCCGGGATACGTCGGGTGAAAAAATGAGCAGCATCAGCTGAAGGAGGCGAGGGGGGAGAGCGGAGAATACCCTGAAAATAATCCACCGCCATCCGCCCCAGGGCTCCCTGATCTGTGATATACGTGACAGTCCCATCATCTAATCCATGTACTCGACCTCGGACCTGGCGATGGATCAAGGATCTGTTGAAAAAGCTAGTGTTCTGATCCCCCAGAGCAAGCCACTGAATCCTAGATCATTGTCGATAGAATGACTCCTCATCCTGCTGTAGTCGGTAATATTGTCGAGCAAGGTGGCGCTCTACAAAACCGAGATCTGGTGAGTGCGGTGAAGCATCAAGGGCTGCCTGAGCAGAGGCCCACTGGGTCCATGCCTCCCTAACCCTGCTGGAAATATGGCTGTAGTCTCGAAAATGGAAAGACTTCAGCTCTCTCTTGAGCAGACCTAACCGATGAGTCAAATAGAACATCGAGTCGCCTCACACTGGTGTAGCCCAAATCCTCCTTACAAGTTCTAAAAAGTGGGGATGATCTGCCCAACATTTCAGAAACTTGAAAGGAGTGGGAGATGTCGCGAAGAACCAAACTGAACCACTAAAGAGCTGTGGTCTGAAACGTCACGTGGCATGACCTCGGTAAATGTACTAGGTCATGAGGTGAACCATGCGGAGTTGCCAAAACTCCAATCCAAGCGCCTGAGGATAGAATTTTGTCCCTCCCGACCATTATGCCAAGTATAACGCAAACCCCGATAAGGTAATCGGAGCAACTCAGCATCGCATAAACACTCCCCAAACTCATCCATATGCCAATACCACCTGATATCTCCGCCGACTTGGTCTGAATGACTCAAAATAGCATTAAAATCACCCAACACCAGCCATGGCATAGAAATAAATCCGTCGACCTGACTGCGGAGAAAATCCCAAAGCTCTCTCCTAGTACCTGGATTCGTGGAGCCATAGACTACTGTAAGGCCAAAAACGGTACCCTCTCGCCGTCGAGTCACCTCACAACTAACGCCCTAAAGAGTGGACGTCAAATGTCGTACCTCAAACAGACTGGGATCCCAACATACCAAAATGCGACATGCTACCTGATCTGTCATATTACTCAAATAATCCCATCCACAACAAGTAGCTGAAACTACCCCCGCTAAGGAGGGAGAAACTACCTTGGTCTCCAAGAGACCCACCAAACCAAGATCATGATGCCGAATCCAATATCTAACTGCTCGCTGAGTGTGAGGACCATTAAGGCCCCTAATATTCCAACTTCCTATCATAGGAAATGGAATATTAAACCAGGTCGGCAGAAATCAAAGAGAGGGGGGGGGGGTCCCCTCACTAACGCCATCGCCCGTCAACCCTCGAATAGGAATAGGCGAGTCACTAAGCGAAAAGTCTCTGAAGAGGCAAGCATATCGAGAGCCATGGCTACTACTAGGAATAGAGGCCTCAGTACTCAGGAGATAAGGCATCCTGCTAGGGGTGGACCTCAACGCTGTAGAAATCGTTGGACTAGGTGCCCGACTCGGACTAATGCTCACCTGTGCATGGTCAGGTCGGCATGGAGCTGGAGTAGTCTAAACTGTAGTCATGGCGTCAGGAGCAACCAAGGATCCCGAACCATCCTGGATAGGGGTCTGTAGTACAACCCTAGCCACTGGCGAAGTTACCGGTGAAGCTGGAAGCTGGACCGGGTCAACAACCTAAGGTGTAACCGAAAGGGGTGCAGATACAGGCTGGGGAGCCGCAGGGACCGGTGTCACCTCCCAAGGCACTGACGAAGCAGCAGGTGGTGCAGTAGTAACCTATGGAAGGGCGCAGGAGTGTCCAAATATGTGACACGTGGAGCATCGCCTGGGTGTCCACTCATACTCCACTCGGATGCGAATCATCTCAGGACTCAACTTACATCGAAAAGCAATCTCACGGACCAGCTTGGAAGTGGCAGAAAGCTCCACACATAGTCTAGCAAATCGAGTTAGGTGCGGGCGGAGGTATGCCAGTCACAAAAAAGAAGCTGCTCGATCCGATGGCCAATGAGGCCGAGACTACGCTCATTCCATAAAGGAAATGGCAACCTATATAAACGGACCCAAACAAGGACACGGGATACTCGGGATTTATCATAGTCGAAGTGCGGGTGCCATTATTGAAGCACGTTGGCTTTTCCGCAAAAAAGCCACGGGCCTCGCTCGAGAATAGCCTAGGCAGCTTCCTCATACTGAAAACAGAATAAATAGAACCCCATGCCAGTGGAGAGGACATCCTCAAGGCCTAGGGTCTTCCAAGTGCGCGTAGCGAGAATCCGCATAGCCGGGAAGGGCATGCTATGCCCTAGAAAAAATCCGACCAGACAACGAGTCCACTGGTGTAAACTCTCATCTATACATTCATCTGGAAGCTGAAACATATCCTCGGAGGCTTGCCAGACATAATCAGGAAATAGAATCCAATATTGGAATCCGTGAGGATACTGACTTTCTCGACCTAGGAGAAGTCAGAAGGTTTCTTTCCAATGTTCTTCCTAGGTTTAGCATGCATACTAGGAACAGGAACTTGTAATGAAGTTTTTAAGGGGGAATTTTTAAAAGTAAAAGTACCTCCACCTTGAGCTGTTGGAGTGGACTGATGAGCCTGCTGTGTGGGCTTAAGTCCATTCTGTCCTGCAAGTAGTGTTGAGTCTCCTCCAAGAGCATTAGGGCCAGCATTGGTTTGGGCACCTACATGGGTCTGACTTGTTGGACCTCCTCCTAAGACATTCCCTTCTTTATTGGTAAGTGGCCTCCCATTTTGGTGAAGCCCATTAAAAAGGCCCATAGGATGTGCTGGCACATGGGAAGCATCGGCCTTGCTTCCTCCCACTACAGACGATAGAGCGTCGGGTTGCAACAGGTGGACCTTTTCCTTGCCGGCGATAGCAGCAGCCAGAGTAGGGAGCGTCGGTGGATCAGTAAAAGGCGCATGGACTGGCGGCTTCACGTGGGTATTCAGCAAAGCAGGGAAGGCATCAGATGTCAGTAGCAGCTCCTTCCCCGTGGATAGCGTTGGCAAATGCATATCTAAGGTGCTGCCGATAGCTCCAACGCCTCCTCCATGGTCGACAAGGTGTGTAAGTTGTAAGGTTGGTGATGTGTGTTGTGGTGGCTATGAGAACGATGGTGAAGGGGTGAGAGGGTGTTGAGGATGGCCGACGGTGGTTTGGAGTTCGGTCATAGATCTGCCGCCGGCGAGAGGTTGTTGGGAAGAAAGGTTGGTGGGGTTGTGTAGATCTGGGAATGTCGAAGCTTGTGGTGTGGGAGGCTGGGCAAACCGGCCACCGGGTGGGCTGAACAGAGGTGCAATGGTTGGGGTGGAAATGGGTAGGTTTCGGTTGTGGTTTGGGTCGTTGAAGGTGGTCCGAGGACAAAACCTAGAGGCCGGATGGATAGATCAGGTGATGACGAAGAGAGTGATGAGTTTCAGGGGTGGTTTGTGGTGGCCGGGGAAGATTTCCATCCTCTTCTAGTCATGGTGGCTGAAGAAAAATTGAGAGGATTTTCTCTCACTAGAAAACTGTAACCTCCTTCCTCCCTAAACCCTAACACCCTAAACCCTAAACCTTAAACCCTAAAACCCTAAAACCTAAACCCTAAACCCTAAACCCTAAACCCTAAACCCTAACCCTAACACCTTAACACCCTAAACCCTATCATAATGTTGAACCCGAGGTCTAAATCTGATGAAGTCCTAAACTTGTTGTAGCTTACTATTCCCCTCAGGAAAAGTCCACTCAGCATAATGCATAATCTTTTAAACCTTGTCATCCTAAGAGAGCCCAGTATAAGAGAGAACTCAGAATGAAAATCAATCACACAAAGGCCCCTGATTCGACAACCAGTAATCCTGCCATATGGAGGTATCTCGTTTATCACCAATACAAGCAACAATAAGCCCTCTACACTACTCTCTGCTTAGCAGAATCTTCTACAAACCCAGGATGAGCTCGACAGGACTTGAGTATGCCAAAAAGATCTACCCCTACTTGAGCGTGGCAGCCCTATTTCAGTCTCTGACCCTCTTGACTCCCAGACCATCCTCCTGCCTCAGAAAATAGACTAACTCTCATGCCACCTTAGCCCCAATGTGGGACAGTAAAGTCTCTCTCTAAAAAAAAGCTGTCAAAATGCTCTCAATAAAACGAGTAATGCTAGCAGACATAATGAATATACCTAACCAGTATACCTATATGAAGAAAAACACATATCTAATCAGCTACAAATGACCCATAAGATACACCGAAGTCCATAACCGAATCCGAGAAAGAATCCTCTCTACTAAAGGAAGACAATTTGAGTGTGTCATCCGTGTAGTGATAAGAGGGACACCCAGATAATGAATTGGAAGGGAACCAATCTAAAACCCAAGTACTCTCTGTAAAGAAGAAACCTCAGCCTCAAGGATCCCTGAGAAGAAAACTCGACTCTTATCCAAGTTCATAGCCAATCCTGAAACCCTCTTAAAATCTCCCAAAGCCTGTTGGATAATCTCAAAAGAAGCTAAATCTGCCTGACTGAAAATCATCAAGTCATCCGCAAAGCAAAGATGAGTGAGAGAAGTCTACCTATATGGCCAATGATAACGGTAGCTTGGTCCAAACCTTCCATCGCTAGAGAAAATAAATAAGGAGAGAGAGGATTCCCTTGTGGTACCCCTCGTGTGGCAGAAAAGTAACCATGCAATGCCCCATTAAGTGCTACAGAGAAATGTGTAGATCTGATACATGCCTCAATCCAACTGATCATGCAGTCAAGAACACTAATAGTCCTCAATCCCAGTAGAATAAATGCCCCATTAAGTGCTACAAAGAAATGTGCAGGTTTGAGACATACCTCAATCCAACTGATCATGCAGTCAGGAACACCAATAGTCCTCAATCCCAGTAAAATAAACTCCCAAATAACTATGCTAAAAGCCTTACGAATATTCACCTTGAGAGCACACTGTGGTGGTGAGCGATCAAGGTGATAATCGTGCATCAGCTCTTGAGTCAGAAAAATAGCATCTACAATCTGCTGCCCCGAAACAAAAGCCATCTGAGATCTCCCAATCATCTGTGGTAAAACAACTTTAAACCAATTTGCAATGACCTTTGATATGCATTTATAAAGGACATTGCAGCAAGAAATCAGTCTAAGTCATTCAGTGTCTGTGGGCTCTCCACCTTAGGAACCAAAGTGATCCTAGTGGAGTTCACCTATTGAGGCATAACTGAAGCAGAGAAAAAATATCGCACTTGTTGGACCCCGTCTTCGAGGCTCAACATTCCCGAATACTGGACCCCGTCCCCGAGGCCCAACATTCGGCGAGGCCTACAAAGCATAGAGGACCCAAAACTGAACACGAATCGACCACAAATAAGGGGAAAACTTAATTAGTAAAATTTGATTGGCTTTTTGTTAGAAAATATTCCCTTGGTCCTAACGATTCCAATGCCACTGGAATCGCTCCATTTGGGTTAGAAATGAAGAAGTTATGAATAAAATACTATCTTGAAGAAACAGCGAAAACTGACCCTCTACCGACTTCATGCAAAAATTCAGAAACTTTAGAGGCTGAAATGGCATTCGGTTTCTTCATAAAACTTGTAGGTTTATGACTCTAGTTTAATACAAAAAAAGATTCGCCTCAATCTGAGCTTCGTAGCTCCGGATATTTGAAAATTAGTAAAGTATGTTTAGCGTTTGGCAACTGATCGCCATACTTTATTTCAAAGCACCTTTTTAAAAATAAAAGCAGTAGTGTTAAAATCAGTATGGAAAGAAAGGAAATTATCTTAGGAAAATAACGCTTCGAAAATGGGGTCGATCGGAGGTCTACACAAAAAGTTATGGCCAAAAGAGTGAAGGAAGGTCGGATCGGCCAGAAACCTACGCAATCCACACCCCCGTTCCCTCGGCATCGCCCAGCGCGCGATATCGCTAGGCAATTGCAGAGCGATCGCCCGTGCGATCGCATGGGCACTCGCCGAGCGAGCGCTCCCCCCCTCTGACCTACTAATCAAATTGACATCCAAACTTCAAACCTTCATAACTTTCGACTCCGAACTCCAAATTGGACAAAATTTGTGTCCAATTCATAGAGAAAAGAAAGATCTACAAATTTTTAAAAGACTCCGACCTATACTCCGACTCTATAAGGGTCAAAACTGGACTCAAAGTTCTGTCTGCAGAGTTGCAAAGTTGACAGTACATGCATTTACTTCCAACAACTCACACCTACCGAGCAACACCTCATAAATAACTCATGAACATCCTGGGAGAGCCCCACAGAGAGCCCTACAGCTCACCTAACATTCTCAAGGAGTCATAATGATCCCATTCAACCTACACAACCAAAGAATTTACAGAACACAGCAAACCTAGAATCTGCAGACTTCCCACAACTCATAACCTTAGTAAATTTTCCAGAGAGCTCTCCCAAGTCACAAAACTAGCAACAACTCAACAGATAAAAAGCTCATACACAAACCCCTTTTCCAGAACATACACAAACTACAAAATCAATGCCAACACATGCAAAAGAGAGTAATGGTGCTCTCATCTCTTTTAAACATAACCAAATGTGCATACACGGCTTTAGTTACATATCGGCATGTTCATCAAGAATCGAATACAAAATACAAAATATGAGATGCTCAATGATCGATATGCTTATAAAGCCATTTCAAAAGCTAGTTACTAACTTAATACAAAAGTGTCTAAAGTTCTTGGAGTTATGCCCGAAGTCTTGCAAGGTTCGGCTCTCAGCTTGACTTTGCACCTGAGGAGGGAGCATGGGGTGAGCAAAACACGGCTCAGTGGCTAACACCCTCATAGCCAGTGGGTAATGAGCCACACACAACACATAATACCAAGAATTTCCAGAACATAACAACTTGTCATATAAAGCATAAATAACCCAAAATCATTTCATAAGGCATAACATAGGAATTTATATCAATCAAAACACGTATTATGCATCATAAACATAATTAATTGATGAAATGCACACAGTAGGCTCGAGAGTTCCATAAACACGCCGAAAATCGAAGTTTACCGGAAACACACAACGAGTCCATTTTCGGATCTCGTGAGCCACTAGCGGGCAGCCGGGAGAAGGCTATGGGGGTCAACGTGCACGTGACTTTACGAAGGTGGTTCTCTCTCGCCC
>JAOTAZ010000008.1:30172428-30187360 GCA_025629785.1 Erythroxylum oxycarpum | reverse complement strand
CACGAATGTAGTCATATGCTGAGGAGTCCTAAAAAGGAACATCCTTGCCACTTGCGGGCAGCCGGGAGAAGGCTATAATGGTCAACGTCGACGTGACTATGCTGGTGGACTACCTTACCCACATAACATGTATTCATGCATAAAACTGGACCTGTCTTGTCCAACTGACTGATTTTCTGAGAATGGATTTTTCATGCAATCCAAATAGCTTATTCTAAATTTTCATGCATAATACTTCATGATTTTTCAATGTCATTCATGCTCATTCAATTCATGCATTTGTCAAGCAAGAACTAAGCAACATCATATTCTATCAAAGCTTTCACAAAATAGAAATCACAAGTTAACTTACACACAATAAATACTCAATTTACTACTCATCTCAAGGTAGGTAAAAACATTAATGTTCATTAATCACTTAGCATTCAAAACTTACTAACATAAAGATAAGCATGAAACCTACCTTAACACTTGCTAAACCCTTGCCTAGGAGTGCTCTTCCTCTTGTTCTCCTCTTCCTTCTTGCAAGCCTTCAACTATAATCAAGAAAACAACCCTACATCAACCTAGGGTTTCATTCTTGAAAAACTAAAGAACCTTTATCATGATGTTAACTCTAAAATCACTACACCCACTTGATTTCTAAACTTTCTCAACCATTAAATCAACAAAAACTCAACCTTGAAAACATGACTTACCTTAAATTTTAACTCAATCAATGAGTTTCTTGGATGAGAATGTAGCTTACACCCTCCTCTACACCTTTAATACTTGGACTTTCTTCCAACAAACTCTAGATTGCAAGAGATCTCAAACCCTAGACCCAAGCTTCTTCTTTTTCTCCTCCTTCTCTCTACTTCAAGACCACACTCTCTCTCTCCTCCCTCCAATTTTCGGTAACCTCACCCAAAGGAAGACCAAATTTCTCTTCTTTCATTTCCTTTTATACTCTTTTAAGTCACTTAAGCCCATTAGGCCCTAAAGCCCATTCTTCTTCTTCTAATTCTCTACACTTGAGCCCAATGCATTAAATCCACTAATCTAACACATTAAATTCACCTAACTTATTTAATGTGCTACCTAACTTAATCCATGCTAAATTTAATTCATGCACATTAACGCTAACATACTTGACTAGTCAAAAATGTAATTAATGCTAATACAATTTACTTAAGCTAATCATGCTTAATTAATAATAATAATAAAATTTTCGGGGCTAACAAAAGAAGACTTAGAGATCTACAACTTTCATGAAGACCTAAAAGGCTAATTCTATCGTATTTCTTATGTGTCATCTCACTCTTGGTTCCATCTGCTTTTTATCGTTTGCTTTCTATCGTCTACTTTTCTATCGTTAGCTTTCTATCTTCTACTTTTCTATCGTCTACTTTCTATCATCTGCTTTCTATCGTCTACTTTCTATCGTCTGATTTCTATCGTCTGCTTTTCTTCCGTCTACTTTCTATCGTTTGCTTTTCTATCGTTTGATTTTCTATCGTCTACTTTCTATCGTCTACTTTCTAGCGTCTGCTTTTTGCGTCTGATTTTTTTTCCCAGAACGTCTCTACTTATAAGGGTCATAACTTTTGACTCCGACATCCAAATCTTGCATATAATATACCGTTGGACAAGAGAAAAGAACGATCTACAACTTTACAGAAGGAATATTTACCTACATTTATTTTTATCAATCCCAAATTTGACCCTAAAGTCCGAAGGCAAATTTTCCCTTCATACACAAACATACTGCACCCATTCTTAACTTCGTGACAACTTTTGAGATTCGTAGAGACAGAATTGGAATTCGATGTCTTTATACGACTTGTAGCCATATATCTCTAGCTTAATCCAAATCAAGAATCATCTCCTTGTAATGTATATGTCCTTACTTGTAATGTATATGTCTCCGTGCAAATGCCATAACCTTTGCTACAGATGTCGGATTGACTTTGTTTTTGAACCATTGGAAAGAAGACTTCGATATCTACAACTTTCATGAAGACCTCAAAAGCTAATTCTATCGTATTTCGTATGTATCGTCTTACTTTTGCTTCTGTCTGCTTTTTATCGTCTGCTTTCTATCGTCTACTTTTCTATCGTCAGCTTTCTATCGTCTACTTTTCTATCGTCTACTTTCTATCGTCTGCTTTCTATCGTCTGCTTTCTATCGTCTACTTTTCTTCCATCTACTTTCTATCGTCTGCTTTTCTATCGTCTACTTTCTAGCATCTGCTTTTTGAGTCTGATTTTTTTCCCAGAACGTCTCTACTTATAAGGGTCATAACTTTTGACTCCGATATTCAAATCTTGCATATAATATACCGTTGGACAAGAGAAAAGAAAGATCTACAACTTTACAGAAGGAATCTTTACCTACATTTATTTTTATCAATCCCAAATTTGTCCCTAAAATCTGAAGGTGAATTTTCCCTTCATACACCAACATATTGAACCCATTCTTAACTTCGTGACAACTTTTGAGAATCGTAGATACAGAATTGGAATTCGATGTCTTCATACGACTTGTAGCCATATATCTCTATCTTAATCCAAATCAAGAATCATCTCATTTGGATGACTAGAGAAAATGTAGTGGCTAAAAGACTGAAGCATACTCAGTCAATATTTTCCAGATCACTACCACTCTTGTTTCTAAATCTTTCCTTATCATAACTCATACCAAAATCACTCTTTCTACTCTTTCTACTGCTCAATTTCAATAAAATCACATTTAATAACAATTATACCCGGTAATTGTCAATGAATGCATGTACCACTTTTTATATGAAAACCATTCCATATTTATGTGCATATATGCTAACATGATGCATGAACAAGAAAATGCATTATTTTAGTTTCTCTTTAAGCTCGCTTGTACTGAAATGTCGGGTCTTAACCCTTTATATGGGAGCGGGATATTACACCTTCAACCTTTCATTCTTTCTACATGTTTTCACCCATTTTTCATACATCACTTTATAAGCCTCATAAATATGCTTCCTTTTATCATCTGAATCGCTTTCATCATTGTCATAATCTGATATTGAACCTTGACCTAATCTGTCTCTGTTTTTCTCGAAATTTTCTGATTTGCCCCCTTTTTTTATCTTCAGTTACTTCCTTTTTAGTTGATACAGCACCTTTGATGATTTCTTCTTCACTACCTTATTCACTCTCTGATTCATTCTCACTCAAAGTTCTCGTAAATGATTTCTCTTTTCTCTTCTTCAAGGTGTTAGCACATTCCGCTTGCACATGTCCAAAGCCTCGATACTCATGACATTGAATTCTCTTCACTTTTCTTTCTCCCTTTTAAGTTTTGTCTTGTTGTTTGAAGTTGTTATTCGATGAGCTCCCGCCATTTTGCCTAAACTCGGGTCTTTCCTTTTTCACTCTCTTCAACCACTTACTGAACTCTCATGTTAATAGATCCATATCCTCATTCTCATCGGATTCATCTTCTACATCATTCATACCTTTTCCAATTTTATCCTGTAATGCCAATCATTTTCTCCTTTTTGGTTTACCCCTTAACAAATTCATCTCAAAATTAGTCAGAATTCCAATTACCTTATCCAACGACAAATTATTGATGTCATGAGCTTCCTCAATTGCTGCAATTTTTGGAATGAACCTTAGAGGTAATGATCTCATCGTCTTTTTGACCAGTTTCATATTAGAGTATTTCTTCCCAAATTAATGAGCTTGGTTTGCTATATCTTACAATCTTTCATGAAAGTCCCCGATAGTCTCATTTTCATCCATCTTCAGTTCTTCAAATCTCACAGCTAACATCTGAAGTTTTGACGCTATCACAAATTTGGACCCTTCATGAATAGTCTCCAAAGTATCTCACGCTTCTTTAATCGATTCACGAAGCTAATATCATTGATAAGCGCCCTTCATCAATAGCACTGAAAATTGCGTGCAATGCTTGTGAGTTTCTAAGTGCTCTTTCTTTTTCGGCTCTTGTCCATTCAGATGAATCTTTTAGAACTATCTCTCCCTTATCGTCCGTAATCATCGAATGTATCCAGCCATGTAACATCGAGTTCTATGCTCTTGTTCCCTGTGCCTGAATAAAGGCCCTCATTCGTGATTTCCATGCAGGATAATTGGAACCGTCCAACAACGGTAGCCTGATAATTAATGCTCCTTCTCTTATGGCTATAATTGTGAAACCCAAATTTGCACCAACTTGATGTACTAAGTTTTGATTCGGTTACCTGCTCTAATACCAATTGAAAAAATCAAAGGGGTGATTTTTGCAAACTTTCCAATTTGACTGCAGTTACTTGTAAGGTTCTGCCGCAGTTACTTGTATATATAAAGTAACTGTATTAGCAATTGTTAATTTTTCAAAACAAACGAAAGCAGAAAAATAAATACGAAGTTAAACAGATTAAAACCAAAATTTGGTAACACAGTTTGTCACTTGTATATATAAAGTAACTGTATCAGCAACTGTTAATTTTTCAAAACAAACGAAAGCAGAAAAATAAGTACGAAGTTAAACAGATTAAAACCAAAATTTGGTAACACAGTTTGTCACTCCTTATCTACGTCTACGAGGCCCTCATCTAGCTTAACTCTTTCACTAATGACAATAGTTTTATACAAGGCTTTACTGAGCCGACATCACTCAATTCTTGACACTATCCCTTGTCCTCCCTACCTATGAAAGAATTTCACACCCAATAATATGACCGCCTTGTACTAACCTCAACAGAGGATTTTCTCAATCAATGTTTAATGATAACGAAACAAAATAAGCAATTCAAGTGATTAAACAAAATTCAATATAAACAAGAACATTTGAGAAAGAATAGGGAAACAACTCCCTTGTAGATTTAGTTCCACCGAAATAGGTCTTAAAGTTGTGATCATAAACTATGGGCTGATCTACATAAACACCAATTCACAGATGCAAGATGAAGGTGTCAGGTATAACATCCTATGCAAATAACTCAACTTTCTGTCAGCCTACGACAACACCTTTGTTGGACCCCGTTTTCGAAGTCCAACATTCGGAATCATAAAAGCATAGAGGACTCATTACTCATAACTTACAGAGCATAATTAGGGAACTTGCATTTGGAATTTTAGACCGGCTTCTTAAGAACATTTGTTCCCCATTGTCTTACGTTTCTAACAACACCAAAAACGCTCAATTTGGTTCAGAAATAAAGAAGTTATAGCCAAAATACTTTCTGCTCTTACTAATCCGAGACTGAACACTATACCCAATTTCACTTCAGAAATGGAAAATCTTGGGGCCTAAATTGAAATTCAATTCCTTTAGATAAGTTGTAGCTCCATGTCTCTAGTTTAATTTGAAACAAAAATCAACTCAATCGGAGCTCTAAAGATCAAGATATCGCCAAACTACTGAAGCATGTTCAGAAAAATATCTAACTCATATTCTTTTAATCGATCCTCCCACTTTGATTCAATCCATCTTTTCCAAATTAATATCAAAATCTATAAATTTTTATGGAGAGATATAAGAATGTCTTAGGAATCCAACGCTTCAAAAATCAGGTCAATCGGAGGTCGAACGAAAAATTTATGGCCAAAAGAGTGCAGAGAGGTCGGATCGGGGAGGAAAAATCAAAAATCGGCCGCGCGGTGCGCGCATGCAGAACGCTACCTTCTCCTCTTCCGACTTTCTAACTTCTAAAATTTATAAATTTTGACCCAGAACTCTAAAATTTGCAAATTTGGTATCAATGAAAAGCTAAAAACAAGCTCTATAACTTCCATAAAGGACTTAAAAACAATTTCGGCCTCTAAAGGGGTTAAAAGTTCATGCAAAAGTGACTGGTTGACAAGCTCATCTTGAACAGCATCATAACTTCTAAAAATCATATCTTCCTATTCCATTGCCAAAAAATTTCATACTTTACATCAACGGAAAGATAAAAAGACAACCTACAACTTTCATGACGATCTTAAGAGCAATTTTCGCCTCTATAAGGGTCAAAATTTCATTCAAAGTGACCGTCCCGAAATTCATCCTAAACAACATCATGAAAAATGCCTTACTTTATAGCGTTAGAAAGATGAAAATATAAGCTACAACTTTCATTAAGACAACTTTGGCTGATTCTATATAGATCAATACAGTTTTTCCATTGAATCTCTGCACACCATTCCTACACGTAGGAAAGGTTGCTAAACCCAATTCCCTTCATATTCATCCACTACCAAGTACCTTTCGGTCTTTTGAGCTCCAACTCAACCAATTCATCTCATACACCTTTCAAATCTCCAACATGCTATTCCATAACAAATAACCAATTTCAAACTCAACAATGAAGAATCTGCGTATACACATTCCTCTTTCACAAAAGTCTTACACAATCTCATACATTATCTATAAAGCAACACAATCATACACAAAAGGAGAATACTTGAATTCTTATTCTCATTTCCAATCAAAACAAATGTTCATGCATAGCTTTAATTACATATCAACATATCCATCATGAACTAAGCACAAGATACAAAATACATGAGATACTCAATGTTTGATATGCTTGTAAAGCTATCCAAAAGGCTAGTCACTAACTTAGTACAAAAGTATCTAATGTCTTGGAGTTTTTCAGATGCCTTGCAAGGTTCAACGCTTGTCTTGATTTGCACCTGAGGAGGAAAAGTGGGGTGAGCAACTCGGATCAGTGGCTAATATGTTTATAGCCATCGGTAATGAGCCATATCGCAAGCATAAATACATATATTTCAAGCAATCCATTGCATTCGCAATATATCACATAATTCATAATCAACCCAAATTTATCACATAACGCATAAATAAAACTAAATCAACCAATCCAATACATTCGCAAATTCATCACATAATTCATAATTAACCAAACCTTATCACATAACGCATATCATGAAATCTTCTATTAATCATAACACTTTATTATGCATCATACTCAACAAGTCATAATGAAAATGCACAATAAATGGCTAGAGAGTTTTCTGTGAAACAAAACGATTTACATCGTGAACAAAACGAGTCCGATTTCTTAAGATCTCGTGGCCTTAAGCGGGTAACCGGGAAAAGGCTATAGGTCAACGTGCACATGACTAACGAAGCGGGTTTCTCTCTTGCCCAAACACAACAAACCTATGCTCAAATTAATCAATCGCAAAATTGCATTTTATGCTTCTTTTATTTTATCAAATTCTCATGTCTTCATACTTTTCATTTATTTCAAAGAAAACATATCCTATTCCATCACACATTTTCACATGTGCACCACAATTCAACATTTACGCAATTTAAATAAATACATACGCATAGGGCATTTTCCCATCACACAACAATTATAAAAATATTACCCACCTAATTTGTCGAAAATCCAAGCTCAAGATTGCCCTTCCTCTCTCTTTTGAGATTGCCCTTCCTCTCTCTCTTGAGTATGATTTCCTTGATTTCCTTCAATTAAACCAATTTCTATTTAATGGATACATTTAAAGGAAAGTTAATAAATTCAAAAATCAAAGCAAAGCTAAAATTGAATTTAAACCTAACCTTCCTATAACCCATCTAAACTAGAAAAACCAAAACCCTAACTTAGAAATCCCAAAATCAATTTGGGTTCCTCCTTTTCTTCTTTCTTCCTTCATTTCCAACACAAACCCTAACCCCTATTTAATCCCCCTTTTGAATCTAGCATAAGAAAGATAAAACTTACTTCCAACAATTTAAATTCCTCTTCTTTTTCTTCTTCTTCCTTCTTCCCTCTAAGTTTTCCAACGATCTTCTTTTCCTCTCCTTTTTCTCGTTTTTTCCTCTCCTCTTTTTGGTTCATACGAGACTTACTTCTAGCTTCTTCTTTTAATTTAAAACACCAAAGCCTATTCCTTCCAATTATGCCCTTCACTTACAAGGACTTTCCCAATTTGCCTTTGTTTTGTCTTTTATATCTCTACACTACCATCTAACAAGTCTACTACTAATTAATCTAACTTAATCCTAACCCTTCATTCAAATTTCAAATTTCTAATCATCCTTGCTAAATCAAAGACTTAACTAAAAATAAAAATAAAACAATTAAATAAAAATAAATAAATAATAATAATAATAATAAAAATTCGGGGCCCAATACCTCATGCATGCCCTCATATCATCCCAAGTAGTAATTAGCGTCTCTCTATTTCTTCTCCTGGATGTCACCAACGAATCCTACCTTATTAGTGCATAATCTGTAAATTTAATAACGGCTAGGTTTACCTTTTTATCTTCAGAAAAATTGTGACACTCAAAAACCAAGTGCACCTTCCTTTCCCACTCTAGGTAAGCCTCTGGATCATTCCTTCCCTTGAAGGCTGGGATCTGCATCTTGATGGATTTAAGGTCTCCATCTCTCCTGTTGAATGGCTCAACTCTCCAAGCTCTCCTAGGTCTGCTGTAGTGCTCCTTTACTACAAGGTATACAGTGAGACGCCGGAGGTCATTCCGGTATATTTCCTACGATAAGGACAAGCTACGTTTGATCACTACATTAACTTTATAGGGCATCATATCATTATTCACTTATAAAGCATCATAAGAAAAACCACAATATTTTTAAAACCAACTTTTCCTCATTTCATTTCTCAAAATCGCAAGTCTACATTGTGTCTTTCGACCTTTACTACATGTACATCAATAAAACCTATTAGATAAGTACTACATGAAAGAGGAAAATATATCAAATCTATCTACGCCATAAAAAAATCCTAGTTGACTGACCTCTGAGCCATGACTTCTCTTACCAAATCACAATCTACATGGCAGTAGAGCTCCTTAGTATCTAGAGTCGTCTCTCGATCCTGAAAAGTCAACGTCGCAATTTTTGGTGAGTTTTACGAACTCAATGAGGTAACCATCATCGATGGTTCACTCAATTCATGCAACACATCATTTCGCATAACATATAATCATATACTGCACTTTACATAGTATCACTTTTTCACTTAGCATAAGCAAATTTCTCATTTCAATTGATCAAACAAAAATGCATATGAAATGCTCATGAGACACTTTCCAATTATTACGTTGTTATGACCAAGTGCCTGAACTGTCCCGTATCTATTTGGATATTGGGCTCATTAATAATTGTCCCTTATTCAATGAGGATATAGGGCTCATTATACATAGTGAGCCTTAGGCTCTTAATCACTGTTTGAGCTCGACGGTCTTTTCCACACATTGAGCTTTAAGCTCTGATTGGTGGCCACTCTAGTCACAACTGCCATTATCTGACTGTGCAGAAAATGCATGTACCACACTCAATCACATTATAAAGCACATAATTCTTCACATTCACATTCAAGCAACACTTCAATATCTCAATCCACGTTACACAATCATTGGACCTTCTATCCGGAATCCACAATCAAATCACGTTCATTCATTATTCAAACATAATTATAAGCAAACAATAATTGAGAGAAACCGTCTAGGTTACTCACCAATAGCTCCCGAAGCTAGTGCCTAGAAGTTTCGACAACATCTGTGGGTTGACGTTCTAGTTGCTCATCTAGAAAAAATAACATTCACATACATCACAATTTGTACAATCATGGGTGTTTAATAATGCACATGAATGAAATGAAATATATGCAATGCATGTTCATGACAATCCTAGGTATCATTCCATCAATTCTACCACAAAATCATTCTAATATAAAAACTCATCTAGTATAATTTATATTTAGGTTTATGCCTTACTAAAACTATTAAAATCTCTATTCCTTTCTCAGTGGCTCACTTCAGATTTTTCTAAGTCACACTTTTGGGTCTACTATTCATATTCAAACAGAAAGTGAAAATGAAGTAATTTGGTCATACTCTCTTCTAAAAAAGTGTTCCTCTATGTCTTATGATTCCATTGAAACTAAAATCACTCAATTTGGTTCAATGGATAGGAAGCTATACCTCAAACATTTTCGGACTGTTCTTATCCAAAAACATTGTACTATACCCAACTTCCATCTAGAAATTAAACATCTTAGAGATTGAATCAAAATTCAGCTTCTTCATATAATTTGTATTCCTATTTCTCTAGTTTTCTACAAATAAAAAATCATCTCATTTGGAATCCTACTGGTACAAATATAATCAAAACACTGAAGTATGCTTAGTAAAAATAATCCCATTTACACTGTTCCAATAGATTCCCACATTTTCAATTGACAGATCCTTTTCAATTCAACACAAATAAATAAAAATTTTCAATGGGAGATATAACATTGTGTTAGGAGTCTATTGCTTCAAGAATCAAGTAATTTGGAGGTCTAGAGAAGAAGTTATGGTCAAAAGAAGCAACCATGTTTATGTCCTCACTCCTAATGAACATATGTTGGCGTGATTGCCATAAACTTCAAAAAAGATGTCAGATTGATCTCGTTTTAGGATGGTTTGAAAGAGGACCTAGAGATCTACAACGTTCATGCAGAACTCAAAACAAGATTTGACCTTAAAAATGGTAAAAATCTGGATTTATTGCAGCTATCCCAAAAATGTCCATTTAACGGACAATACCGGGCCTGGTGGTATTTTTTCACCCAAAAAGATTCGTTTAACGAACCTAATATCCATTTAATGGACATGCACAGGTTTGGGGGTATTTTTACACCCAAGAATGTGCATTTAGTGGACCTAAAGTCCATCTAACAAATATTAGTGCCCCAAAACTCCTTCCAAGGCCTCTCCAATGGTTCCTACATCCATTCTAATATCAATACACTCATAATCTTCTCAAATTCACCTCTTCTAGCACAAAAGCACTTCATATCAATTCAAACACCAACTTTGTTTCACTAAAACTTCTAATCTCCACTCAAATGATTCACCACATTCAACTACATCTCATCATTCAAAATTTCTATCCTTTTTCCATAACATATCTTATTCCTAAGTATCAAGTAATTCATATTCAAAATTCAACATTTCAAGTTGATGGCTACTTCATGTATACCTCAAGTTTAGTTCAACATCATCCATACCCAATTCATATGCCCTATTTGTTTATAAACACCCAAAATAGAACACAAGCATATGCATTCGTCCACAAATTTTGCTACATCCAGTTCTCATTTTCACATCAAACTTTGAAACTCTTAAAAGCATAATTTAAATTCAATGACTTCACAAAAAAGGTAGCCATATGTCTCTAGTTTAATCCAAATAAAGAATCAACTCATTTGGATAACTACAGAACAAGTTATGGCTAAAACACAAAAGCATATCAGCGGAAATTTTTCTGCTAACATTTTTCATATTTTTAAACTTTCAACATTTACATCTAACTCATTTTATACCTAGATTATCTCTTCCATTTCTTTTCCTCATCATTCTCTACCCAATTCAACTCAGTAAATCACTCACAAAACACTCATAAACAAATCATGATCTATACCTAATCATTAACCAAAAACAAAGCATCAAACATGTACCTATTCATCATAAGCAATTTTCTACACTCATCCAAACACAACTTTTATGATCATTCAACTTCCAACACATCTCTATAACAAATCATGGGTCATTAAGGGTCATTGATAATTACAAAAGCAATAAATTTACATAGATTTTTCACCACCCATGTCACACGCACACAACTCACATGATCAAGTCATCAATCCCACATTTCTCATCATTCTACTTTCATTTTAACAATACCTATGACATTTAAAGCAAAACTTACTTGGTGTAGCTTCAATTTCTTCAAAATCTTCAAGAATGCCAAAAATCCTTAACTCCCCATACAACCCACGATCATCATCTTCCAAAGGTGGTAGGGATAGGTTTATGGTGAGAATGAAAGAGAGATCAAGGTGAAAGGGGAGCAAGTAAGAGATAAGAGAGCTAGGTTTAGTGTTGGTGGAGATTGGCAACAAAATGACATAAAGGAGTGAACCCACGAAGTGAAAGAAGAGAGCAAGACCTAAAAAACTAAATGGTCTTCCAAATTAAAGCATCATGAGATACAAGTAAAATGGTCTTTGAAAATTTAAAGAATGGTGGGTTTGAACACATGGCTTGGTAAGTGACAAGTCCATGAATTCAACTATGTTTCTCTTGTCTAACTAATCCATTCAAATCCAATTTCTATGCCAATTATCCCCAATTTTCAATGACACTTATCAATAATTCCTAAAGTCGTTTATAAAAAATTTCATTGTTATTTGACAGTAAATTCCACTACCATTTATCATTTGTCTAGTCATTTGGCATTTTTCTTAGTTTAAAAATTACCCCGAATTTTCAGAAAATTTCCTAAAATTCTCCAAAAATTTCAAATCAACAATTACACTCTCTAAATCAATTTTCAATACAAACAAGCCACAATTCTCAATAACAATCACATTTATAAACAACTATACCCGGAATGTCAATGAGTGCATGTACAATTATATCAATGAGCAATATTTCACTATTCACTTGTATGTGTATGCTATATTATGCATGAGCATGAAAAAATGCATTTCTAAGCTCTCATTGATCACTCAAATTTACATATCTAACCTCCCTGCAGGTAATGGGGTGTTACAACTCTCCCCTCCTTAAAGAAATTTCTTCCTCAAAATTCTTAACCGTTTGCTCGAATAGGTGGGGATATTCTCCTCTGTCTCCCAAATTGCTTCCTCAGTTGAGTGGTTTCTCCAAAGGACTTTCACTAATGAAATGACTCTATTCCTCAACTGCTTGATCTGCAATCCCAAAATCTTGATCGGCTCCTCAACATAGCTTAAGTTACTAGCAACCTCAATCTCTTGAGTTGGTATCACATGTGTCGGATCCGATTGGTATCTTCGGAGCATACTCACGTGAAACACATTGTACAATTGAGACATCTCATTCGGTAAAGCCAACTTATAGGCCAAAGGTCCAATCCTCTCAATGATCTCATAAGAACCAATGTACCTAAGGCTTAATTTGCACTTTTTACCGAATCTCAAAACTCCTCTTCAAGGTGACACTCTTAGGAATACTCTGTCTCCCACATTATACTCCAAATCATGTAGTTGTTGATCTGCATAACTCTTTTGTCTATCTTAAGCCGCTTTGATTCGACTTCGGATCAACTTCACCTTATCGACTATATCCTATATCAACTCTGGGCCTTCAACCATTCTCAAACCCTCTTCATCCCAATATAGTGGCGACCGACATTTTCTACCATACAGTGCCTTATACGATGCCATTCCGATACTATTGTGGTAATGGTTGTTGTAGGCAAACTCTATTAATGCTATATATTGATCCCAAGCTCCTCTAAACTCCAATAAACAAGCTTTAAGCATATCCTCAACAGTCTTGTAACACCCCACTCCCACGTGACCCGAACCCCACATCGTTGGTGATATCCGAGTCCGTGCCCCGTGAGGGTGGCGTACTACATCAGTTAGTCGAAACTCAGTATACCATTTTTTTTTGTAAAAGCCACTCATACGTGTGGAAAACAGTAGACCTTTTTTGAGCCCACGTTCAGAAATAAACATATTCAGTTAATACAATTATTTTCAGTTATTACAAACAGTCAACAATAATTACAATAACCATTTAATGTACACAAATAACGAAACCACATTGGGGCCACTATAAAACCAAAGTATCATTTTGGAATACAATTCTATTGGATATTAATGCAGACGCGAACTGATCCCAACCTCTATCCTTCGCTTGCCTACATTAGACATACTCCCGTGTCAAACGGGGTATTCTTCAAGACCTGAAAAATAGATGCAAAATTTTGGTAAGTTTTTGCGAACTCAGTGAGAAACCATCATCGATAGTTCGCCCAATTCATGCATCACACAAACAATTTACAGTAATAATAACACAATCACAGTAATAATACAGTCAACGGTATCATATCATTATAGACAGAAAAGACATTTAAAGTATTCAATGATTCAATCTAGTATGTATGCAATGCACATGTGATACTTTTCTATTTTATTACAGTGTTGTGACCGAGCGCATATCAGTAAACAATGTTCAGTGGACGCTTGGCGTCTAGGGAGTAGGGCTCCCTTCGAGCTCGAAGCTCTTTTTCAGTATTGGTATCAGTGTCAGTAGCGACTCTGGTCACAACTGTTGTTATTAACCATTTATGCATTTGTGTATGAAATGCATATGTCCCATCTAAACAGTCCATATACAACAGTCTGCCTCAGTAGAGGCAAACAAAATGAGGCACAGTAAGTCACAGTTGATCACAGTACAATATATCACAGTTGATCACAGATGCAACAGTCAATTACCAGTCAATGTATCACAGTGTCATAATAATAACAAACAATTTACACGGAGCACATCAAGGCACTTCTATGTCATGATTCCCCATACATCGGGCTCTTCGCCTGGAATCCATAGTCAGAAATAATACACAACCCTAATCCCTCCATTATTCTCTACTGTAAGCATATAATAATTGAGTGAACCAACTAGGTTACTCACCTGTACTTTCAAGCCAAAATCCGGAAGTCTTAGTGACGTCGGTGGATCAACGCTCCAAGTGTGACTCTATAACAGTGACAGTATATAACCATTATCAATTGTTCAATCAAAACTATTTCAGAATGCACATGTAGGTGTATAATGCATGTTCATGATATTCCCGACCCTAATCTCACTTTTTCCATCATAAAAATTTGTATAAAAATTAGAAAGCTAACGGCACTGACGGTACTCAATTCGAAACTCTATAGGTCCAGAAATAAATAAAACAGTGATTAACGGACCATTACCCGGACACACGTCAATTTCCCGTCCAAAAATTCCCAATTTCTTATAAAATAAAATTCAATATTCTATGAATCCGATGCCTTAATAATTAGGTCAATCGGACGTCTGACGGAAAAGTTATTCATCAAAAAAATTAGAAATCCGAAATTAAAACAAAAATCCCATATATATACATTTCTC
>JAOTAZ010000008.1:30128555-30141332 GCA_025629785.1 Erythroxylum oxycarpum | reverse complement strand
CCATTTCAGTTCTAAATCGCATTAAACAAGATTCAAACAACCAAATACAAGCAAAGAATCACTAAAACTTACCTGGAATGCCTCAGATTCGTCAGATCTCCAAAACCCTAGAAATTCTCCTTCTCTTCTCTTCTCCTCCCTCACACGACACTCTCCCTCTTATTCTCTCCTCTTTTTATTTCTTTTCCTTTTTATTTCTATTATCACTTAATACACAAAGTCCAAAATACCCTTGCAATTAAACCCAAAACCCTTAAACCCTTAATGGCCTTCCAAATTTACCCTTCATGCATTTTACAACATTTACACTTTAATTCAAACAATTCAAACAAAAATTTCTCCTAACCCTTACATGCTAATTATTCCCAAAATGAATATTCCAACAAAACTCAAATAATTTAAAATCATGCCTAAAAAATAAACAACAGGTTTGGGGTCCAACAGAAGCGCAGAAAAAAAATGTACCTAGTTTGGTGATTAAAGTCAGGGATTTCAACGTCGATTGAAAGCAAACTCTGGAGACTGAAAGCAAGAAGATGATAATGAAAATCGAAGGCAAGTCATAGAACAGAATAAGCGTGAAGAAAGTCTGTAGTTTATCAATCCTGGGTATTTATAAGAGATCGGCAGAACGGACGTTCCAACCAATGCTTGACGAGTGGTAAATATCCGAATCAACGCGGACACGCGGCAGAATCTGAACTGAAGTGAATTTGGTTTGTTTGAAAACCAGAACGACACACTAACTGAAAGGACACGCCTGACGGCTGCGCAACAGTTTAAAGGACGTACTCGACAGCTATACAGTAGCCAGAAAGACGTATGTGACAACCTGTCAGAAAATGCGAACCGTCAGTAATGATCACGCCTAGAGCCCTATTTAGCTCTAGCCATCCAGTCGATCGGTCCCGCTATTATGCTCCCCCGACTAACTTTATCGCTGTACCCGATCGGCCTGCCATATTGCTACAGCCGATCGGTCAGTTATCCGAGACACTACACCTGCTCAACTGGTCACATTACAACGGAATCGATCGATCGGGCCTAGCACGAACTACTTAAGAAAGACGCTATCTCATACTTATGTACTCCTTCGACCCTTCTCTCGGATCAGACTCGAGGAGTAGGGGGCTTATGGTCGGGTCGACTGTGCCAGACCCAAGCCCATTTCCACACTTCCACAGCCCATCAGGCGCTAGACTCCCATGCAAACACAAAGATCTATGTAAAGACCTAAACCTAGCATCCACGTGATATATATAAGGTACTATTCTACCATGATACAGGTACAATAACACATAACCCTAGCTTTTTCTCTGTTCTCTACGACCAATTTCCTCTCAAAAAGACTAACTTGAGCGTCAGAGGGGCCTTTCGGGAACTAAACCCCGGCGTGCCTTTATTTGTTTTGCAAGTATTCTTTAGTCGAAATCAATCAGAATCATGGATCCAAGCAATAACGTTCAGCCCTAGCAGAATCCGACTGAACCACATTTAAAAGAACCTCTTATAGAGTTGTTAGCATTATTTGGATCAATTTAAAAGAGGATCGACCATTAGAACAAAAAATTTATCTTTTATGTAGGCAAGCTTCAACTTATCTTAGTAGTTGTAAATAAAGTTCACAATCGTTGGAGTCACGACTTTCCTATAAGGATGTTGTTGTTGTTATTTTTTGTTGGAGTTGCCACTTATACCTCCAACAAACATGATCAAGAAAGTGGAGAAACTTTAAAGAACTTCTTATGGTAAGGTAAATCAAAAAATGTAAAAAATGTTAAAGTTAAGTGGTGAAAAGTTTATACACCAACGCAGAAGGTAAGATTAGGTGTAAATCAATCAAAATCAATAAAAAAATACTCATGGACAAAAGAATTTAGAAGATTGTTACTTATAATGAATTATTTTAGGTGTGTTGAATGCACTCCTACATAACAAAGAGCCACAACTTCTATCATATCAAAGTAAAACTAAGCAATTCATAAACACTCAACTAAATACTAAAACTAAGGGAAGTCATGGCTCAAGAAATGAAAGTTAAAGTTGGGTCAAATAAGAATGTTAAGTCAAAATGACTTCACGTCTAATAATTTTGATGACAATCAAATAATAATAATATTAGAAATAGATGAATTGTTTTGATAAGAAGAAGGGCAGAAAGTCAGAAGATACAAAAGTCAGAAGATACAAAACACACAGAAGGAAGAAAACACAGAAGGAAGCAAAAAAACACAGAAGGAAGAAAAGACAGAAGATACAAAACACAGACGATATGAAGACAAAGACATGATAGTACGTCAGACAGTTAGTCAGTTAAAGTTAGTTATAGAACTTAACTGAATAACGGTTTCTATAAGAAATAAGAAGCAAGAAGCAAGAAACAGTTATCAAGAAGCAATTGAAGAAGAAAGCTATAAATACAAGTCGAAGTCGAAGACTGAACGAGTTAGTGAACAAGTTGTTGTTGAACAAGTTTTTGAACTTAGCAAAATTCTGTATTCGTTATGCAAAACAAGAGAGCTATCTTTACTGTAACAAAAAGCTCGTAACTTCTTTCTAGTGAGAGAAAGGACAAGCTGAGAGCCTGAAGACGCTAAGGGAGTAAAAATAATACTTGGTGTAAGAGACCTAAAGAGGTTCTGTAGAGAAAGAATACTTGTACATTTCGAGAAGTATAGCAAAATCTCAAAAAGAATTATGAGGACTAGACGTAGCCTAAGGTTTGATATGAACCAGGATAAAATCGTCGTGTCTACTTTCTAACTTTTTACTTTAATTTCTATTGTTCTTATACAAGTATATAGAAGTTAAATTGCAATACATTATGATATTTACTTAATAGCTTTGAAAAAGTTTGTTTTCGACGAAATATCAAAGGGGCCTTTACATCCATTTACATTCCATTCTATTATAAATCATTCCATTCCATTAACAACCTTACGTCCAACTAAACATAGCCTAAGGAAATCAAGAAAATAAGCATTGAACTTGCTTCTAAATGGCAAACAAATCTTCTCTAATGATCCTCTAAAATTGATGAAACAGAAAATATACTAAGGTTAATGTTCTTCGAATACTCAATTTCCACAAGCTATGTATCCAATCTAGTTTTTTAATGGTTCCTCTACTGAAGCTTCCATTTCCTTAAGCATCTCCTACTACTGACCTTTTTGTACATTATATGCTTAGTTATTGTGATTTTGTTCTAGCTTAGCTCTTTTAAATCTAATCTTGTTTGTACCTTGACAATATTCTATTACCCTCTTAAAGATTCTTTTATTCTATTTTCTTTTAAATTTGAAAAAATGACAGCATGACTAATACTTTCCCTTTATAATGGCTTGTGTAATATTGGCAGGGTTTTGCTTTCTTACTATGGAGATTGCTATTGCCTATTATTGTATAAGTTAATTGACCTTTAAGATATATCTCACCAACTTAGCCTATAATGGGCTTCTATAATATTAACATCCTATTCACTACTTATAATGATCTTTCATATATTTAGGCTACTACCACCTTACCATTGAAGGGAAGAAAGAATAAATTCTAAGGTTTTAAACCAAATTTATGGGTTTCTATTAAAAAATAAAAATTTAAAAATCAAAATCTATTATCTTAAAGACTTGTCTAAATTTTGATTATTGAATTGGGGCAATTTGTTTGTTCAGATAAAAATGTTTTAAAACAAACTGTTTAAGATAGAAAGAAAAAATTAAGAAAAAGAATAACAATTGAATTTTAATTTCTTTAATATTTAAGAGTGTAATATTTAAAAAATACATTTAAAATATTTAAAGTTTTTAGTAAATTTAAAAGGATAAACTTTAAAAGGATTTCTTCTTAACAAAATAAAAGGAATTGAATTACATCACATTAAAGGCTTTTCTTAATTGAAGAGAAGAATTAAATGTGGATTGAAATTTAAGAGAATGAACATTCTTATTATGATTAAAGTAAAGATTATACTTCTCAAATGGATTTTGAAATAAAGTGATTTGTAGAATTAGGTCACCGTTGAGACTTTCGGGAAAAGATGTTTTGGACAAAGAATGAGGAAAAAGAGTTAAAACAAAAATGGATATTGACCTTTATTTGAAAAAACAAAAATGATTGCAGACAAGTAGGCATCATTGAGGCTTTCTGAAAAGGAACTTTTGTGTAAAAATAATTAATATATAACAAAAGGTTAAAGGAAATTGGAATCTTTTTGTGTCGAGACTTCTATTGTAGTTATACTTTTGATTCTAACTTTTGGTTTGGGAATGAATAAGGATGGATTTGCACTAGGCTTTTGAGGATCGAACTTTTGAAATGTACTTGAGAACTAGACTAAAATTTGGTCTCCAAATGAAGTTACTTGAATTGGGATTAATTAAGAGGGTTTTTACTTAGATTAGGGGGTTTTATTTCGACTGAATGTTGGGCTTTGATTGAATTATGGCTTCGACTAGACATCAGGCTTTGCCTCTTTTTCTTATATGTCAACTAGGCTTGGAATTTGAAGAACTTGAGGCCTTTTTTTCTTAAAATGGAATTTGGGATTTTAATTGGAATTAAATTGAGACTTAAAAACTTATAATTGATGGTTGATCTCTTGAATAATAATTTTAAACAGATACTAATTTGGAGTGCTATCGACTTAGTCAGACACCTAAGTATAGCATGAAATAAAAGATACACAAATAAGAGTGGTGACACTTATAGGAAGGTAAACAGCTAAACAAATACAAAAGATTATATTTTGAAGATGGGATTTAGAAGAAGTGGTAAGACAAATTACTGCATCATCAATAATCCAAGTAGTAAAATGTGGAAAAGCATCTCGAGCAGGATTGGAAGCAAAGGAAGAATATTTGCTGAATCATGCATATATGTTGATTAGAAAGTAGAGCAATCAAGTTCTTGGGTATATCATGTCTCCGAGAATGAATTAAGTTGCAACAATTAGCACATACATGTTCATGATTATCCAAGGTACCGGTACATAATTGGATAAATATCATTTATGTATATATATAAATATTATTTATGAATATATAATCAACTGCAAAGCTCTACCATAGGTATGTATGCACAATCACATAACAAGAAAACCCATGTCATAAATCTTTAAATTTATTAAATATGTTGAACAGTAAAAAACAGGTCCATCATAATTGATCAAAATATACCTCCGTAAATCATGACTCCACTACCTTGAGAAAATTGCTCCACCAAATTCTCCAAAATCTGCTTGCCGAGTTGGAATAAATAACCTTATCATTGATAGAAATTGAAAGGCTACGAAATCACCATTATTCTGCATCGAATGGATGATCTGGGAGCTTGAGAAATAAGTTTTAATTGAGGAAGTAAGAGCCATCGACATAGCAGAATTCAACGTAGAATAATTACCTTATCCCAACGTAGAATAATTACCATTGATAAGGATGTTCGCAACCAAAATAAACTCAAGATTATCTGTTGGATGGAAGTAATAAAGATTCTTAAAGCTTTTAATAACTAAATGATTGGATGAGATTGGGATTTTTTCAAAGATATGATATTGCTTTAATACTGTGGAAGACCAGAAACTAGTATATAGGTAGACGAGCTAGCTAGTGGTGCACACACTAATGTTAGGACGAAAATCGAAGGAAAACTACAAATTGCAATACTAAATCTATTGTGATATAAAAATAGAGGAATGTAAAGTAAACATACAAGTTTTATTTATTTTTATTCTCAATTTAAAAATAATTATTGGAGATAATTAATTCTTTAACTGATCAAAAAAATATTTTTAAATGAGGCTATCTCGTATATGGAAAATTAATAATAATAATACACTTTGAAACTTTTATATCATACATGATCTTATACTAATAAAGGAGGTCCTTCTATATATATTTGGCCAAAGTTTATAAAACATTCACTTATGGAATTATTGGGGCATATACATATTTAATAAATCACTATTTTGGATATTGTTATCATTTAAATGGAATTTCTTGTCACCTGAGATCGAATTTGGGATAAAGGGAAACACTTATAGTTTTTTTTAATATAAAACACTTATAGTCCGTATTCAAATAATAAGCCATGAAGATTTGACAGCCAAGACTACAACAATAATAATTAGAGTTATTATTTAATTTGTGAATTCTAATAATTCTTACTCTGTGAATTCTAGTGTACTGAAGGCTAGAGAGAATATCGGCTCCATTTCCATCCAACTAAGTGGCTCCAACTTCCGCTTCCAGGCATCCAGCTCGAGTATGGAGAAAGATCTAAATGTTTCTAGGACTCTTGTTTTTGTTGGATATTGGCTTGAGAAGATGCTTCCAATACCCACTGAGATTCCTACAAGCAGGACACGAATTGCACTAGAACAGTGAGCATGTGGGAATCAAGCTTGTGATTCCCTCCAAGCAATCATATCTTTTTCCCACGTCTTCTTGCAATACCAAAAAGAAGAGATAAAGAAGTGATTCTTTGCCTCAACTGTCTCTGTCATGTTGGGACTCTCCCAAACCATGCATCTTACCCCTTGTACCTAAAAACCTAACTTTCTTAACTACCATCATGGCTTTGAAGTGGCTCTTCTATCATGCATGATAGGACTCTTCAATTTGCTACTGTCAAGCATATTAACTTGTCACTAGGTGTTGATTCTAATTAACTAATAAGACATCATTAATTAGGAAAAAATATCAGTAGAACTTGTAGCGGAACAGGTTGCACTTCTTAAAGGGAAGTACTGTGCTACGCACAATACTCATAACTTTGTAGTGACATTATCGTACATATTATATTGTCACTATTTATAACTTTTTAACTCTATCTGTTTAGCAGCAATACAAGACATTTGACAGACTTGAGTACCATTCAGACCCTTGCTTATTTCCCTTCACACCTAGCATTCTAATGGAGGTTCCTAATCCTCCTGAATTTCATAAGCCTTATCTAATTATTAACGTTGGGATAACGAAACTGGTGATGATTGCTGAAGGTCAAGTACGATTTTAAGCTTCCCATGAGATATACAATCGTACTATCCCGAAATATCTAAACTAATTTAAGAGAACTTTTTGACTTTTGAAACTAAGCTATAAATAAAATTATGGCCTTTACCAAACAATCAAAGAAAAATAAAGAAAGAGACAGAGTGAGAGAGAAAGTTGATTCCATTCCCATCTACCAAAATGCTGACAGCAAATTAATTGGTTTTGATGTGGCAGACAACCAAATCGAACGGAAATCATTAAAACATGATGAACATATATTAATTAGATGAACTCATGATATGTATCGTAATCAATCCAGAGAGAGATAAGTGGGAAAGGGAGATCGCAAGTGCAAAACATCACTGGATTTCTCGCATTTGGATCCTCATTGCATATGTAGCGAAAGTGATGGTCTAATGATTGAAGAAGAGAGAAACTTGCAAAAGATGGTCCTTACAATGCTTAAAGCCATACCCACAACATGCGAGAGGCCAACTCATGAAAGCTTTCTTCCACTAAAATTGCCTTTCCTAGTTAGCATGAGTTGTGACTAGCTGCTATACATTATCCCTTCTTACATGTATTGCTAATTAGCTTCGACCTCCAGACCCCGCTGGTCACATTCAGTCTTTTCTCTTTTGTTCTTTTTTTGCTGAAGCGCGCCCGTATGTCTTGGACCTTTCCTTTGTGAAGTATATATAATCGGGTTTTTAATATGAATATCCTTAAAATAATTACAAGGTGGTAGATGAATAGCATCATTAAAATTCTGATGAATATATTGGATAAGTTATTTTAGTTTATATGTGAAAAACTGTAGGAGCAGTAGTTTTGCAAACTTTCCGGTTCGTTTCTAGCCAAAAAAAATCAGAAAATTAAAAGAACTAAAAATAAATCAAAACCGAGATTTGTTAACACAGTTCGGCACACAATGTCCATGTCAGTAAGGCCCTCACCTAGCTTAATACTTTCACGAAAGTGTAATAGATTTATCCAAGGCTTTACTAAGCTGACACTACTCAACCCTTGACACTATCTCTCAATCTCACTTCCAGTAAAAGTATTTCACACTCAATAATATAACACGTTGTACTAACCTCGCCAAAAGATTTTCTCAAATAATGTTTAAGGACAAAAAAAATAAAAGACTCAAGTATCTGAACAATTAATATCAAAATCTGAACACATTTGAGATTGAAACAGAACAACTTTTCTGTGAGTTTAGCTCCACAAAAAGAGATCTGAAAGTTATTTACACATAATCTGTCCAATCGTAAGCTACTCCACAAATATGACAGTCCAATGAGACCAATCCCCATACGATCAATACAGAATAGTGAATCTCCCACTAATGTTTACTCCAAAAAAAAAAAACAACCGTGTCTCACCAAAATAAGAAACCATAAAGTCACTTATGCTATATATCACATGAACACAATTGACACACCAACAATAAAAGCACTGAAGATAGTTGTGTCTCACCAAAGCCAGATGTCACAAATTCAAATAAACTATCTTGCAAAAACGCCATTAACGCACCAACAACAAAAGCACTAAAGATTGTCATCAATTAACACAACAAAGAACACACAGCAAAGCCCAAAATCCATACAAAAATACCCTTTGCCACACCTCTAAAATTCCAGCAATACCCCTTAAGCCTCATACACATAATACACCACCAACGTGATAATAATAAACTTCAATTTTGTGTAGGATTATTTCACAACTATAAGTGCAGCAACCACATCTCTTTGAGTCCAAGTCTAGTTAATATCTTATATGTCTAATTAATAAATAAGATGTCAAAACTAAATAAAAGACCTATACTATATATCTTAACAATCTCTCCCTTTTTGGCATTCTTGTCACAACTCTTAAGCTCCCCATAAATAACGTAATTGGACATATAAATATTGAATTCACAATACTCCCCCTTAATTTAAGATTCAATAGGCAACACAAGCATAAGTCAAGCATAAACAACAAATCACAGAAGATTAAGTACAACGTCAGTCAAGTCTTATCTTCGCCCCCTTTGGGACAATATATGCCAAAAAGACTAATTCAAGAAGTGTTGGGAAAGCATAAAACTCATTGTTTTAAGTGGCGAAGAGCATCAATAGCCACTTGAATGATACCTTCAATCCTCTCAATTTTAATAAAGAGAGCTACATAAGGATTGATTGAAGTCGTCCCCGAGACATCCAAGGGGCCAAATGTTGTGTATGGTAAATCCACCACCCGTGGTTGACGAAAAATCCTTGGAGAGATGTTTACCAAGGCCACCAACTAAAGTATACTCAACTCTATCGTGGGAATTTTGTTGGCATATAAAAATTGAGAGATTAAGCATGAAAAGTATAATAAAGAATGTGGCTTACTCTTAATTACCAACATAGCTTCAATGATGAGGCATTCAAGATTGGATTGCACCCAGTACCAATCACATAAATCAATTTGGCCTGTGCCAAGTAGACAGAAACAACGTGTGTGCTCGGCATCCAGTTGGCCATAACTAATTTAAAGAGTACGAAATACTTTTTGAGTAATCATTGAAGAACGAAGTATAGAGCTAGAAGATTATGCAATCAGTTTCCCACCAATCAGTACTGTAGCAATTAAGTCATTTGACACATTCCAATCATCATCATAAAAGAGATCATGAATCAAATTATCAAATCCTAGAAACAGATTTAGATTAGCAACATCAAAACGGACTACCCGACCTCGCACATATACTGCTCTATAACTCATAACATTCTCATTCAGAATATCACAAGATAAATTACAATAAAATTCTTTTACCAAATCTGAATCATAGTGCTTTGGAAGCAATGAAACTTGCAGTAAAAATCAATTCGATAATAAAGTGTTCAGGCAATGTTGTTGAAACTCCTCTAAATTAATTAAAAGATCAAGAACAAACCCAACAGTATTGAGAGTTTTCCATTTCTGTTTAGCCACGGAAGAGTATAACTTGAAGGAAATCGCATTATTCTTTATTAGGTGGATAGAAGAGTTATGTCGACGTACTGGATTTTTTTCCAAGTCCGCACCTTTGTACGTTTCTGAGGAGCCATAGGAGGCACAGTTGGTAGAGTAGGTGTTGCAGGAGTCTCGTTGGAATCTGAAGCAAAGTCTTCAACCATGGATAATATGACTTAAGTAACATCATCATCTAGATTTGGTACTTTGTTCCAAATAGAGGTAGTTTTAAGAATATCAATAAGAGCTCCAAAAGATGACCCAGCCTTGGTGAATCTCCTGTCGGTTGTCAGATTGAGCATTAATGGATTGGAACGATGTGTTGGAGCTACTGTCTTCTTTTATGATACTGAAGAGAACATTTTCTCTTTGTTCTTACACATATTTTTTGTAAAACAGTAAAATCCCAACCAAAATCAACAAATCGAATCAATCTTGAAGTGAAACAAAGCAATACCGTAGAGTGAAGATATGGGTCTTCAATGGAGATTCACAAATTGCACATATTTACTGAGTTCACAATGGAAGAAGCTTGAACCTAATGTCGTGTGTGCCTTGAGAGCTTGAGAACCAATGCAGATGAGAAGTAGATGAAGCTTCAGTGGTGATGTCCCTTTAAACCCAACATAAATCCATTGCCCACGATGAAAATGTCTCCAACATAGCTATGGGAGTGATTTGAAGCTTAGGAGTGGACGGATAGAGAGATGTAAGAGGAGCATTGGTGAGTAGAGAAAGACACCTAGGGATTTTTAATCCCTCGAATGAAAAATGCTTTTTTAATTTCCCCTTTTTTATATAAATAATAATACATCAATAATGTGGAGCACAAAGTCCCAATGCCCTTGCAGAAGTTCAAACTTTAGTGCATTAAGAGATTTCGTAAAGATACCTGCCAACTGCTTTTCGTAGATACATGTGACAAGGTGACTATTTTGCTTTCTATAAGCTCTCGAATAAAGTGGTATATGAGATCAATATGTTTCATTCTTGAATGCTGAATTGGATTCTTAGAGATATCTATGGCACACTTGTTATCACATAAGATAAATAACACATTCTGATCAATCCCATAATCTTCTAACATTTGTTTCATCAGTGGTTGATAGTGAAATTGAATTATGTTTCTTGCTATACTAAGAGATAAAATTGTTTCTTAAGAAGAAACAACCTCCTAAAGTGCTTTTCAGATCGTCTAAGTTTCTAGCCCAATCCACATCATTATATCCAGCTAGATAAGATGTCGAGTCAGATGTTTACCATATTCCAAAATCAGATGTTCCGCTTACACAAAATTAAAATCCTCTTAACTGATGCCAGATGTGTTTCTTTTAGGTTGGCCTGATAGCAAGCACTTACGCCAACACTGTAATAGATATCTGGCCTAGTTATAGTCAAATATAATAAACTTCTGTTATGCTTTGACATAGATTGACACCAAAGCTTTTACCATTCCCATTTTTTTTTAGTTTTGAGACACTCATAGGTGTTCTCGTATGTCTGGCATTTTCTTTACCTTCCTTTCACCCTTTTGAGTTTTGACTTGTTGTTTTTAAGTTGTTATTCGATGAAATCCCACCATGCTGTCTAAACTGGAGTCTGTCCTTTTTTATTCTTTTCATCCATTTACCAAAATTTTGTGTAAGTAGTACCGAATCTTCATTCTCATCCAATTCATCTCCCGCAACATTCACACCTTTTCCAGTTTCAACTTGTAGTGCTAATCTTTTGCTTCTTTCTTGCTTATTCCTTAAAAGATTCATTTTGAAATTTGTAAGAATTCTAATTACTTCTTCCAATGACAGATCATTAATGTCGTGGGCCTTCTCTATTGTTGCAATTTTCGGAATAAATCTTGGAGGTAGTGATCTCAACGTCTTCTTGACTAGTTTCAAATTGAAATATTTCTTCTCGAGTTGATGTGCCAGATTCACAATATCTCGCAGTCTTTCATGAAAGTCCCCAGTATTCTCATTTTCATCCATCTTCAGTTCTTCAAACCTCACAACTAACATCTGTAGTTTTGATGCTATCACAGATTTGGACCCTTCATGAATAATCTGTAAAGCAGCCCACGCTTCTTTATCTGATTCACAAGTTGATATCATTAAGAAGCGTCCTTCATTAATAGCATTGAATATCGCAAGCATTGCTTGTGAGTTTCCAAGTGCACTTTTTTCTTCAGCTCTTGTCCATTCAAATGGATCTTTTTGAACTGCCTCTCCTTTATCATCAGTAATCATCGGATGCGTCCACTCATGTACTACCAAATGCCAAGGTTTTATACCCTAAGCTTGGATGAAGACTCTCATCTGTGATTTCCATGCAGGATAGCTAGATATATCCAACAGTGGTGGTCTAGTGATCGATGCACCCTCTCCTGTAGCCATATTACCAAGTTCTGAAGTGGTGACATTTCTTTGATACCAATTGAAAAACGGTAGGGGGTAATAGTTTCACAAACTTTCCAATTCGTTCTAGAAAAAAAATTAGAAAAATTAAAAGAACCAAAAATAAATCAACACCGAGATTTGTCAATGCAGTTTGACATACCTTGTTTACGTCTGCGGGGCCCTCACTTAGCTTAATCCTTTAACACAAGTACAATTGATTTTTCCTAAGGCTTTACTAAGCCGACACTACTCCTCTTGACACTATCTCTCAACCTCACTTTTCGTGAAAGTATTTCACATCTGATAAATCAATTAAATTGCATTTATGTTGGACATTATTTTGGTTGATTTGTGAAAATTGTGTTCATAAATTGATTAAATTAATTGTTAAATGTTCACATGTGATT
>JAOTAZ010000008.1:30069650-30080134 GCA_025629785.1 Erythroxylum oxycarpum | reverse complement strand
TCAGAAATAACATGCGGCAGAATCTGTTTAAGTCTATTTGCTAAGACTTTTGACACAATCTTATAAATCACATTACATAAAGTTATGGGTCGAAAATCTTTAATATCATCAGGAGCATCAATTTTTGGAATGAAAATAATAGTAGTAATAGTAAGTGACCTTGGAAAGGTACCTTGAGAGAGCCAGAACACCCCACTTTTGTAAATTTCGTCTCCAAAGATGTGCCAATATTTTTGCAAGAAAGCCAAATTTAAGCCGTCTAGACCTGGGGCCTTATCAGGATGCATGCTGAACAAAGCAGACTTAAACTCTTCTTTCTAAAACGACTTAAATAAAAATTGTGAATCTTCCTCTGTCACCATTTTTTCTGCAATTTCTATAAATCTAGAAAAATCAGCTTCTCCCTCTTCTAAAAATAGCTTCTGAAAGTAGCTCTGAACAATAGACTCATCTCTGCAAGTTCGAAGACAACTACCCCCTCTTCATTACGTAAGCTACGCCCTCTTCATTACGTAAGCCTTTAACACGATTCTAATCTCTTCTCCCTTTAATTTGTTTATGAAAAAATTTTGTATTTTGGTCACCATCCCTATACCAAAATAATTTCGCTTGCTGCTTTCTGCGAGTTTCTTTTATCAAAAGAATTCGATTCCACTCATCCTTTAGTCTCATGGAATTCAAATTATCACATAGCTCCTTCTCCAATTCTAGCTACTTGCTCACAATGTTTATTGCGCTTCTAGAATTCTCTGTTTCTATTTCTACCCCAACTTCGAACCACATTAATTAATTGGTCTCGACGCTCTTTGAAATCAGGAACACCTGACAATTCCCAACAATTCTTCACTGTAATTTCCAGTTCACCTTCCAATAACCAAGAGTTATCAATTCTAAAAGGGCGATCCACTAGCTCACATTCATTCGAACAAAGCTCAACTATAATTGCATAATGATTAGAAACTGGCGGCATCGTAGATGAAGAAAAAGCATTCAAAAAGAGGGAGCTCCAATCAGAATTAGTCGATATATCTATCTGATTAAATATTTTTATAAGGTATTAAGCTCCTTGAACCTTCACGGAAGGTTATCCCAGTACTAAAAGGCTCATGTTGGTGTATATCCCTATTCAATTCTTAATATATATCCCTAGGTTAATCTACATATGTATGTTCTTTTGGCTACATGTATATGTAATATATATAGATATGTATTCTTTTGGCTACATGTATATGTAAATTTAAATTTGATCTAACTATGGCTTAGGATCAACACTAAAGATTAACATAAATCTCATAACAAATTATGCTTTTATATTTATGCTTCCTAATGATTATAATGAATTATATTATTATAATTAAATTAATCTTGATTTTTAAAAAATAATGAAATTTTTTATTTATTTATATACACAAATGATGTGATCATATCCAATTTTCTAACGGATAATTGTACTGTTTAAAGAAAGAAAAAACATTGACAGAGTCCTCGATGTTATATGTATAAGTTTTCCTTCTCATGATTTTTGTTTGTGAATTATAAATATATGGTCTCTTTAAATTTAAGATTGATTTTTCTTAAATTTGGCGTTTAGTCGGTTAAAGGTTGCAAATTATAAAAAACAAATAATTGAGGTACGTGGATGTTGTTTTAGTTTTTTAATTTATATAATCTATCATATGGAATATCACATCATTGCTATCGTATTCGTAGAAGTTGTCCATGATTCATTATTTCAGTTCGATATCTGCATGCGCAGATTGTTACTTGGCATACATAAACTACTACGTAATGTCTAATTCCAACATACTGTAGGTCGTACTATTTCAGTTCGATAGGAGAACAGATTCTACAGTTAACTAATTGGTGAAGTATCTTTTCTTCGTAAAATCTAAAAACATATTCTGTTGAGTGATTCTTTTTTCCTAAACCTAAAGCACGACTTTTCCGTTGATAAGGAATAAATATGAGCAAACAGGAAAAGGAGAAGTAGACAGTGAAAGAGGCTGACCTGACAATGCTAGTTGGACCTTGAGAGAAGAAACAAGATGATTGAGACAATAAATAAAGACAAATGATTGCATCATCTGACTGGGAAGGTTTAAGTCTTTTTCTAGAGTTACCAAATGATCAAATACCAAATTTTGTTAATTAGTAGTGTCCAAGGAAAAAGATGCATAGAAGTAGTCGGCAGCAGATGGATGGAATTAAGGATGGAGAGATCGATGGACCAAGAAATTATTAGTAGGCCACGCTTTTAGTGGTCCTAAATCAGATTTAGAAGCTTTGATTGATATTGGTTTTCTCTCTTCCTCTCACTCTGCATAATTCTCTGTCATTAGTACCGATGGTGATTTCTACCCAATTCGTTTGGAATATAACATACCAACGACATGCCATTAAAATAGTAACCAACCGCAACCTTTCAATTTTTTGTTTTTTTATTGAAAAGTTCAAAAGATCATTACATTTAAAGCATAGTGGAAAAAAGACAAATGGTTTCATATTAAGGGTCCTCTTTTACGAAAATATAAAATTTATGAAATAAATGAGCAATTTCGGTTTAATCTTTTCAACTTTATACTTATTGTCTTACCAGCTTAACTTTCGATCAAAATTTTAAAACATTAACTATAACTGATCTAATAACATTTTGAGAAATATTTTCTAAATTTTATGAAATTAAATTGTTAAAAGAAAGATAAGTTGAAAAAACAGGTCAAACTTGAGTTCCTACAAAAGAAGAATATTACTAGAATTCAGTTATTTAAATTAGTGAGTCAATAATTCATAACTTAGTTAATCCTTGAATTTCAACTTTCCAGGTAGCAAGGCAGTTCATACTGTTTCTCAAGTTAATATGAATGCTATTAATTATGTCTAGTTATTAACCTTTTTCCACTCACGATCAAGTGCACAGGTTCGATAGAACAGTTAGAATTTTTTTTTTTTTTGCATAATCAGAAAAGTACGAAACAAATTATAGAACTAGTCTAGGGAGGCTGAGCCCAGTCATATCCTCAAGGATGATCAGAGAGATACCCTAGAGTGCGTTTACAAAAGTGGTAATCTCAAAGTCAAAATTAACAGCAAAATGTGCAAGCCAATCGACACTCCGATTGTCTTCCCTGCATGTATGGCAGGGTAGGACAACCCAGTTACGATTTAGTAGCTCGTTGATGCCTATGATAATAGGATTGAGGGATGTAGTGCGCTTGGCAAATTAGAAAGAATACTTGACACGACTTGAGATTCCAGTTCTAATTCCACCCAACGATTGCCCAAGTCCTAGGCTAGATTCAGACCGGAGAAAATGCCTCATATTTCAACGGTTAGCAAGGAGCACCATCCTAGATTCTGAACAAAGCCGCCTAGCCGCGTACCAGCGCTGTCGCGAATAAGACCTCCTGCTAAGGGCGAGTAGGGTGAGCGTTTGCACGCCTCGTTCGTGTTTAGCTTCATCCACTCAGGGGTCAGTTTGCTCTAGCCAATAAGTTGCACAAGCCAGAGTCGGTAGCTAGGAAGTGTTCGGCCTTGCCAGACCGAAGCTAATTGTATCTAATGGACATAGATGAGAATACTGGAAGCTGAGGAAGTCGGCCAAGATGCCTATGAGTCAAAAAGTGCCTTGTTCCTCTAGGACCACAGGAACCAACAGGCGGTGCCGAAGATTATAGACCAATCGTGTCTGTAGATGAAGTAGTACCGTTGAAGATTCGTGTGTAGCCAGTCATGAGCGTTGAGAGTAAAAAAGTCCGAAGAGACGGCGTGCAGAGGAAATGTTAGCCACAGACAGTAGCGAAGCTACATAGATTTGCCCACCCTCAAAAAATTTTTTAAAAGAAAATATATATGTATATAGAGGTTGCCCACCCTAAAAGAATGTCGTTGCCCATGGTGGATTGGATTAAAAAAAACTATATATATATACCTTGCTACCCTGAAACAAATTCCTGACTTCGCCACTGGCCACAAATTACATGCTTGGGGGCAGTCACGCATTGTGTGCAGCGAGGACTCTTCGGCTCGGCAGTGATGACACTCAGCTGTTAAGCAAATTGCATGATACTGCATAAATTGTCTATAGTTATTCCTGGATAATTCATTCCAAGTTCAAATAAGTCTTTCATCATCCCGAAGTTCCAGATTTATATTAGCGTGGCATGCTAGTCATATCTATGGAGCAGTTCAAGAGGCTCAGTAGTTCAATTGAATGGCATCTGCCGAAAATTAGTTATTACACAATTATATTTCTTAATCGGGGGTATATATCTCCATGGAAAACTTTCAAAATAGTTTATTATATAATTTTTAGGCCAAGTCAGATGTGCTATAGTAGATTTGAGAATGCATTAACCTGACTTATACCGTTCACTTTCATGAGTGTGTGGAGATCTTGTCCCCGTCATATCACTATCAAGGCTATATGTTTAAGAATTGTTAATGTTCTCCATCGGTATGTAGATATATCGACTTAACAAAGACTAGCGAGAATACCCAAAAGTAAGGATAAACTAATGCTAGCCGTCCCAAGCTTCCCCACTCCCAATTCTTTGAACTAAACATTGGGGCACTCAGGACTACAATCTTAGATCACTACAAGTTGTTCAGGTTGGAAAAATTCGTAGTTTAGAAACTTGATCTTAACTTTGTTAATAATTATGAGCATTACCTAAATCATCTTTCAATGATCTCACAACATTATCAAATGATTAAAAGACTACTATTGTCCGGAGTTAAGAAACATAATGATGGTCCAATAAGCTAAAAAATGTAGAATCAAAGCTATTAGGAATTAGTTTCTCCAGTACGATGCTAGATCAGTTGCATTCTTGAGGAATTAGTTTCTTTCCAAAGTATCAAAAAAAAAAAAGCTATTAAGCAATTACAAGATAAGTACCACATCATCGATGCATAAATAATGTAGGGTTAGTAAAAGAGTCTTGGTCTGACTTGGAATTTGATCGAATACAAAAATTTAGTTAGACCCATTATTACCTTTCAATAAATATGTTGAACATCAAAGATTGATTTAGAACTTTAAAGGTTTTTTTAATACAAATATCAAGCGTTTAAAGATCTTACATGATACTAGAGTTCAAAATAATTAATGTATTAAAATTTGATCAATTAATTCAAACAAACTCATATCAACAATATAATTTAAAGAGATAAAGCAAGAGATGAATCATCATTAGATCAAGAATATAATATAAGAATATTAACTTAAACAAACTCATAATGGATATTATAATTTAATAAGGTAAAAAAGAGATACATCATTATTAGATTAACAATATAATATAAGAAGATAAGGAAAAAAAAAACAAAAGAAACAATCATAGATCAACAATATGATGTAAGAAAATAAGGAAACAAACACGTATTAAAAATTTTTGTACATAATAATAACTCAATTTTGTCGAATGTATTTTCATTCCTAATATTTTGAAATTATTTTTGAACTCTTTTCTAATAGGTGAAGAGTAAACTCATACAATACTTTAAATCTAAAATTTACAAAAATACCTTATGAAATTTACACACTTTGTTTGAATTTAGATACAATAATAACTTAAAAAATTAATGTACCCTGCGGACAAAGCTACCCACTTTGTGAAGGTTAGAGGAGTCTAGGATCCTCAATATGCACAACCTTTCCTTTATAATTTTTACAAGGAAACTATTTCTGTGACCGAATCAGTAATTTTATGGTTACAAATGAGCAACTTTTACCGGTTATCCTAAAGCTTTGCCTTTTAGATACAATAATAACAATAATAATGAAAGTATGCTAACTTTGTGAATAACCTTAACAATTTAATAATGATATTGTTTCTCACTCTACAAATGCAATATCAATCCTACTAAGACTAAGACTATTCATCCTGGTATATGAACACTGATGACTTGCGAACAATTTCAAGGTACATTTATTAACGATCTTAACTTTTTTTACCAAAAAAAAACAAAAATTAATATTTTGTTAGAATCATTACGATGAATTCAATCAATCTATAGTTTACAAAATATATACTGCTTGTAAATTAAAGGGGATATATGATTTGCTGAAAAGACAAAGAGGCAGAGGGCCATTTTCTTCTGGACTACGAGACCTTTATACGATTCAAAAGATCTTCCTTTTCTCTTTTCCTTTTTTTTTCTGAGCACTTTTTCCTTCTGTTTTGAAAAAGTAGATATAAAAGATGGTCCCTTGACAAGGATCAGTGGCATATTCCGGAATGGATGACTGCAACTTTTATTCCTGCATTCAATGGCACTGACTATGCAATGTGGCACAACTTGTCATATGTAGCTTCTATCTGTACTAACTGAGCAATAAGAATACAATAAGGTCATATTGACATGAAACGACACTATTTTGATATACACAGATCTCCAATCCGATCGGAATACAAACAATTCTAACTAATTGAACTTCTTAAAATACAAAGTAAATGAAATCAAAACCTGGCCTACCAACTCCATCCCTGCACTTAAGAGGTTAACTAGTGAACTAATTAGTTAGAGAAAGATTAAAGGCCTAGAACGATATAAAAGTAGTTTCATATATATACACACTTAAAAGTCTAGTCAATACTGCGCAACTTCCAAACCAAACGATACTAATTTTCCTGACTGTTTTTTAATAGCTATGGCGAGGGATAACGAAATTTCCACACGGAGTAACCTCAAGGCTGGCAAGTAGGCAACCAAAAGAAGCTGATCGAAAGTTCTCTCTATATTTTGAGGTGGAAAAGCAATGATTTGGACTGATGAGTGTTGGGGTGGTGCGCGAGCGCAAGCCATGAAACTTAGGGCCTGTATCAGCTTTCCAGCGAAGCTCGACGTCTTCAGCAATCCTTCTTGCATCGATGGACGCACCAAGCAGACCACGCTTGGTAAAGCCGACTGCATACAGTCCATTTTCACCTTTCCATCCATTCGGGAATGGCTGGCGTGGTAGTCCATTATTTTGGCAGAACATGCTGGTCTCCTGAGCATTTCCGGGAAAAAAGAAAAAGAAAAAGTCTTCTGATTAGCCAATTTTATTCAAATGTCTCAAATTATCAGGCTAAGCTCAAAACTCAAATCAAAGAGGTCACCTTCAGCCAACGCGGCACATTGCTTTTGTAGCCAGTGGCTAGAATGATAGCGTCATATTTCTCCGTTGTCCCGTCCACAAATTCTACTGCACGTTGTGTCAGTCTCTTTATTCCCCGGCATATCTACAAGTCAAACAATTATATTCAGGCTAAAACCTATATAATATAATACCACTTGTATTTATTTTACCAAAGTCTTTATATATTACACGTCCAATCGAATACAGATTTGATTGATTAACAAGATTCTATCATATTATATATCTACAAACATAAATGCAGCTGAGATAATTATGTTTCATATGATTGTCACGTGTATGTATATAAGGGCAATTATTGTTCATTATTATGATAATTTATGATCATTGCGTCTAAATCTATGCAATCGTCTTAAGTTATACTAGGAAACTTCTTGTTTTTCTTTCTTTTTTTGGGTTTAACAGTAAAGTGGTGACGGGCACGCCAGCTTTAATTGATACTGATTAAACTCTTGATATAGTTCCAAACTACAAGGGATTAAAAATCCAAACCTTGATGTCGCCCCTTTTGATCTTGGCGAGAGTCCCAACATCCAATACAGGTGTTTTGCCGGTGGCGTTTTTGAGTTCGATAGGGCCAAGCTTAGGACGATGAAGGCCAAAGCGGCTAGTGTCGCCAAGCATGAAGCGTGAAACTAGCAGTAAGATTTGATCAACCATGCGCACAGGAAGCCATCTGAGGAGGCACATGGACAATCCAAAAGTTGATCTACCTAGCATCTTCTGAGGCAAGACGTGCACCTGCAAAAGAGGCCTGCTTAAAAAGCTAAAAGGGAGAAAAGGCAGTAAAGATGGTGAGCTGTTTAAAAAAATCCTCACGCCTCTCTCATCCTGTGCATTTTTGCATCTTTCAGACGTGACTGTAATGCTATCATCATACTTTGGCATCTCCACGTTTGTCCATAGGATAGTAAATACAGAAAACTTTTATTTATAAACAGAAGCCTGGGGGATATGGATTCTTCAGATGGCTAGTGACCTTTAGAACTGCTACGCATGCAAACATTTTCCAATAAAGTTCGAGCCAATACATGCATATCTTTGAAGCAAAACCTCGTTTAATTTTTTAATTTTTTATTTTTTTGTCGCTGGTGAACCTAGATGAAGTATGTTCTAAGGTAACTTCAGTACCAGACCACATTCCAAGCAAGGATCATTTTTTTAAAATCACAAAAAGTGAGGCACATATTGACTGTGGAAGGTTAAACCTTCTACATATAGCTGCCAAAAGAATATAGCACAAGTTCAAGCTTTCTTGAAGTTCTATTTCTATAACATGTCTAAGTTCGTTAGTTCTTCAAAAGTTTGAAGAGGAATCGACTCCTTCAGATAGAGAAAGATAATTAAAAGAAAATGATTCCAAAAACGGAGTAGGAGCCAACAAACCAATTCCCACTTTAGGTAAGATTTGTTTGGTACACACACCGAGGGAAGGTTTAGGCATGCTCACCGAGTCTCTAACCACGAGCGAAGGGCAAGCGTTATGATTGCATAGATCTAGACAAACTTCCATGCCTGAATTCCCACAACCAACAACCAAAACTCTCTTCTCTTGAAACAAATCACCGGTCTTGTACGAGCTGGTATGGAGGATAGGCCCTTGAAATTGGTCCATACCCTCGATTTGTGGCACAATCTCCTCAGCATTTTCTCCAGTGGCCACAATCAGAAATCGACTTACGTACTCAGCCTCCTCCTGTTTCGGCCCTTTGGTCTTAACCCTCCAAAGCTCACAAAGGTGATCAAATTCTGCACTCACTACTGTGCAATTAAAAACTGTTTCGATACTGAAACGCTTCTTATAATCCTCCAAATAGGTTATGAACTGTTGTTTTGTTGGGTAAGCCGGGAAATTTGTTGGGAATGACATGAGAGGAAGTTGACAGAATTGTCTCGGGAGATGAAGACGAAGACGATCGTATGTTTTGAGCTGCCACAACGAAGCCACACAATGAGCCCTTTCAAGAAGCAAGCTAGGAACTCCTCTTTCTTTAAGGCAAGCAGCCGTGGCTAGACCTGATGGTCCTGCACCAACTATGAGAGCACCAGGCACCCTTGTGCACCTTACACTCATATTCTTGTTTAAATGATCTTGGACTCCTTTCCAGGAGTACATGAACTGTAAATTAGCTAAAACTAATGAAAGAAAAAAAGGATAAAAGTAAACGGTGACAAATATGGTTACTGTTCAAAACTTAGCGAACTCATTCAGAAGAAGACGATAGAGAACTTCCCAATTTTATGAACTCTCTACATATCTTCTGAATTTCGAGATTGATGAGAGAATGACCATGTATGATCATCTTATCCAGAAAGAGATGTGCAATCGAGGACTTCTATGAGGATTCCTAAACTTGCGGAGACACAGATTTAGAGAAAGTCTTATCCACTTCAAATTCAAACATAACAGATAAATTCTGATTTATGCAAAAGGAGAAACAATAACAGAAGGATTTTGGTTTGGTTTCTAATATTGAAAAAAAGGATGTACAGGTTGTGAGATTATTAACTGTAGAACTTGTAGAGTGAAGTCTAAAACATATAAAAAGGAAGAGGAGAATCAGAATTGGAGTGAACTGAAACAGGGCTTCAATCCAGTATTTATACTTGCGGAATGGAGCGTAAAGCACCTATCTATACATATATTAGCAGTAACTACCTTCAACCAACAACATTCTCCAAATTTCTAAAAAGAAAAACAACATTCTCCAAACAAAACCAACATTCCAGCTGCAAAGACAAATATCTTGATAGTATTCTATTGATGAAATATCTTAATCATTCTCTGAGGATGGCGGGGATTACATTTAGGTGGTCAACTGCATGGAATTTCTTTCTTTCTTTCTTTTTATTAGAAAAAGTTATATAAAACTCCCACATGGAGTATATATATAAATCTAACTCTTTTACTATCACAGAGATAGAATCTCTCGATGGAAACTCTTCTGATCCTATTGGTGACAGCTTTATTGACAGCTCCCCGACTCAACCCATCTGAGTTTTAACGCTTTCCAATCTACTCAAAAATACTGCTAAAGAGAGTCTACATACAAATCTAGTTGAAGTTGTTGGAATTCATCCGTGATCGAATCACGAGCATAGCAGAAAATAAAAATTTTTAGGAATTTTGAGCGGATCCCAATAATTGTATGAACTTGAATAAAAAATAAAACGATTTAGAAATCATTCCTTGTTCACTTTTCTGTTAAAAAATCTTTGAAACCTTTTCCTATTGATTAATCATAAGTTGTTCAAGTGTCCAATCTCTTATGGTATCCACAGAGCAATTCTCAAATTGTTTTGAAAGAAAGAAAACAAAAAGTGTTAGCTAACAAAAAGCTCT
>JAOTAZ010000008.1:29871659-29895816 GCA_025629785.1 Erythroxylum oxycarpum | reverse complement strand
GTTGTCAATGCAGAAGAGGTTCTAGGTTCGGGTGTTATGGGGTAAAGCCTATTGGCTTGGGTTAGGTGCCTCTTCTGAGTTGATGTTTCGTTATTTTGCTTAATGAAGTTTGGCTTAGTTTCAAAAAAAAAAATCATAAAAACATTAAAAATTTATCACTAAGAACGTGGTTATAAATGTAAATATTGATATCATTTTCTTTTAAATGATATTTTTAATGGTATACTCTGTCTCTATTGGGTAAAGATACATACCCATATACGAATAATTTTTTTAAAATGGATAATAGATATAGGTATTATCATATCATATCCAAGCCCCACTCATTACCATTTATATGAATATTTCCTATAACCTATTTTAGATTCAGAGCTATGGTTATCTGGCTCATCCTGGGGTTCTGGAGTGGTATCAAAGTAAAAAGCTTCTTTAGTGACATTGGCAAAATTATTGTTGATAAAAGTGAGCAGGGACAGACCCAGATAATCATGAGTGAAGTTTTGACCTTATCAATCCCAATTCATTTCTCTTAAGCTCTTTCTTTAGGACAATTTCCTTCTAACCTTAAGAAAACTCTCTCCAATAAAATGGTAAATCTAATAGAAATTACTCTCTTACTCGAAGACACTAAGACCCATGACACCAATCTATCTTTATTAATCCCATGCGGTTTATATCACAAATTTAGATCTTTTACAAGGAGTATTCACTCCTTAATGACCACATATATACGTTAACCTAGTGAATTGATCCAAGGACCCAAATTAGACCAAATGTGGCCTAAAATCCACTTTTGCAGAATAATACGTAACTCTGGAGTTTTCCTTTGAACTCATCTCGGTACGGCTAGACCAAGGTTACAAACATCTACATATATGAGCTATTTGTATAGTCCTAACATTATATAGAAGAAAAGGTATTCTAACAATAACTCAAATTTCTCTCTTAGATACGACATACACATCTTACTAGAATACTTTAATCGACACCCTCTTTACCATTCTCAACGATGGTAGTATTATAAGGACTATTGCTCCAGAATTAAATGTGAAACTTGATGATAAGACTCTACCTACAAGACTAAAAGTCCAAATTCAAATTGTAGGAGCTGAGTAAGGTCCTACTGCTATCATAGTCACACTCCATTATCAAATCATTTATGGAATGCAGAAACATGAGATCTGAACTTTCCAAACTTTACACGATATGCCTTTTATATGATAGCAGACAGGTCTTAGAATGAGACCACAATAATCCAAATTTTACTATAGTTGCCATCATAACAATTGGCAGAGTTAATGGCTATGGAGTGGATCATAAATTATAAGAAAAGATTTCATGGTTCTCATCGATGCTCCATTCATATTACCACTCCAATCTTGAGAAGTTTTAAAGATGGAATAGTAAAGTATGTTTTCAACAAACCTAGAGAAGAAAACCTAGAATCATCTAGAGCCTCTTCTAGGTTAATAATGATGATTATTCCAGTATGTTCTTATGAAGAAGGCATTAGTGGTCCTCCAATCTACTCTGTCCACCATGATGAATGTGAAATGTATATCAACCATGTTAATAGAAATTTCATTTGGGATGTAGATCCATGTGTGATTCAGACTATGAATGTTGGATGGATGAATATTCTGATGGTGACGATGAAGATTATGTCCCACGATGCAGAGAGGCTGATAGTGACGATAAAAATTATATCCCATAATGGAGAGAAGAGCCCAACAGAAAGTCCAAGGAAAATATAGGGACAAAAGAGCTCAACAGATAGTCCAAGGAAAGATCTAAGTGCCAACCTCAAACGAGGATCTAATCTAAGCATGATGAAGATCATAGCTCGAGATCTTGGATTAGTCTTAGAAATCCTAAGCCTAGATCAAAGGTCTCTCTGAACTATTAAGAGTAGTTGGAAAGGAACGGTGGATCCAATCAAGATGCTCTATGTCAATAAAATTTCCAATTCCTCAGGAGATCCCCAATGTAAGGCCCCAAATTGTAACCTACTTGGAATGTTACATGTTCATAAAAGTACATGTATGATAGGTGTTAAAATTTGTGAGATGATTGAGAATTGCATTTGACTTGAATTTTGGTTTAATGGATCCTACTTAGTGAATTGGAATTAATTGATACCATTAGAAAATTAAGGTATTAAAATGTATATTTGGACTAGAGAAATTGTCAAGTGCAAGATAGGTTGGTCCAAGAAAATTGGAATGACTAAGCCTATGAGTTAGTGACATTTGACATAGTTGATTCATTGGCAAATGGAATAGTTAGTAAATTGACAAGTGGCAGCAATAAGTGAGAGACAAATGGCCTAATATATTGGTGACAATTGGCAGCTCCAATATGGGAAAAATGAAGGACATGCATAGTAACATATGTTGTTACAACTTGATGACACCTAGCATTAGATGAGGCAAGTTTCTGCTGGAGAAATTTCTGTTTTGCTCATTCTTCACTATTGCACTCTCTCCACAACAACTCTCTCATTTCCTCTCAACTTCTAGAGTTTTTGCTTGATTTTGGGTCATCAATGCTTAAGAATTTTGTAAGTTAATGCATCAAGAAAGCTACTTTATACTACCTTTTATGCTGATATCATCTTAGTGTTAAGATCATCTTACATTTGCCTTGATTTTGGAAGTGTGTTGCTTACACGAAGGGTTGGATTACTTGGTTTTTTGAAGAAGGAACTTCAAGTTAATCATGTAAGGGAATTATAAACTTGATAGCAAGTTGAGTTATGAATTATATGATGTTTAAAATGAATAGGATATGTATTGAATTGATGATGAATTGAGGTATGGAACATAATAGTTGATGATATCTTTGCTTTGAATTTTTATGCATGAAAGATCATGGATTGTGAGATGTTTAATGAATGTTTTTTAAATTGGTTGTACATGAATTTGATGTGGAATTGATGAACTATGGTGAAGGGGAGTTAAAGGTGTATGAAGGAGTTAAGTTTTAGAAATAGTTTGAAGGTTGTGGGTAAGTGAAACTTCGGTTCTCTTATCCCACGATCATGGGAATTATAAGGCATATTCCCATGGTAATGGAAAAGGGTTAGGAAGGTGAAAAACTTGGTTTTGTGCAATTGATGACATATATAAAGTTAAAGCACTTAATAATGGTTTAATTGAACTTAATTGAGGTTGAAAATGAACCTGATTGAAGTTAGATTAATTGAGTAATAGTTCATTTAGTTATGGATTGTTAATTGAGGTAATTACTTAAGGAATGTGTGGTTGGTGAATAATGTGTATTTATGGTGTATTCAAGGGTGATTGAGTTCTTATGAATATAAATGTGTTTCAAATGAGTTATATGATGTGAATTGATTATGATTGTTTGTGAATTTGGAATTTGAGTAATTATATGAAATGTGTAAGTACATCAGGTATTTAATGGTACATTTTTGCATATGTTTATGCTCATAAGGTATGTTAAGTTTTTTTGGATGAGCATGTATATGTTCAATTTGAGGAAAAAGGGAATATGTTGCACAACATCTTTTGTATAAGATTATGAAATCTGAAATGCTTTGTTTTAAAACCGTCAAGTCCTAGTCGTGAGTAAAAGGCATGCCTAGAAAGATATGCAGCTACTCCTGTAACCAAACACTAAGGTGTCTTCTGTAACCAAACACTTCGGCGTCTTCTGTGCTAAACACTTCGGTGTCATCTGATTTTAGACACTTATGTGTCTTCTGTTTCAGAGACTTAAGTCTCTTCTATTTCAGATACCAATCATGGTATCTTCTGTTCTGTCCCGTTACCCACTTCTGTAAAAGGATTAGCTGTCTAATTTGTTTTATATTTTGATACATGTTCAATTTTGATATAAGAAAAAATTTTTCTGATACAAAACAAATTATGTTCTGATGAAAGAAACGCTCTGATCTAATACAAAACAAGTTATGTTCTAACATATACTTTGATCTGAAAGGATTATATCCAATTCTGATATTTGTACATTATGTTTTGATATATATAAGTTTTGTTCTAATGTGAGAATGCTCTGAATCTATATGCATCAAATTATGTTTTGAAGCATAATGTTTGGATTACTCTGTAATTTGAACAATTAAAGTTTGTATGTGAATTGACATGATACAGTTCATATGAATGATAGACGACTGTTAGAAACAGTCACCAGTTTATATCTTATTTAGTTATTCTCCACTAACCTATATGCTTAGCATGGTGGTTTTGCCTCCATGTAGGTTCTGATAAAAAGGTTAAAGACTGGGACAAGGACTACTGCAGTGGCCAATTAAGAATGTGTTCTGTTTTGGAATTTGTTTTGCTTTGAAAGATGTATATTTGAGTTTTTAAGTTGTATATGACAATATGAGATAGTTTGTACTTTACTTTCTTTAATGGTTTGTAATAACCTTATTACAAGATGGATTATGTTTAAGGCATGTATAATGATAAGTTCATTATATATGATGTATGTTATGGCTTGATTACAACATCTAATGATATACATTGTATGTTTGCTTGAGTTTTTGGGAATGCATGTAATGAATGTTTAGTATGTTTTAAATTATTTTGCTTTTGTTTTGTGTAGCATCTGCATATCCTCCTAGGGGGTGTGAGGGTGTTACACCCAAACTATTACCTTGTATGATGATGAGATCATATGAGGAACATTTTCTACATTTGAAAGCTCAGACTAATAAAATCATTGGGGTATCTGTAAGGTCATACTCAAGATCAACAAATATCAATACACACAGCAATCATGTACTTGTTTCTCTAGTAGAAGAAGTACTAAATGGACAAACATAAAATGTTGTAGAATAAAACAATGTCCTTAACATAACTAAACTTCAACTAAATCAATCGGGATTACAACGAAAGAGAAACCTTGCTTTTATAGGTGAATCAAGGGTAAGAAAGTAAATCTCCCTAAGAGACACACTCATTACATCTTTAAAAAAGAAAGTAATTTTAAAGTACAATCATCACAACTTTAACAAAGCTACTTTGACGAAGTAAACTACTTTTTAAAAAGTAAACAGTATGATGATAAGAAAGAATCTTGAACAGTGATTTGTGGGTCGTAAAGATTCTTTTTCATCAAAAGACCCAAAAGCAAAAGCAAACTTCTAAAAAGACGAGTCCCATTATGAGAAATTGGGATCCAATGCATCCAATGTATTATTTTTCACAAATTGGTTCGTGAAATGATTGAAGATTAGATGGAGAGTTTGGATCACTTGAGCTATTAGTATCAACTTGATAAGTCTTTTGTCGTTTATTGGGGCCGAGCTCACATGTGTGAAGTTTGTGCAGGAATTGATTTAACTCATCTTCATTAGGGCTATAGTTATCATCATTTGGGTCTTGAGCATCCTGAAAGGCTGAGCTAGAAGGCTGAGGAGATCCTGCAATATCTGAGACTGATTCTTCTGTGTCATACTGAGGACTACTGGAACTTGGGATATCAACTTCTGGTGCTTCTGGTTCACCAGGAATAAATTCGCTAAGATATGGTCCAATAGTGTAGAAATGACTGGTGTATTGGCAAAGTGATTTATCTTTTTGGGAAAATCTCGAAAATATTGAAGCACATTATTTTGATGTCATGGCCAGTATAATGATGAATGATAAAATTGGACACGATGTTCTGTGTAAAGGACACCAGTATGTGTTTATCGATATGGACGATGGAGGATGAAGAAGAAATTACTAGATTGTCGTCTAATTGAAGCTTTCCATAGATGATGTTATGAGATTATAAGAGAACATTGTTGCTTCCAATGTTCTAATGGTTGAAACCATTCCAGAAATGTCCATAGCAAAGAGTTTCCATTGTTTATATCATAGAGATGTTGATAGAGCTGAAGAGGAGATATGGTAATAGCACAAGCATAAAGGGTAGAGAGCGCCCAAAGATACCATAATGTGTTTTCAGAAAGAGGATCTTGAGAAAAGTCATATTAAGGTAGGGTGCTTTGAGATTGAACATGTTTACTGGATTTGTAACATCCCACTACCATAGGACATATGCCCGACATTTTTCAGAATATCTAAGCATATACCCTACAGGAATGACATATTAGAGTAATCACATTCACTTCGTATGGCATCATAAAGAAAATAAGTATTTAAAATGTTAACATATCTCATTTCATTAACAAAACATGTTTTACATTGTCATTACATTACAAAACATCCATATAGTTACAATACAAAAATCATCTTTATTCATATTGTTTATACAAAATATTCTACATGAGATGAAAAACTATACAAAAGCACTCTATCTAAACTCTTCAGATGACAGCTAATTAGACCTTTGATCTATATCTTGTTCCCAAAATGGATAATACTAGACTCTAACTAGATTTCTTCATAAGGAAGGTCTCCTTTCAATACCTAAAAATCAACGTTGCAATTTTGATGAGTTTGCGAACTCAATGAGTGAACCATCATCGATATGTTCACTCAAAACAGATCATATATATCATATGAATAAAACCCAGCTCAATCAATATAACACATCATATAGATTTATGCCTCATATATCACCTTATTCATCATGCTTCAACAAGCACATGAACAATACAATCACTTTACTTAATCATTTCAGAAGCACCTTCTAAATGCAAAAACTTCATATAATCATCTTAGAATATTTCACTCATTTATCACAATTCTTCATATCACCATCAAGTTTATAGGCATTTCATAATGTTATCTCAATATAATTCAACATTCATTTGCAAACAACTTCATAAACACATGTAAAGATACAAATGCAAATACAAATGAGAATCACTTCCATTTTTACTTTTTTATGACCGAGCGCCTATTTATCGGTTATTGGTCCTGTATCTGTTGTAGATACTGGGCTCATTTCACTATTATCCCATACCCGTTGTGGATACGAGGTTTAATAAATGTTAAACTTGAGGCTCTGTCAGCACATATCTGAGCTTAAAGCTCTTTTCACGTTGGTTGCTCTGGTCACAACTCCTTTATGTGAACATGCATATTCATGTAATGAAGTGCAACATTTTAACATAATATATCATCAATCACTTTTCAGTTAAGAAACGCATTCAATTACCACAATTCATCAGATCTATATCCGACATTTAACATATAGTTGAGAATTCATTTTCCGTATTCACATTCAAATCACAAACACTCTCAATACAGTCCCGAATATCAAACTCCTCAGACAATCAATTGTCCGGAATCATCAATGTCGTAATTATATCAATATCGATTCAATATAGAGAAATCAAGTTTAATCAAAATAATATGAACATAACATGTTTCTAATTGAGGTCACATATCTAGGTTACTCACAATACACTCCAGCTAGCTATTGCCTCGACAAACTGGAAATGTTTGGATGGTGTCCATCGATTTGTGCCTCTAAATCAAGCAATACATACAGGTACACATCATTGCTTGATCAATTAGATAAATACTCAAATTTACACATGTATATGTGACGTGTTCAAAGCATGCTCAATTGATCATTCCAAGAATGTAACCTTATTCACAAATCTTAATCATTTATACAACATGACTTGTACATCATTTAGTTCGCAATTAGGTTTATGCCTTAAGTAAATTTGATCACTTCCCATTCATCATTCATAAATTCACACAATTTCTTAATTCTTATTCAATCATACCTAATTCACCATACTCATATTCTTTGGATCTCATTTGCATTCATAAAAACATCTTTATACTATTAACAACTCATATTTTGCACTTATCCTTGAACATTTTCATGATCAAAAACCTCTTATAACGCATACACAATTTTTACTTTAAATCTGGAATTTCAGCAAGCTAAATCTATACATTTACCAAACTTTTTCCAGTAATATATTTTCATATATTTGCTCAATTATCATTCGTAATTACCCCATGTTCATCAATGCTCATTCATTCATACCTTACACATTTCTCATGTTCTTAAGATCATGCTTGCCTTAAAAGAACTCACTTATTCCTTTAACAAACCAGAATTTTCCAGATTTGAACTCATCCATGTCATAACAATCGCTTCTTTAGGTTATGGATTCAATTAACTACATAAACTTATCAAGATATGTTCTGGACAAACTGTTTCACATAAGAATTAAAAAACATCAATAAAAATTTTTCATGTTTTATACTTTGACTAATTCGAGCTCTAAAGTCCCCAAAAATTAGGAAATAATATAAGGTTCCTACACAGGGGTCTATCATAGGCAGTTTTAGGAAAACAAGCATAACTCAAGATCTAGTGATTATTTTATCAAGACACTTTCACAAAGGTTAAGCTAATACCTATATCTACAACTTTCCTTCTTTGAGTTTCTTCAAACTCTTGCCTTAAAGATCTGTAAAATGGATCGAAAGAGGAAGATGAAATTGAAACCAAAATTTCGACTTACAACTCTAATTTGCCAAATTCAAGAACACTTCAATAACACCTATCTTTACCATGAATCCACCATCATTTATACATAAATCTCAACCTAAATCATTTATTTAACATTCTATAACCTACTGTTTTCATACATGCAAAAACAAAACAGAATGTACCGAAGTTCATGCAGAAATTTCCAGTACAATCAATCATTAACATCATACAGAATTCATCCTAATTCATCATCATCATCAATTCTCTATTATAACATGCCATAAACACTAATATTTTACTTACTTGTTTAGTTCTAATCCCAACTCAAAAGTCACTCTAAATTAGTACTCTAAAAATGCAGAATCATCACACATTCAAGGTGGAACTTGGATGGATTTTGGCTAGGTTCAATGAACAACAACAATATGATCTTTTACTTAACTTTATGAAGGTAAAACATGGATTATTTGTGTAGCAATTGGACATGATCATAAACAAACACAGGGAGGTGAAAGAGAATAGTGTTTTGGTGGTGTGTGAGAGGAAGGAAGAACAAGAATGAGCTTAGTTAGAGTTGCTCCTGCAGAAGCTTACACCTAAGGTATTAGGTGTTACCTTACTACAATGGCATGTGTCACCAAATTAAATTGCCATATGTCTAAAGAAATGTACAAGTTTTATCAAGTAAATATGCTGCCATAAGTCACCAATAATACTAAGTCATATGTCATGTAATCATAGCTGCCAGTTGTCATCAACTTACTAATCCATTTGTCACACAATGATCAATGTCAAATGTCACTCAATTATAGGCTTAATCATTTTAATTTCCATATCTCAATTTTTCTTACCACTTGGCATTTTTCCTAGACCCAATGTACATTTAATTCCTTAATTTTCTGATTATATCAGTTAATTCCAAATTCACTACTTGCAATCAATCAAACCAAAATTCAAGGCATAAACATTTCACAATTCACATCATGAATGTTTTAATCTTTTCATACCCCGGAATGAGCCAATTGAGTGCATATGCATTCCTTGCAATGTGTACATAATCATAATTCATAATTCATGAGTGTATGCTAATGATATATATGTGAATGAAATGCAATTCATGAATTCCCAATGACAACTAAAGCTCTAACCCTTAATATGGAGAACAGGTTATTACAGGATCTTTAACTTACTTTAGCACCAAAGTGTAATTCACATTAAGCTTGATGTCATGGGACCTCTGTTCACTATGGTTGTAACTCCTTGACATGATAAGGGAAAAGTTCCTATGATTGATGAGATCATTATCCTTGATGGTCTATCAAGGTTGGAGATTTTGTGTTCGAGTCTAACATTGTGGTATCACTGTTCTTAAGTTAGATTGTGCGTCCAAATAATGAGAACCACCTTAATTTAGTGATGTTGAGTAGGGAATGACTTGTCATAACTTAGAGCATTATATGGATCATTCAATTCAAGTTTAATGTTCTTATTTTACAGATAATAAGTGAAATGGTTAATTTGTGAGAAGCATGTAAACTTAGAAATTGAGAAACTCTATCTCTCCCAAAATCAAGCTTAAAAAGATGTTAACAAAGAAGTTATTAAAATCTTTAATTTGAAGATAAGGATAAACAATAGTTCAATAAAATCAAAAGTTTGTAGATTTTTTTTATCTCCATACTCAAATCAAAGTTTTAAAAGTGGATAATGATTCTTTAGACAAAGTCTTGTAACAATAGGAGGCTTACTATATAAGAAAGAATATTTCAAGTTGGATGTTTTTTGTGCTTTCCTAAAAATTAACACCTTTGATGTAACACCCCACTCTCATAACGCATATCTCCGAACATACCGACAGTATTCGAGAACATACTCTACGAGGGTGGCATGCTAGAACAGTCAATCAATCAAACTCGTTACTTTTTTTTTTCAAAAAATGTCACACACATATACGAAAAATCAATAAACAAATTGGACCCACTTTATTCATAAATATTTTCATTCACAAGTGTTACTACATTCATTGTTCAATATTATTTACAAACATTTCCAATCAAGAAAGTTATTACAAACAGAATTATTTACTTACACATGATACAATAATTGCGGAATACACAATTTGATATAAAAAATAAGAAAACACATATGTAGACGCAAACTGGTCCTGACCTCTATCTCTTACCCGAATGCAGTGGCTAGACTCTAATTTTTCTAATTGGAGATCTTCTTTAAGCTTAAAAAACATTGCAAAGTTTAGGTCGAGTTTTGCGAACTCAGTGAGTGGACCATCCTTTTTGGGCCCGAGTCCCATTACTATTCCCAAGGTGACCACTTAAGGTGGTCGAGTGAAGTTCATGCGAGAGGAAAGTTGAAAACATTCAATTTGTAAGGAAAATTTCGCCGTCAGCAATGGCGAGTTTGCTGCAGCAAAGTAGTGTTTCACCGCGACGAAACCATGTAATCATTTCCAAGGACCTTTCGAGACAAGTTCGCCGTGGCGAAGTCTCAAGGTAGAGCAAATGCACCCTTTGTGACAAATGCGTTAGGGCGAAAGTCTAGCTTCTCTGCGGCGAAGTTACAAAATCAATCAAAAACACCCTTTGGGAAAGGTTCGTCGCGGCGAAACCTTCGATTCAGACACCTAGACCTAACTATCCAACACTAGCACTGTAAAGAACATATCTCTCAACTTCGATATCCAAAAATTTCATACTCTATATTGTTGGAAAGCTAAGAGGATAAATACAAGTTCCAAAAAGACAACTTTGTCTAAATCAATCTAAATTAATACAATTTTTCCCTAAAGTTAGAACACAGATTTTACCCTTATGAAAAGCTTGAGAATGAAATGCAAAAAATTGGAAAGTCATAAGCAAAACACAAACATATTTCATTAACATCAAAAGAAAAGAGTTTTAAAAAGCTTTAATGGGCATTTCAAGCCACAATACATCATTGGTCTCATAACCCAAAAATAAAAAAAATATACATGAACGACTAATACTTGAAATATGGCTAAAGCCTTGTGTTTTCCATAAACTAACTTAAAATACAAAAATATGTAGATTTGGAGTGATGCCTTGACTCTCAATCACTGGATCTCTTGCTCATCACCTGGAGATGGGGAGGAATGGGGATGAGCTTAAAAGCTTGTGGGTAAAAAGTTTATAACAGAGAAACATGCTAAACCATTAAAAATATTCATTGCCATAGTAAATTTGCATTGAATCCATAAAACATATATTTCTCAAATTCTCAACTTGTCAAACAATTCATAAACAATATAAGTCATATATTCATCAAAATTGTCAACAAATCATAAACATATAAGCAATCAGAATGGTTTGGGTAGGTCCATTAGTTCTTGCGAATCTCCAGTAATAATATAATAAACCATTAGAAACCCACATAATAGTTTTGCGTAGTTCATAAACATAAGGGAGTCCGTGAAAAGGCTCTATGCCACTAGCGGGCAGGCGGGAGAAGCCTTTAATATGCTCAACATGTGCGTGACATAACAGAATGGACTACCACAAACCTACATAAACATAAATTTCATAACTTGTAAATATATTGCCCAAAAGGCACATTTCGGAAACAAGATTTTCGTAAGCATAATATATTTCAAGTACCATTTCCATCTTTATTTAATAAATCATCAAGATTCATGTACCAAACATGTAGCAATTTCTTAAATCATTTAAGGAGCAATAAATGCAACATTTATAAAGCGATTGAAATCATTTAACTCTATTGATTTGGAAAAATATTCATGGCTCATTAACTCAACTATAAACATGTAACTCACCTGGATTCCTTGCTTAAAAACTTACTTAAAGGTGCCTCTCCTCTTGCTACTCTTGCCTTTCTTGATTCCCTTTAACATTGGCAAAATCTCATTTAATAGGAATACAAATTGAGAACCTACAAAGCATATTCACTAAAATTGATTCTAGAATAATTAAACCCATGCATTTCCTAAGCTTCATGAACTAAAACCCTTCCAAAAATCCAAAGAATTAAGAATGAACTTACCTTGAATCCTCACCACATAAAGAGATTTTTGGCTTAAATGGAAGCTCTTTTCTTCCTTTCTATTTTTCTCTTCCTGAATAACCTCAAAATCACTCTTGAAAGCAAAGAAAAGATGAAACCCTAACTTGATCTTCCTTCTTTTCTCAAGAACAAAACCCTCTCTCCTTTCTCTCTTCTTTTTCGTTTTTTTTTTCACTTCTTTCTCTCCCTTATTCACGTTTTTCTTCTTCTTAAGAGCAAGACTACACTTTCTTCTTCCAATTATACCCTTAATGAGTGTGAAATGTCAACTTTGCCCTTCCTTTATGCTTTATGGCTTTTATACTTAAGTGACATGCCAAAATTGCCCTTTCTACACTCTTACTACTTTACTTCAACTATCCAATGAAATAAAACCCTACTAACATTGTCATAATAATTAACTCCAAAAATTAATCTATCAAGACATCATAATTTATTTAAATCATGCTTAACTCAACAAGAAAAAAATTTTGGGAGCCAACAATCCTCGATGGCTCACTCGATCACATAACACTTCAATTCATATAATCAAATAATTCACATCACTTCATTAATTCATTATGTTGAGTCACATATATTTCATATTCACTTAAAACATATGTCACATTCAGAAATTAGTCAAATTATTTAAATCATACATATCAAATGCATATGCAGTGCTCATGAGACTCACTTTTAATTGTTATTTTTGTGACTAAGTGCTTATCATTGTCCTTATCTATTGGGGATACTGTGCTCATTATACATAGTGAGCCTTTCGCTTTTAATCACATTTTGAGCTTTAAGTTCTTTTTCACTTTCTGAGCTTTAAACTCTTTTTCGGTGGCTACTATGGTCACAATAGCCTTTATGTTTCATGCATTCATGTGATGAAATGCATCAATCACATAAGATCAATTCATCACTTTATTTCACTTTACACATGTCATCGGACCTTGGTCTGGCATTCAACAATCAAGTTGAAAAAATATATAGTCAATCCAATTCACATTCAATGAGCACTTCCAATATTATTCATACATCAAACGCCTCGGACTTTCAAAGTCTGGAATCAACATAATCACATTCACAAAATAATTCAATACAGAATTTAAACAAGACAATTATTGAAAGAAAGACCATCTAGGTCGACTCACAATACACTCCAGATTAGCATTAGCTTTTATGATCCAGAAACGTTTGGATGCGAACGTTCTATCCTGTATCATGATTTTGCAAAACACATATTGTACACACATTATTAATTGCACAATCTTATAAATACTCAATCACATACATATGTATATGTGTTGTGTATAATGCATGCTCAATGACAATCCCAGGTATATTATCTAAATCCAAGTCTTATGCTCATTCTCATTTCATAATTCATATATTTCTAATTGAACTTAACACTTCATTTGTACATGATCAATCTAAGTTCACCATTCAATCCTTATCTTTTGTATGTGTCTAGCTTATTCTTAGGCTTACACCTCAAGAACACTTAGTTATTCTAATATTATAACTCAATTTCTCGTCATTTCTTTTCTAACATTATATGTTCTCATAATACCCAAATGTCATTCATATTTACTTAATACATATTACTCAAATCCTTTGAATCATAACTATAATCATATGAACATCTTCATTCACATTATACTTATGCCTTTGGTACTTTGATATCATCAATTCATTCACTAAGTTATAACCCCATTTATCACTTCATACATATCACACATTAGTCACTTAATCTAAGCATCATTCTAGGTTCAATTTAAGCCCCATTCTAGCCTAAATTAAGACCAAATGACTAGTGGCGGACTTTCATGTCTGCTCAGCGGACTTTTATGGGTCACTTACAGAAATTTGAAAAATTGACCATCTATATAGCAAAATCTCTTCTCAGCCCTTTATAGAGGTTATAGAACTCGAAGTCTTCTTTGAAAGCATACTTAAATGACCTCAATTCGAGATCCATAGAAAAATTTATGCCTCTTGCCCTATCATATATCCAATTGCATTCTTATTTTCATATTTCTAACTCTTTACTTACTACATTGAACACCTTATGATTGGTTTATCATTTCTAGTTCAATTACTCATCATTTCCCCATCATTCCTAACTCCATTTAATCTCAATATCATCCATAAACAATTTATAGTCCATGATTGATCATGAAGACTAAAAACAGGACATATACATATATATAAATTCATCATTAACTTTCAGCACATATTCATCTTCATTTCACTTCTAACCATCACCTTAATTCATCTCATTTCAAGAGCATAACCCAACATCTTGGTTAACATAACTTTCACTTCATTATACCCTTAATTCAAAACTTATAACATCTATATAACAACTAATCACTCATGGTTTTCATACTCTCAAAACAGAACACAAACACATGTATTCATCCATCAATTTGCTGCACCCAACTACAATTTCAAGTCAAATTTTGAAACTCTTATATAAAAAATTTGAATTCGATGTCTTCATAAAAAATGTATCCATATGTCTCTAATTTAATCCAAATTAAAAATCATCTCATTTGGATATCTAGATAACAAGTTATGGCTAAATTACAAATGCATAATCAGTGGAAAATGTTACAGCTAACATTTTTCTAGCACACTTTAAACACCATTTACTCAATTAATCCAACATTACATCATTCCATAATCTATTACCCATCAAAACACCAAAGCAAGACATTAATCCACCACATTACTCATTCACGTTTTAGCATGTACCCATCCTCATTTTATGAACATTTAACATCTGACTATCATCAAACATGCTTCATTCATCAAAGCCATGAAGATTAATAGGTCACCTATTTGATTTACCCAAAGCTTCTTCAATCACCATGAAACCCTAGCTCCTCCAACATATACGATCATCAACCTTTTATGGTGGAATAGGTTGGGTCTTTTAGTGACAAGATGGAGAAGACAATGAATCTTGAAGAAACAAAGTGAAAGAGTTGAACAAAAATCAACATGATGAGGGTGAGGTGGGATGGTTGTGAATGAAGGAGAGAAAGGTGAAGAAAATGAAGAAGATGGAGATGAAAGAAGTATGTATCGTAATTAGCAAGTGAAATAAAATCATGATTTAAACAAGTGGTGTGGCAAGTGACACTTGTCACTTGCCACATGTCACTTTCTCACGATCCTCTTTTGGTTTTTTAATCTACTAGTCTATTTGTCTCCAATTTTCAACCTAATTTTCATTGACACGTGTCATTAAATCTTAATGTCACATATCAAAATTTCTACTATCATTTGAAATACTTTCATTTATCAATTGTTATGTCACTTGGTGTTTTTGTTCGTCCAAAAACACCCTTAAATTCTAGAAAATTCTCATATTTCACCAAAATTTCTAATTCAATACTTATACACTCCAACTTAACTTTTAAGACACATAATCCATAACTCATATGATAATCACATTAAAACAATCATCTATACCCGAAAAATGTCAAATGAATATGCATGAACAATTCATTGTAATGTGTGCAATAAGCAAATTCAAGTGTATGTATGCTAACATTATACATGAGCATGAAATGCATTTTTCTAATCTCTCATTACTATTTCTCAATTACATAAATCTAGGGTTCTAACCCTTAGTGTGGAAACAAGTAGTTACATTTGAGGTCTGAAACTATGATAATGTGGCACGCTCTCTTATAGGATTTTTATACTTGTAAGGATTTGATTGAAAGTAGACATAAGGATGGAATGATTGATTTGTTGTCAATTGTGAATATTTTCAAGCATTTTTCCAACGAACCTAAGTTTGAGGTGAAAAAATTATTTTTGTAAACCTATTAAATGAGGACAAATAGAATATTGGTGGCAGCAAGAGCAATGTGGGGAGTGATGGGGATGAATTTGTCTTTAGGCTTATTGACTAATGATGTAGATTCTTGTATTTTTGTACATTTTGCAAAGCATATGTGCATATATACTTTAGCAAGATGATGCCTATAATAAATGAAAAAACTTTTTATTCAGATATGCTACCCATTTCTTGTTTTATGCTTTTTTTAGTTTTGATTCCCAGACTTGTCACAAAATAATCACTGCATGAAATTTTTTGTTCCTATGATTCAAAAATTTGTTGCCTTAAAATTGTTTGGATCTCATAAAAATGCCTAGAGTTGATACTTTAGCCTAGTTAATTGCTTAGAAGTTTTGGGTAACTCTTATGTTTCTCATTTTGTAGGTTTGTTTTCTTTGTTAATTTATAATTTGTTTTACATGATATTAAGTTTATTAGTTATGTGATATTTGGTATACAACTCAATATGCTAATTAGAATAATTTCCATAAGATATCTAGGTTTGTCATCTGTGTGGATTGTTTGATTTGTTCTATTATTGGTTTATTATTTTATTTTTTTCACTAGATGTTCACTTCATAATTTTACATGAAATCTATTTTGTTAGTTTGTAATACATTTGGTTTGTTGTTTTGTAAGGTGTTTAGTATGTTATTTTGCTAAATGTTTAATCTATCATTTTTCAAAATTTTAGTTTATCATTTTACTAGGCATTTAGCTTATCATTTTTTGAGGTCTTCAATATGTCATTTTATGAAGCATTTAGCAATTTGTTTTATAAGTAACTTAGTATGACATTTTATGCAATATCTTTTCCAGAGGTTTGTGGCATTTATAATTAGCCAAGGATTCCATCATTTATAATTACAATGTATTAAAGTTTTTAGATTTTCTTTTAAACCAATTTTGTATTATATCTAAAAGTAAAATGTATGATAAGTACCTTGAAAGTCTAATGATCTTCTATTTTGTATCTTTATATCCCAAGTCTGATGATATCTCTCATAATATGGACATTTCTAGTTTAGAGCAAGTTTACTTTTAGTTTTCAATTTGTTAGTCATACTAACCCTTCTCAGGACAAGGTGTCCTTCATTAATTTTTTGTTGTCTAACTCTTTTTTTACTTAAAGATATTAATATGATATTAATATATGAGATTCTTAATGTTTGTATCTTGTCTTCTTCTATTAGGTCAAACCCTATTCTGATTAATGATTCAATATCATCAGGTTTGAAGCTTTTAACACAAGATAATGAGATTCTTAACTCAACTAGGACTAAATCTTCTGCTCTATATGCTAACTTGAAAGGCATTTCTCTTATGGTTATCCTTGCAGTTGTTTGACAACTTTAAATAATACTTTGTAGTTCATATACCCAAACAAACTTTACTTTAGTTACTTTTGCTTTTATACCTTACAAAATGTTCATGTTAGTGATTTATGTTTGGTCATTAGCCTGTGAATTCACAACATATGTAAAATTTTGTTTAACATCATAAGAATCATAAATTTTCTTTAAATATGAGTAAATGAACTAAAGACCATTATTCATCATAATGATTAAAGGAATGTTATATCAACTTACTATATGCTTCATTAAAATTTCTCCACTATATTCCCTATAATAGTCAGGATAAGAATATGTAAGTTTACTAGAAGAAGCTTATAAGTTAAGCTCAAATTAAGTCCTATATACTCACCTCAGGCCTACTTATAAGGACTTGAGCCTAAACCCAAACACACAATACTCGAATCCTCTAAATTCAATTGATATCATTTTGTGTCAATTATAAGGTAGTGATTGGTTAATCTTGAGAAATGTATGATTGATGATTGATGATCATTGATCCACATCTTTTTCTTTTAATAAAATATGGAACCAACATACTTGCCTCACCGACCTGCACAATAACCTTTTAACATTGATTATGTAAGTCTTTAAACATTTCTTAAGAGTATACATTAATCATTATTGACCTTAACTGTAGCTCTCTAGTCTAGACCCAAACTTATATAGGCTTATATAATCAAGTTTGAATTGCCTCATAGCATGTTGTAGGCTAAACTAGTATAAGATGAAATCTAAAATATGATGGGAAAGATTTGAAAATTAAAACAATGTTCTAGCCCACCTCTAACATACAACCGCATACTAATGACACTTGAAGTGCCATAAGAATAAGATTAAGAGCATACTTGCATTGACTTTGATAGCGCTTTCCCTATAAAAATAATGCTAGAACCTTTACAATTTCAAGTTGCCACCATTGAAGCCTTATAACAAAATGATAGATCCCTATGATCATATCGTATAATTCAAGAACAATATGGAATTACATAGGGCAAAAAAACACAATTAGGTATCATTCTTTTTTGTCTACTTTGATAAAACTAGTAAGAGATTGGTACCAAACACTCCCTACAAGCTCAATAGTATGCTTTAAGAAATAAGACAATGTTCAAGACTTATTTTATTGACAATTGATGCAAACCTCATGACTCAATAATATTGTTTAAAGTAATGTAAAAGTGAAGCAACACCCTTAGAGACTACACGAGGAAATTTAATTTTGAATTCATATAAATACCCAACTTAACACATTTATTGTACTATTACATTTAAGAAAATGATGAAGAGAACCAAACTTTATGAAAGTCTTTATATATAGACATACTTATATCTTCAAAGAGATTCATGAAAGAGCACAAAGATACATCAACTTTAAGGAGGCTAAATTAACTATAGAGGGCCTGAACAGGTCCTTAAAACACAAATGATAATATGGATGTACAAAGTAATATGCATTGCATATAAAGGAAAGAAACACAACAAAACTGCTAAATAGAGCAGTGTTATCGAACATCTAAAGAAAGACCGTAGACCTAAAGGAAGAACATAGATCAAGTTGTATGTGTTGAACACAACTCTAAGTCACATCTTGAGCTTATTATGGAATAGTATCTAACAGGCCCTCTTGGACTGACGACACTAAGTTGATGATTAATAGAAAATTATTATAGATATTAATGATATTACAATATTGGAGAAACTTTAAATCGGGAACATCTAAAATAATTCATAAAAAGGGACAAAGAAGGTTGCATATGAAGGCCTTCATTATTTAGGACCAACTAGTTGATTAGGCAAACATTAGGAAGTCTAAACCTAGAAAGGGAGAATGAAAGACCACATAGGTCATAATTATGATTGTTAGTAGAGATAACAATTGTAACATGTCTTAATTAAATAAGTTAACCTAATATAACTAAGTCAACACCATAATAGACGTTAAGATTAAAGACAACATATAGGGAGGAAAATAGTATTTGATAATACTATACAATCTACCAAAATGATAAATTCCATATTGTAACTAGACTTGTCATATATAATGCTCTCTTTTCTTTTATAAACCTTTATCAATAAGAGTCATCCTAACACCATATCAACTGCTTATTGAATTTCTTATTAAGAAAGGAACAAGGAAAATCTTGGGTATCATGAAATTTCAAAACAGTGTGATGTTATTTCCATAAAGAAAAAAAGTCAACTATGATAAATGATCATTGAAGAAATGGACCCTAGAGTTATAAATAATGAAAACATGGTGAAAGTAATTGAAGAGAGTCAAAAATTTAAAGTGAGAGATGTGAATTGCAGTAGAGTCTTACGAATCAGGATAGACATAAATCAAGAGAAACATATTTGACTTATGGAATTCTTAAAAGAAAAGGAAACATTCATTTTCTCAACTTCAAATTGAACACATATAATAGCATACAAGCTTAATGTAAAACCCAAGGTTAAGTAATGAAATAGAAAATTAGAATTTCTGTGAGAAAAAAATAATAAGCAGTGTAGGAGGAAGTGAATTAACTCTTATGTTTCACGAGAAGATCAACATAAATATGGATGTCTATATGGAAAATATGATTTTCAAAATAATATACAGTAGAAGGAGATCACTTAATAAACTTATGAGAATACTTTGAAATGCATGTAAAATTAGATTATAAAAAATACGTTTTTAAGACTTTAATAAGTAGTTTTTAAACTTGATGGTGAGTCAAAGGTTATTGAATGATATAATGTTATTTTAGAAGATTCAGTATTGTGGGTTTGAGTTTAGGCTAATCTTTGTGATTAGGCTAGGTTTAATGTAGAATCTCCTGCAAAAATTTCATTTGACTTTTGATGTTTAAGTTATTAAAAGTATATAATGGGCAAGAATGAGTATAAAAAGAGGATTTCGTTTTTATTTTTGTTGTTAATTGTCTTTCTTAAATTAATGTTATACGATAACAAAAATAAAAACTTCATTTTATCATAAAATTATTTAAATGTAAATTGAGTTATATACCATATTAAAAAGGAATCCTGATTACCCCATAAAAGATCACGGTACTTAATAAGGTTTTCGAATTTCATATATGCTGGTCTCTAAGGAAGTAAAGGACAACTATCATTTTGAGTGTTAGAAACAAATTTTGGAGGATAGTTTTTTCTTATTTATTTTGTGAACATATTATCGAGAAGGAAACTAGAAAGTCATAGGAATGATTCAACAACATTTTGGGAAAGTTCATGGCCAGAGACAAGCCCCACAACCACGGTACAATAATAATAAAAGTGTTAAAACGACATTATCATCTCTTGTCATTATATCTCTCTTTGGAGGGAGCAAAATCATACACATCTTTATGTTAGAGCTATACACCTTGTTCTTACACTTCATGGAAGAAAGGGAATACCTACTATAGCTAGGATATCTCTTATAGACACTGCCTACATAATGCACCAGAATGTTTTGATTGGTACCTTACTGATAATGCTCAATAATGGAAGTGTCATTCTGACAATAGCACCTGATTTCAACATCAGGTTGGATGTCTGAACGTCTACAAGTTCAGATCCAGATCATTGGAGCAAATCAAGATCCTACAACCATCATGGCTACTTTACATCACCAGATGACATCACCGGATGATCTATCTCATCTACAAAATCATGCTTTAGACCTCAATTTTCCCAATTCCACTTCAGATGCCCTTTAAATGGTTGTTGATCGTTTCAATGATTAGACTACTATCATCTAGATCCCGGAGCAACTTTTAGCAAGGAGCTTGAAAAGTTGATGCCTACTGAATTGATTACCAATTACCAAAAGGTGTTCCACGCACCTCATCGACACTCTTTTAATACCACAACTCCTCCAATTCTAAGGACATTAAAGATGGAACAGTGAAGTCCATCTACACAAAGCCCAATGAAGATCCATACGAGCCTTCTACCTCTGGGGCAATATGGCTAATCCAACTCGTATTTTCATATACGGAAGGTAAATTTGGTCCTCCTATCTATTATTTCAAATCTAATGGAGATCTAGTTTATGTTATTTATCATCGTGGACATTTTGTATTGGATGTCGACCCATCTATGTGTGAACCTGACTGTGAAGTCTATCTCAATTCTGAAACGGATAGTGATGACGATGATGAAAGATATACCAGAAGAAGAAGGAAGAATAAAAAGCTAAAACCTTGTTGTATGCCTTCTCAACAATATCATCTACACAAAGATGATCCAAATCCAAATGATTCCAGCAATCCTAAAGGTCTATAGATAGAAATATCCAGAACTAGATCTCTTCGAGAAATGTTGAAATCTTCTGCATGTCAGTCTAAGCCAGCAGTTCCTTCAATGACTCCTACTCCTATACCCTATATGATGGTTAAGCCATATAAGGAACACTTTCCTTCTTTACACAGGAGTACTAATGAATTAACAAGGGTTGTTTATAACCTGTATATCCGAGCGAAAAGAATCACTTCACAAGGAACAATTGTATCAAATTCTTCTGATGAGTTCTTAATTGGTAAACATCAAATGCAGTAGCACAGAATTAAGTTATTCAACAAATTGATTCTAAACTGAATAGAATCAGTCAACAAACCTATGCTACGCAACACAAAGTCGACGCAGTTTCTAAGTAGATCCAACAAATGTATCCATCTTACAAAGCTCATATTCATCGACTTGTTGCTGATCTTCAACATTACATTGCTACACATTATCTTAGACCTGAATTCGATGCTAAAGTTCGACAAATCCAAAAGATACAAGGAATTGTGCAACAAATGGAAGCTAATATGCAATATGCATAGTCAAAGACAATATATGGCTCATCCTCTCCATTATTTCCAAATACTTGGCCAACATACCTATCTCCTATGTATTAGACGTATCCAGAAGAAGCTGAATATTCAAAGGTATTCAAGTTCAACTATCCTTTGATTAGACAGTACATTCATCCTCAGAAAGCTCAAGAAAAACCTAAAAGGTCAAAGTCAAAACCAAGGCCTGACCGAGTTCCTGAGCAATATGTTTCTGAGTCATCAAAGGTTCCTGAGCCATCACCTTTATACACTAAATTTGTTGAACCAGTTAATCAGTAGAGTAAATTGTTACAGATCCATACAACTCCAATGTCTCCACCAAAGTTCAACCTTCCACCTCTTCTATTGAAAAGGACAAAGTGCCACAGACAGAGTTCATCATAACTCTTGGATCTATACATATTGCAAAAGATCCTTATGCTCAATCAGATAATACAAAAGCTTATTCTAAAGCCTCTATCCCAACATCTGAAGTTTTTGCAACAATCTTAGAGTCGTCATCTGAACAAATCTTTGAACTGTCTTCTGATTCGTCAGCACAGCTCGCTAATCTATTAGGATTATCTCAAGTTCTAATGATGATGCCTAATCCTACTGAAGTTGAACCAGAAATAAGTGAAGCAGAATCCACATGTACTGAACCTTTCAGACCTGAACCAGCACCGCAAGCAACACCAACTCAACTAACTGCACAGTCTTAAACCAAGCCTACTTCAAGACCTTTGTTTACTTTTGAAAATCTACCTCTAAAGAAATGGAGAGAATAACTAAATGAATTTGGTGCATGGATAAATCTACCAATGACTCGACCGAATAATCCTTTACTGGATATTTTGTCTGAGATTACATCTCATGTCACTGGTACTTTGCGAGAATGGTGGCAAAGTATTAATGACTATCAAATACTTCAATATATCCAAGTCACTATAACTGAAGCACTTTTTAGAATAATTCATAAAGAATTTATTAGTAACTTTCAGATTATTGGCAAACAGATCCATTAGGAATATTTTGTAATGAAATGTTGTTCACTTGACAAGCGTTGCAGCACCCCCTTACCGTAGGGTACACACCAGGACGCTCGCAGGTCATTCCGGTATATATCTTACAACAAGGTTGAGCTACGTTCACTTTACATGGCATCATAACATTATTCATCTATAAAGCATCCATAGAAACAAAAAAAACCATAATATTTTTTAAATCAACTCTTCCTCATTTCATTTCATCAAGATCAAAAGTTTACACGTCTATCGTCCTGTACAGTCTGTACATAAATCCAAAAACCTAGTACAAAAATGCTATATGGAAGAGGAAAAAGATCAGATCTATCTAAGCCATCCAAAAGTCCCAGTTGACCGACCTGTGAGCCATGACTTCTCTCGCCAAGAACAATCTACACGGCTGGAAAAGTCCCTCTGTAACTAGAAGTCTACTCTCAGTCCTGAAAAGAGAACGTTGCAATTTTGGTGAGTTTTGCAAACTCAGTGAGGTAACCATCATCGATAGTTCACTCAATCCAAGCAACACAATAATTCATAATACACATATGTCACAATTTCACATTGATCATAGGTAACACATTTTTCACATAAGCATAAGGTATTTTGCCTTTCACTCAATCAAGCATATTTAAGCAAATGCATATGAAATGCTCATGTGACACTTTTTCAATTATT
>JAOTAZ010000008.1:29827479-29838100 GCA_025629785.1 Erythroxylum oxycarpum | reverse complement strand
TGCAGTGCTTTTACGCGTTAATGGCCTCAACATCGTCAAACCCTAAGCCACCGGAGGTCGCGGCCAAAATCAGGGAAAAGGGCAAACTCTCCTCTTCCGGTGACGACGTGCGGTTCATCGACATCCTTATCGCTTCACATTTGTTGCAGTTAACTGCATATTAGCGCTCTGTCTGCGTTGACGCAGACGTCGTCTGCATTAAAACATAGATTTTTAAGGGAAAAAAAATAAAGAAGAACGAACCTGATGAGAGGGGTAGATGAGTATAGGAAACAGAGAGAGTCTGGCTATTGTTAACACAGAACAAATGAGACGTTTGAGCATCTTTACGTAAGTGACGGGAAGTCACTTAAAAATAGCTTCCCGAAAAAGCTGTATTTTAGCTTTTAAAAAAGCTGTTTCTACTATAAAAGCGCTTTTGAAATGTACAGTCAAACATTAACTTTTTCTTCAAAATAGCTTTTGCGGTAGATAAAAGTGCTTTTGGACCTTCCAAAAGTTGAACCAAACACACACTTAGTTTCTTTATTACCCAAGCAAAATTTATGCATTCTGCATTCAGGATGCGAAGACTTGTAGAGACATGGACTTGGTGGTGCTGAGAAATGACATTGGTAAATGGTAGTCTGAACGAAAACTTCTAACCCTAATGTAGTGCTTTAGATAGAAAAAATACAAAAAATCTTTCATAATTAACTTGCTTATATGTCAGACAATGTATGAGAAGAGAATCAGACATTTGTATATCTTGATTGATATCAGGCAAGGGCACGTATTATGATGAAATTCGCAGACTTAATTGAGGAGCACATAGAAGAACTAGCAGCTTTGGATACCATCGATGCTGGTAAACTGTTCAGTTGGGGTAAAGCAGTGGACATTCCTCACACTGCAATGCTTCTGCGCTATTATGCTGGTGCAGCTGACAAAATTCATGGAGAAGTGTTGAAAATGTCGCGAGAGCTTCAAGGCTATACGCTCCGTGAACCCGTCGGTGTGGTCGGACATATCATCCCCTGGAACTTCCCTAGTAGCATGTTCTTCATGAAAGTTAGCCCTGCTTTGGCAGCTGGATGCACCATGGTCGTTAAGCCTGCTGAGCAATCACCCCTTTCTGCTCTTTATTATGCTCATCTTTCAAAACAGGTACAATCTTGGAAAACGTCTAGACATTTTTGATGTGGCATTGCCTCTATATATAGTTTGTGTTCCATTTCAATTGTTGTCTTATCTTCAATGTAAAAAGTTTTCCTTTCATTTAAATTTTTGTATGCTGAACAGGCTGGCGTGCCTGATGGAGTTTTAAATGTTGTAACTGGATATGGACCCACTGCTGGTGCTGCTCTTGCTTCCCATATGGACGTCGACAAGGTGAGTCATGAAGGTTTTGAATTCTGATCGTTTGGACTTAATTGCATTCCGTTGTAGTCTCAACTGAAAACCCTAATCATAGAACTGCTTGCAGTCCGTTATTTAAGTATTTGGTTTCTCTGAAAGATGAAGATGCTTAACAGTTGGTTTCTTTGAAAGATGAAGATGCTTAACAGATCAGTTTACTTGTTATGTTCTTTGAACTGGATTTCCAACTCAGAGCATTTCACCTTTGACCTTTCAGATAAGCTTCACTGGTTCCACAGAAGTTGGACGTAAAGTAATGGAAGCGGCTGCAGCAAGCAACTTAAAGCAGGTATCGCTTGAATTGGGAGGCAAATCACCTCTCCTGATTTTCGATGATGCTGATGTAAATACAGCTGCGGATCTCGCTCTTCTTGGCATTCTTCACAACAAGGCAAACTTCTTCCATCTTCTGCAAAGGCTTTCCTCTGACTGAATTAACTCTTTTCTTAGGAAACAAAGTTGATGTAAATGCTCACCATCAACTTTCTTTCCTTCATATTCTCAGGGAGAAATTTGTGTAGCAAGCTCGCGAGTTTATGTTCAAGAAGGAATTTATGATGAATTTGTAACGAAGCTAAAGGAGAAGGTAAAAGAATGGGTAGTTGGCGATCCTTTTGATCCTACTTCACGCATAGGTCCTCAGGTATTTTCCTTAATCATGGACTCGTATGATTGTTTATATTCCAGGATGGTAAACTACCAGAATGAATAAGAACCAAATTCATTCTTGCGCCAACCAACTGTAAATTTCACGCCATTCGCAGGTTGATAAGAACCAGTTTGATAAGATTCTATCTTACGTCGAGCACGGAAAAAGAGAAGGTGCCACCTTGTTAACTGGTGGTAAGGCTATAGGCGAGATCGGATATTACATTCAGCCCACAGTTTTCACCGACGTTAAGGTAGCTGCTTACCCTCGAACTCCAGCAAATTCCTGGACTTTTAATTATAAAAGCTTTATTCTGATAAATGACTTTATCCCAATTTTGTGTTCAGGAGGATATGCTGATAGCGAAGGATGAAATTTTTGGACCTGTTATGTCACTAATGAAGTTCAAGTAAGTAATATACATCGATCAAATGTAATATAAAACTTGAACTAGCGAGGACAGTTTTTGTTTGTGTAGCTTAGACTCGAAACGTTTAATTGCAGAACTGTAGATGAAGCAATTAAGAGGGCAAATGACACAAGGTACGGGCTAGCTGCTGGCATTGTTACCAAGAATTTGGATGTGGCGAACACCGTATCGAGATCAATTCGTGCAGGCGTCATTTGGATCAATTGTTATTTCGGTTTCGATAGTGACTGTCCCTACGGAGGATATAAGATGAGTGGGTTCGGAAGAGAGCTAGGAATGGACGCTCTTCACAAGTACCTCCAAGTCAAGTCTGTCGTGACTCCGATTTACAATTCTCCTTGGTTATGAGATTATCGTCAAGAGGTCGAGAGGAGGCACTTCTTGAACTTGACAATAACAAAGTTGTACCGTGTTGTGGGTCTTTGACTTGATGATTTTACAAAAAATAATTTTTCTCACGGCAGTTAATATAAACTCATGTTTGTGGAGAACTATTGCATGGGTGCAATCCTGATTTCATATGCTACAACTGAATTCATAGATCTGCCTTAAAAAGCCCAAGTCCTATAGACCTTCAAGAAGTCCAATGAAAGAATGCCAAAAGACCATCTAAACCATACAAAAAGTTAAATTCCAGTAAGTCTATTTAAATATAATTAACAAATCTAACAAACCCAAACAATATAAGTAACTCAAACTAAAAATCAAGTAAGTTTACGAATTCTAAAACTTAGTCCATATTAATTACTCAAGTTCCCAATTCACAAACATTCATAACTAACACGTTATTTTTGTTATTTAAAATACATTAACATTCTTAAATAAACTTCATTCTAACAACCTATAATTTTCAAATTAGATACTTTGTTATCTAATAACACCTTCTTTAAGTTATTACTTCAATTAAAAATCCAAATCTTATACAATCTTTAATGAACTTATTCCACATCAAACTAGGTTCATTTTAAAACTCAATTAAGTCCATTTAAACCATTATTAAGTACCTTAACTTCATATAGTCCAATAATTGTCTAAAACCAAAATTTTACACTTCCTAAGTACTTCTCACGATCATGGGAATAAGCCTCGTAGATCAAACGATCGTGGGATTTTACCGACAACCTCCAAATTGTTTCCAAAACTTGACTTCTTTACTTTCATTCGATATATCTTCACCAAAGTCCATCAATTTCACTTCAATTCTACTTTAATCATACTTCAATACCTTATCAAACTCATGTCCAAACCAATTCAAAAATCATTCATTAAGTAACTTACAAATCAATATCCTTTACACGTCAAAACTAAACTAAAAGTTGTCATACAAAGATCATTTTTTCAGCATTCATTTATCATCATCTTAACACATGTTTCAAACCAATTCACTTATCATAAAACTTGTAATACTACATGCTATCAAGTTAACAATCTCTTACCTAATTACCTGCAATTTCCTTCTTCAAATAACTACCAAAACCAACCCTTCATGCAACCAAAGCACTTCCAAAATATTGGTAGATGTAAGATGATCTTCACACTAAGATGATAACAACATAAAAGATAGTATAAAATAGCTTTCTTTATGCAGTACCTTACAAGGATTCCAAGAGAAAATGATCCCAAAAACTCCAGAAGTTGAGAGGAAATGAGAGAGTTTTGGTGGAGAGAGTACCAGATAGTGAAGAATGAGCAAAACAGTTACTCTAGTAGAAACTTACCTCTTCCATTGCTAGGTGTCATCAAATTGTAACAACATGTGTCACTATGCATGTTCTTCATCTGTCCCGCACTGGAGCTGCCAAATGTCAACAATATATTAAGCCATTTGTCTCTCACTTATTGCTACCACTTGTCAATTTACTAACTATGCCATTTGTCAATGCATCAACTATGCCAAATGTCACTAACTCATAAGCTTAGTCATTCCAATTTTCATGTACCAACCTATTTGGCCACTCGACAAGTTTCCTAGTCCAAATGTACATTTTAATACCTCAATTCTCTAATGGTATCAATTGATTCTAATTCACTAAGTAAGATCCATTAAACTCAAAATTCAAGTCAAATGCAATTCTCAATCATCTCACAATTTTTAACACCTATCATACACGTACTTTCATGAACATTTAATATTACAATTAGGGTACAATTTGGGGCCTTACAGGATAGACAGATAATTGTATCTGTGACATGTCTTGAATGTTTAGGAGAACCTTAAACTTGTGGAAAACATTTCCATTCTACAAATAAGTCTCTCACTGGTACACTAACAACTAAACTCATGATTATAAAGCTTGATGGGTCGTAGAGCTTATAGGAATCTATCTTTGAGATGACAAATGTTATAGCAAACTAAAGACCCTGGGTATGATAGTTCTTGACTCCTTCTTAGTACAATCCATTATAAATTCGTTACCTCCTAAGTATAAACCTTTTCAAATTAACTACAACACTCTGAAGGACAGGTAGAATGTTGAATTGTCTAACATGCTCATTTAGGAGGAAAAAAGTCTAAAGAATCTAGGAGTTCATTATATTAACCTTTTGGGTCAAAGAGCTAGCAAGATCCATATGACAAAGGCCAAGAAACTTTAAAAGAAAGTGCCTACTAAACTGGCACAGGTTGTTGCCAAATGTCATTTTTGTAAGAAAGAAGGACATTACCAAAAAGATTGTTTGAAACGTAAGCCTTCATTCAAAAAGAACAGTACATATAACCTTTTTGTATTTTCCAAACTAAACTTAACTAAAGTTCCTCTTAATATTTGGTGGCTTGATTTTGGAGTTATTACTTAAGTTTCCAAAGTGATATAAGGATTTCTTATAATCCAAACTATAAATCCAATTTAGAACTTTCTATTCTTGGAAAACTGTAAAGAAGGTCCTAATTGAAGGCATATAGACTTATTGTATAACAATAAAAACTCCCCTTTTACCTTCAATTTATAGAAACTTAATTGTTGTTTCTAAACTTAATGAAAGTGGGTTTATTTTTAAATTTGGTGATGGTTGTTTCAGTTTATTTAAACATAATTATGTTATTGCTTTTGGAATTCTTATGGACGTTTTTATATAAACTCCTTATTATTTAAGCTATTTTTATCTTTATGCAATTCATTTATCTCCATCTCATAAGTAAGTAATCTAATTAGCAAGGTGTTCAAACTTTTTAATTTCTTATATGAACATCACATTTTCCTTCTTCCAAGTCTTTACTGATAAGAAATTTCTTCGCCAATTTAAGATTAGACAAGTCATTTCAAGACCTTTAAGAGCATTAGTAATAAAAATGGACTAATTTTTCTATGTAAAATAGTTCATATTATTGCATTAATAAGCTCAAGTCAGTGTCTTTATCTATGATATCAAGTATATGCTATATCCATGGGTTATTTCATATATGGACTCCTATTAAACTTATTTACACCTAAGCCATAAAAAAACTTATACTACTTTGTTATTTAATGCATTGAATCTCTTATCATTCTTATTAACTCATGCATATCCTTTTTTTTCTTTAGTCTTCACTTTATCTATAATTATATCTTTCATTATGATAGAAGGATCATCCTTTAGAGCTCTCCAAATATCAATTCTTTTGGGTAAACGAAAGTGTTCCACTATAGTTTTCTAATACATGTCGTTGTCACCATAAAAAAAAGGGATTTACTTAATAGATTGGCTATCTTAACTAAAAAAGTTATAAAAAATATGTTACATTGATATTTGCTAAAGTTTTTCTAGACACCACATAAAACGAATGAGATCCTCTATAATATTAGTTGTTGCTTCTTAAATGAGAATTATGCTATCTCTCTTCCTTCAATAGGCAAGAGAAACCATCCTTACAACATCTTGTTTGTTACAGATGAAGGGAAACCCTTACATTTATCTTCCTTTTTTTAACAAGTGAAGAGGATCCTTTTACAATGTTTATTACTCAATTGATCCCACAAATGCTCAAGAACAACTTAGAAAGTAGAAACTCTCTTCTTGATCATATAATATAGTAAAGGTTCTGGTTCAGCCAGATTCTGCTGCGGCTAGACGTTGCTATTCGGATCCATAACTCCATGTGTTTTTAGCTGTTGAATGCCTGCAAAACAAATAAAGGCACACCGGGGATGACTGCCGGTAGGCCCCTCCGATGCTTAAGTCAGTCTTTTGGTAAGGGTTGGGGTCGCTTAGAGCAGAAAGAACTAGGGTTTCAGTCTCATACCTGAATCATGGCTGAATAATACCTTATATAGGGGATACTGGCTAGGTTTAGGTCTTTACGTAAGTCTTAGTGTTTGCATGGGAGACAATCTCCTACTATTGGGCCGTCGGTGTTTGGGCCTGCAATTGGGCCTCGTTTAGTCGACCCAACCATAAACCCCCCTACTCCTCGACTTTGATCGAAGAGAAGGGTCGAAGGAGTACATGTGGATAGTGCGGTCCGTCGGTGTGCCCATTTGCTATCAGGTCGATTGATCGGGCTACTAAGGCATAAGACCGGTCTTCTGGCGTACGGTATGGTCGGGCGATAGCTCGGCTCGCGCTATATGGGGGCGGTCTAGTCGCGGTATTAGGTCTAATTATTACTTGGCGATACGTATCTACTGAGCACCGTTTGAAATTTGAAACGATACGTCGGTTTGACTGCCACGCAGCTGTCATGCGCTGTCACACTCTGTCATGCGCGTCCCTTCAACTGTCACGTCGTTTCTGGTTTTTGACGAACCTAATTAACCGCCGCTCGGATTTTGCCACGTGTTTAACCTCGGTTGGGATTTCACCACGCGTCTGTCATCGATTGGTATTCCCGTTCAGTTGATGCTATAAATTTGAATCCGGTGGTCGTCTTTCTTCTTTTGCTTTGCGTATTTGCTTCCCGCCTTCTATTCTCTGGGTTTTCGTCTCTGCTACTCTTTGCAGCTACCAGAATACCTTTCACCACCGTCTTCACAACTACAAACCTCCATCACTAAATAGGTATGTCCATTTTTCCCCCTTCTCCCTTAGATTTTCTTTTTATAATCATGTCTTCAACTAGCTCTAAAGGGGAGGTTAGACCCAGGGAGGAAACCGCTGAAAAGGCCTTAGATGTTGGGCTGCTGGAGATAGCGGCAGAAAGGGTGGAGGCGCCAGAGGCTGGTGGGAATGAGGCGCCTGAAGCAGAAGGGACTGAGGAACTTGGGGTGAGTGTCCGAAAGGACGGGCTGGTTGTCGAGTATCCACCGAGTGACCCATCGAAGATGATCGTGAGATAGTTGAACCAATCGATCATTCAGCACAACATCCCCAAGGTGTGGGGGTCCAGACTGGCATCCGCGAATGAAAGAATTTACAACAGTCCCGGGGCTTACTTTGCTGTTTCAGACAGCTTCTTCACAGTCGGTGGTATGAAGTTCCCCTATGCCCCGGTAATTGACGAAGTGTGTCGCGCTTACCAATTGAGGCCGAGCCAGATTCCTCCGAACGGCTGAAGATTTATGACTGGCCTGGACTTACTGTGCCATCAGTTCGGTTGCACCCCATTGCTAGGCATCCTGCGCCACTTATTGACAATGAACTAGATCTCAAGTACCGGGGCCGGGATCCCTTCTCTCCAGTATAGAGATTCACGCTACTGCCCCGCTAGGATGACCTCGAAGGTCCAATCTTAGAGGACCAAGTACTTCTTCGTGAGGCCTCCGGGGTCTTCTTTCGAATCCAGGCCGTGGAGACACCCGTTGACCGAGTAGTGGAACGACCTTTCGAGCGTCTTCCTTAGCGGGGAGGAGCAGGAGGTCGTTGGTCGAATAAAGGCGCTCGGTCGGTATAACTTTGGCCGGCTCGTTGTGGGGTATAAAGGGCGGCCTCAGCTGATTCGTTCTTATTTTACCCCCCGCCTCGGATTAACGGACTAGGAGAAGAAACTGCCCCTTCTGGTCGATCCTTCATAATTTCATTATTTTCCACATTTGTAGGTTGTGGTTTCATCTTCTAACCTGTTTCCATGTTTGTGCAGCCATAGTGAGAGCTAGCGCCTTTTTCGGGTCCTCCAGCGCTTCTAAGAGCCAACGACTGGCTGCTAGGCCATCCAATAAGACCAAAGAACCAAGCAAGGAGGGGGAACCTAGCCTGGAGGTCGCTCAACTGGCCCGTACGACCAATGGCGTTGACCTAGTCGGTGGACGTGAAAGAAGAGGATGGGATGACGGAACCACTTCTTAAGAGGAGAAAAACCGTCCAGGTTCTCGAAAGAGGCACCAGTAGGGAGAAAGGAAAAGAGGCAGAGGGAGGCGAAGATCGCGTAGCCCGACCGGAAAAGGATAAAAGGAGAGAGCGATCAACGAGCGTCGATAAGTGGGAGCCAGCGATTAGCCTAGATAAGACCGCGTCGCTTGGGAGCATCGAAGTGGCACTTCATCTTGCTGAGAATATCATTCCTCCCACGGATGAGAGATTTTTCAATTCGCCGGATGAGTTAAAGTTGTTGACTCGTCTCGTTCGTAACTGTGCAAGGGATCTGGCGTTCGCTTTTGAGACGCACCGCCGAGTCATGCAACTGGTTGAGCAGCGCGACGGTTTAAAAGATAAGCTTGCGGAGATTCAAGAAGAAAGAGACGTTGCACAAGCTCAACTTTCCTCTTTGGAAGAGGAGAAGAAACACTGGGAGGATGAGAGGGACTTTTTGAAAGCTCAACTCACGTCGGGGGAGGAGGAGAAGAGCCGGGTGACCTGAGCCAGGGCTGAGCTGGAGGAGAAGTGTCGTGTGCTGCAACTCGCTAACGAGGGTCTGAAGGAAGAGGTGCTCGCTGCCAATTCTAAGGCAAAGATGGCAGACGAGCAATGATCAAAGTTCCTTCAGGACTGCCACAAGGCGGTGGATGCCAGCATAAGGGTTGAGAACAGGGTAAAGGAGTTGCAATGCTCTATTAAAAGGGAGAGAATCGCAACAATCAAGAGATAAAAAGAGCGACATTTAGAAGAGAAATGTCATGAGTACTCTTGCGACCTGATTCTCTCCACCCTGAAGAGCTGCCATAGTGTTCACGTTCCTGACGGGCCGGATCCTCCTTCATTTGAGGACTACGCTGAGCTGATGATTCCCCCCGGTCTCGGCCTCTCTTTGGGAGAAATGATGGAGATGGTTAAGGGAGAACCTTGGGACATTCCAGATGATGAGCTAGACCTTAGCTCAGATGAGGAGGAAGAGCAGCCTCCCGAGGGTGTCACTCCGGTTCTTCCCGCAGATCCTTGTCCTACCTCGGCTGCTCATCTAGCATATCTTCTTGCCGATCTGGTTGCTTCTCCTCCTAACCCTGCCCCAATTGTGATGCCGGCCTCCGATGCTGCGTTGCCGACCTCTGAAACTTGTTATTTTCATCCTTCGCTCGCTTTTTTATTTTTTTAGACGAAAACCAAGACTCTCGCTTGTTTCGTATAAGTGATATCTTTTTCCAAACACCAGTTGTATCCATTATTCAAACAACAATGAAACCGACCGATGTATCGTGGCCGAGTGCTCTGAGATTTTGTGGCCGAGCTTTATCGAGGCCGAGCGATCCGAGATTGTGTTCTCGGCATCGCCTGGTTCCAAGATCTCGTTTGGAACCTGGCCGAGCGTTTTCGAGGTCGAGCTACCTGAGATTGTATTCTCGGCATCGCCTTGTTCCAAGATCTCGTTTGAAACCTGGCCGAGCGTTGTTGAGGCTGAGCGACCCGAGAATGTGTTCTCAGCATCGCCTGGTTTCAAGATCTCATTTGGAACCTGACCAAGCTTTGTCGAGGCCGAGAGACCCGAGATTGTGTTCTCGGCATCGCCTGGTTCCAAGATCTCGTTTGGAACCTGGCTGAGCATTTTTGATGACAAGCAGTCTGTCGCGTCGTTCTAACACATTTTGGCGAGCTTTTGTTGCCAAGAAATGTGAAAACCCTTTATTAATAATGATAGGGGCGTGGACCGTTAAAAAAACTGACTGGCAAGGCTAGAAAAAAGGTACCCACTACAGATACATAAGCTTTAATAAAGTACAAAATAAAGAAATAAATAAAGCAAAGCTTATCTATTGGTAAAACGCTTTTAAATGTTGGGAGTTTCAGGGTCTCGGTAGAGTCTTGCCATCAACGCTGCGCAGGATGTAGGAGCCATGTCCGACCTGCTTAACCACTTGATA
>JAOTAZ010000008.1:29812739-29827379 GCA_025629785.1 Erythroxylum oxycarpum | reverse complement strand
TAGGGGATACTGGCTAGGTTTAGGTCTCTACGTAAGTCTTAGTGTTTGCATGGGAGACAATCTCCTACTATTGGGCCATCGGTGTTTGGGCCTGCAATTGGGTCTCGTTTAGCCGACCCAACCAGGTTCATATCAAGATCACACATACGCGAATATAAAGAAACTCTCTCAAAATCTCCTTAAGACTCCATATAGAGCCTAAGATCCTTCCCACAACTTGTATGATATCTATTTTCATTACAAGCAACCAAATATACTTGTCAAAGTTTGAGTAATTATATAATGGCTAGGAATAATGACATTGGTGGATATAATGGCTAGGAATAATGACATTGGTGGACCTTACTTTTTTAATCAACCAATGACCAATAATTTGATCGACCTACTATCAACTTATGTCTTAGCATAAAACATTAAAATCTTATTAAATTCTAATTTTCTAGAGTTCTGTCAACTTTTATCAGTCGATATCTAACCAAAATACAATACACATACATCAAACACTTACTAGGTCAACTTATGTCCTTTCTAAAACAACATTTAACATTCAAAACCTAACATAGATCAACCTATCTCCTTTAGAAGTTCACTTAAGTCACTCTAAGCTACTTTTTTTTTTTAATTCTCAATTTCTTTCAAGGATCAAACCAAATCTTTAGACAAGATCTTGATTTATAACTATTTAAAAAGTCCCCTAAAAGTCATTTGATGCATCAATAAGGTTTCACACAATGGAATATGTTCATGAAATATCTAGTCCTTCTTAGACCACTAAAGATACAAATATATTGCACCATCCTACCACTTGACCTTGAAACTGCAAATTTGGCAATTATGAGTTATATTGAGGTGTGTTTCATTCATGTAGTTGCCCATTAACCTTTACCTGAAGTGTCTTCTTTTACCTCTAGAATGATTGAGGTTTTCTTTCCTCGCATAAAGATCCAAGTTGTCGTGGTTACTTTTTGTAATACAAGGTCCATATTCTGTTAAATTTGCTAAAGGGACCAGGCGATGCCTGGAGACGAGACGAGGAGGGAGTGAAAATGTTTTGGGTAAAGCATTGTACACGTCTGATAAAAGGAAAACGTTGGACGGTCCAGATTAAGAACGGGGGACCGTAGACCCTGGAATGGCTGTGATATAAATGGTTAGAATTTGGCGCCAAGTTTATACTTTATTAGCGTACAACAATTTCACTCTCTCTCTATCTCTCTCTCTGTTTGCAAATGAAACGACAGAGATCGATACATTCCTTCTTCCAAAAGCCCTCGCCGGCGGAATGCAACTCAGACGCTGGAAACATTCTCGATGAGCGTCAAGTCCCGTGGAAGCATCGCCATGATAACAGCAGCCGTTCGATTCAACCGCCGAGCGGTTGTTTAGTGGATTCATCTCTGGAAATAAGAGGAACAGATACTCCTCCGGAGAAAGTGCCTCGTCAGGTTTTCCCGGAGAACTTCACGAGGGGCGAGAACTCTGGTGGTTCCTCACTTTTCTCGAACATATTGCACAAGTTCGGGAAGGTCGACGTCGTAGAACAGCTCCATGATAGGTGAGACATCCACCTCTTCTGTTTTTTTGATTTAGGGGCTTATTGTTCTTTTTTTGTAACCTTACTTCTTTGGATTGTCGTTCAGGGTTTCCTTTTTTTATATAATGATTTTGCTCAATATGACTTTTGGATTCAGTCATTCCAAAAATTTCTAAGGTTCATCTCATATTTTGAAGTGTTGAGTCCAGTTCAAATCAAACTTGAAAGAAAAACAACGTCAATAAGCTTCTTTGAAATGTTATAACCCTTGTTCCTGCTTGTCCCTCGAGTATTCGGTCGGCGAGTATGCTTTTGGTTTTCAATAGCACTCTTACTTGGATAACATTTTTTAAAAGGCTGTTGTCCTGTTTTCTGTAGTATTCTTATAGTTGTTCATATTCTCTGAAGTTGTTGCAGGAACCAGGCTCATGACTATTCTACTGATGGATTGCAAAAAAAAGAAGTGCCTGCTCTGCGCCCTGATAAGGACAAAAAATGCATTTCCAATAGCCTTAGTGATCATGAAAGCCTTATAAAACATGAAGCCAAGGATGATGTTGTTGGACCAGAGACACCAGGTACGCGACCTCTTGTTCCTCGTTTGAAGCGGGTTCAAGAGGATGCTCACCAGTCTGCGGATAAAACTGATTTTTGCTCCCCAATTACTAGCAAAAGAGTGAAATTGCTTCAGGATTCTGGATCTCTAAGCAATACTCATTCTGAAATAAATGACCCAACTAGCAAGTTTGAGTGGCTTGACCCTTCAAGAATTAGGGATGCTAATGGAAGGAAGCCCAACGACCCCCTATATGACAAGAGGACACTTTACATACCACCTGATGCCTTGAAGAAGATGTCAGCATCTCAAAAACAATACTGGAGTTGCAAATCACAATACATGGATGTTGTACTCTTCTTTAAAGTGGTTAGTTAATGCTACCTCAGTTTCTGCTGCCCCACCATCTATTTTCATATTTTTCTTCAAATTTTATGTTTTTCCTATTAGATAATTGCACTTAAAAGGTAAAATGGTAGTTGAGAATTGAACCCAAATTTTCCCATCTCAGTCCGCTAACTGGGGGACCACAAGATTTAGGTTAAGTGACTTTGAAGGCTAGCATCCCGATTAGTAAACATTAGCACCAGCTTATTCTAGATGAGGTTTCAAGTGATTCATTTTCTACTTTAACTCAGTTCTCATCCAAAGCTTATCCAGGGAATCTTGAACATATCTTGATTTGTGGGTCTTTGAGTTGCTTCCATGTCCTGTCAATGACTTATGGTCAAATGTAGGGAACATTTTATGAACTATATGAATTGGATGCTGAAATTGGCCACAAGGAGTTTGACTGGAAAATGACATATAGTGGCGTTGGGAAGTGTCGGCAGGTGATTGAACATTTTCTTTTCGTAAATTCTTATTCAGCTATTATTTTCCTGTTACACCTTGAATGCACATTCTGACATTATTTAGCTTCCTTTTTGGTTAGGTTGGCATATCTCAGAGCGGGATTGATGATGCTGTGGAGAAGTTGGTTGCTAGAGGGTAGGGCACAGTAGGAAATTTTCTTTACTGCTAATTCTTCTCTTTTCTTTTGTGCTTTCTCATTTGTACAATATGTGGTTACCCCATATTGTGTAAACCACTTTAGATTCCGATGAACATAAAAGTTCCACGAAAAATAATCATTGGTTAAAGAATGAGAGGGGAAAAAAAAAAAGATAATGAGATGCATTTGTTAACTTGCTTCCTTAGCTTTTTGGTCATTAGTTTGGAAGGAGATGGGAACAGATCATACATGACATGTCAAGGCCTTTTTTAAGTAAATATTTAATCTATGTTCTGTTTTCTCTAAAATTGATGTGGTTTGTTCTGGCTCATATGTTTATTACAATATATCAGGGTAGTCAAGTGGTTATACCTTGTGTTGATCTAAAATATCCGCATTCATTTTATGCTTTTTGTCATTTTTTAAAGGTATAAAGTTGGGAGAATGGAGCAGTTAGAAACATCTGATCAAGCGAAAGCTAGGGGTGGAAATTCTGTGAGTACCAAATGTTGTTTTAGAATAGACAAGTCTACCCTAATTTGTAGTAGTTATTTCTTAACCAGTGATACCTAATATTTGTTTTCTCCTCCTCCATATGCGATGCATCTAATTATTGAATGGTAAATTATTTGTATAAACTCTAGCGGCAGGTATATATTCAACATACATCTAACATGCTGCTCAATAAGCCAGAGGGAAAGGACAACAAGAGATGATGGATAGATGCCTTTATGTCGTACCTGTGAAATAGTTTAAAAGCTTTATTTGAAGTCCTAATTAGTTCATTGGTTTGTCTTTTTTAGGATGGAAATTCATATATTGGGAAGTTTTTCATTTAACAATTGAGCTTTGTTAATGAGTATAATTCCAAGTGAACTAGTCCTTACAAAATAAGTAGGATAGACGCCTTAAATTTGTTCTTAATTACATTTTAAGGCCTTCCTCTTTCCTGCTATTGTGTTGGTTGAATAAGCACCAGAAGTGACCTCTGATGTTTGGAATTTTAGGTAGTTTCTAGAAAATTAATTCAAGTGGTCACGCCATCAACCGCAATGGATGGAAATATCGGTCCTGATGCTGTTCATCTTCTTTCCCTGAAAGAGGTATTTGGATTTTCACTAAAAAAAAAAAAAACTGGCTGTATTATGCACCTTTTCAAATAGTGCTAAAAGTTACTGAACTCAATAAAGGCAAATCTTTGTTCAGTAGTCTTACCTTCAAAAGTACCATGGCAGTTTGTATGTTTCCTATACTTGCCACCACCATGTGATAAACTTGTCTAAGCAAAGTTATAAGCGCAGTGTCACTTACATGGCGAACATTTCTTTTCTATCACTTTTTTAAAGTTTTGAAAGCTAATAATCTTCATATCTTAGACTTTCATTTATGCAAGTTCTGTTTGTAATAAGGTGAATGATTGCCTCAAAACCTCATTGCTTTATGTTCTTGCACCACCTACAGGCCAGTAATCAACACGATAAAGTAAAGTGACTGTAGAGTGTTTTAGTTGCCTTGTCCATACTTTACAGATTGTGTTTTGCAGTTCTTTTTATTTATTTGCTCATATCTTTTTGTCTAAAAATTTGGTTTCTTAGCCACCCTTAGCTTTTCTGCCCTTAGTAATTGTTGCAACCTTTTCAAATGTAATTTCTAACTATTTGCAGCCAAAAAGTTCGCTAAGCTATCTTATCTCTATGACCAATTTAACTTTGCTCTTAGGGCCAGAATGGAGCTGATGATAATGGAACTGTTTATGGATTTGCTTTTGTTGATTGTGCTGCTGTTCGATTTTGGGTGGGCTACATTTTTGATGATGCTTCTTGTGCGTCTTTGGGCACATTACTGATGCAAGTATGCTTTTTGACTTCCTTATTTGTGTAATGTTCATTTAGCAATAACTAGAAATTCAAGTTCTATTTTCTCTGATGGGTTTTGGTTGTAGGTTGCACCTAGAGAAATTTTATATGAAACTAAAGGTTAATGCATTCCTTTCTGTCTCTTCTTTTTTCTCTGAGATTTCTCATCAGTTCACACTTTTTTTTTTTGGCTGCAATTGACGTTATGATTTTACATGTTAAAGGGCTGTCCAAAGAAACTCATAAAGCAATCAGGAAGTACTCATTGAGTGGTGAGTTTATATTTACAGGTTCAGTTAGTTTTAATTGTATGACTACCTAAAAGCTAATAATGTTGACACCCTCTGAATTGCTCTAAGACCTCAAAGGAAGTGAATATCACACTGTATATGGTAGTATCAGCTTGCTTGTGGAAATACAGGGATTCAGTTTTTAATTAGAGAAAATTAAATACAGTACTATAAATTGCAATCTAAATGAAAGCACTTCTGGCAACAGCTTGTAAGACGCATGATATCTGAACTTTTAATTTGCAAAAAAGGTGCTGACATTATGCTAGAAATAACATGTTTATTTGTAACTTTATTGTTTGTCAGAGGACGTTATTCGGAAAAGATGAATACTTAAATTGAGTGGAGAGTTGATAAAATTTGGAGTCCCTTATGTGAATCCTAGGTGCAAAGTAATTTAAGGGATCTTCTTGCATGCTTACTTCGTTTCACCTTTCCCAAGTAACTGTGCTTCACATCCACATAGCATTTCCATATGTTAACAATTATTAGTCCTTTGTCTACCTCATCTGCCATGATGCTTGATTATGTATCTAGTCCTTGAAACTTGTTACCTGCATTTTAAGGATCTGCGGGTATTGTTGTTATCTTCACTTATATTCGGAGGATAAATGATCACTCTACTAACCCTGTCATATCTCTGAGCTACTATTAGCCAATTATAACAACTAGAAGCATTACGAACTGCTAACAGGTTTTGCTTTCTCTTGAAGGTTCTACAGTGCAGCTGACCCCAGTCATGAGTTTTGTGGATGCATCTGAAGTTAAAAATTTGGTTCAGTTGAAGGGTTATTTCCAAAGATCTTATAACAGCTGGAGTAATGTACTTGAAAGTATAGAGCGTCAAGCTGTAACACTATGTGCTCTTGGTGGACTCATTGGTCATCTTTCCAGGTTGATGGTATGTCTGCTTTCTATCATCCTCCACACACACACACAAAAAAAAAAAAAAAAAAAAGAGAGAGGAAAGCCAAAATAGAAGTATATGCTGATAATTTGCTTTTATTTTCATACAGTTAGATGACATCTTATCTGTTGGAGATATACTGCCCTATAAAATATATGAGGGTTGCCTAAGGATGGAAGGTCAGACAATGGTTAATCTGGAGATCTTCAGTAATAATGTTGATGGTGGTTTACGAGGCAAGTGTTTTCTCCCAGCTGCCTCTCAATTGTTATACTTTTTGTAGTTAAGGGGTGTTTATCTTCGTGGACTTAGGTACATTATACAAATACCTTGATAGCTGTATGACATCATCTGGAAAGAGACTTTTGAGAAGATGGATCTGCCACCCACTAAAATCTGTTGAAGGTATTAATGATAGGCTTAATGTGGTTGAGCAACTAAGATCACACGCAGAAGTTATGCTTGTTATTACACAATATCTTGGCAAGATTCCAGACATAGAAAGGATGTTTGGGCACATAAGGGCTAACTATCAGGCATCAGCTACTCTTGTACTGCCCTTAATAGGAAAAAAGCTGCTGAAACGTCGAGTGAGTTCTCTGAACAGTTGTTTAAATGGACTTGTTTTGGAGGACTTATTAATGTTCTATATCCTCTGATACTATCTGAAGTAAGGAATATAGGCATTTATTGTTTATAGTTATTTTACGCTGCTGAAACATTATCTTCTGATAAATGGTTGTTTTACAGTTTATGATCAGCCACTAGTTATGAACCTATCATGTAGATCATTGTGACCTTAGCGATCAATGTTCAGTAAATTTTAATTATCTTAATCATATCATCATCATGCATATTTTGGATCTTATATGGGTTTTACTTTCTTCATCCACGTTTTTCATTTAAAGATATTGAGTGAATGCAGTCGATATACTGGATAAGAATGATTTGAACACTGATTCTTATCAGCTGACATAATTTTGTTATATGCTGTTGTCTATTAATTTCCTTCTCTCCTGGCATCTGATTTGTTTTCTAAGACTGAATGTACAAGAATAAAATGATGCAAAGATTTTTTCTTTTTTTGTTGTTGTTTCTCTAGCAGCAATATAGTTTTAAAGTGCTTTTCAATTGTTGTGACACATTTGGTTTTGCAGGTAAGAATTTTTGGTTCTCTAGTGAAAGGACTTCGGATTGGAATGGATTTGTTACTTTCATTACAGAATGAAAGGGAAGTGATCTCATCATTATCAAAAATATTTAAACTTCCAGAACTAAACAGTAGTTCTGGGCTAGACAAATTTCTTTCTGAATTGGAAGCAGCTATTGATAGTGAATTTCCTAGTTATCAGGTCTGCTTCTTTATGATATACATTCATGTGTTGTTGGGATGTTTGAACTATAACATCTTGTTCATTACCCCTGTGCTTGGATGCTTTTGCATATGCCAACATGATATTTTTCTTCTCACAGAATTTGTTCACATCATTTTTTGGTCAATTATCTTAAGCATATTTTATGAATGTTATTTTATTCTCCATTAGATTTTCTTGTATTATCTCTATTATGTTTTTGAATAATTTCAATGGAAAACTACCTAAGTTATAGCACCTTTAGTTCATAAATGATTGAGAGTAATTTTGAAATATGAAAATTAAAGGAAAGAATGTAGGAGAGAATATGGACATAGGATTTATGTGATATTGTCGTTGACATATAGTTTAAGGAGCCTTATTTAAGGGAGAAATTATATAAATATTAGATAATAATATGTTAATTAAGATAGCATTGATGCTTCAACTTTAATTAAGATAGCATAGATGCTTCAACTTGTTACATATAAAAGTAATTAATAACATAAGCTCTTTTTACTTCAGAACAAATTCACTGAGCTAACAGTACTCTCCTCTCCTGGGAAGAGATCCATCAAACCACCCTTCCTGAGCTGAACAAATAATAAAAGAACTCTTTTTGTTTGGGAAGAGATTCACCAAGCCAAAAATCAAAACAATCTTCTCACTTAGGAAGGAATTCACCTAACTAACAACACCTTGAAATCATGAAGTCTTGAACTCACAAGGGTTTGAATAAAAACATTTGACTTGTACAAAAACCGGCTGGTTAATACATATGTAAAAGGAAAGAATGTAAAAGAAAAAATAGACATAATATTCCGTGGTTTGGCCATAAAGGCTTTCGTCCACGGACACAACTACCAAAAGGCTATATGTTTCTTATTGATAGTACAAGGAAAAGAAGACTGATACACATATTAGGTAATAGCATCTCTTGATTTATGGAATAAAATCGGGGTTAACTAAGATTTTAGTAAATCAAATGTGACTACAGTCAATTTCTGAATATTCTAAGAGTATCCTTTCTAATTTTTGCATTAGGTCTGTCTGCACAAGCATACAGCACTATAGAGACACATTATTCATTTTGCTGTTATTAAACAATTTGATTACTTATATATCTGTATTTTGCTAATTTATTCATGATATCGGTTTTTTAATTTCTTACCTATTCCTGACATATTGTTGATATGAACAAATGGTCCAGAATCACGAAGTGACAGATTCAGAGGCTGAAACTCTTTCAGTACTGATTGAGCTATTTATTGAGAAAGCTGCAGAATGGTGTGAAGTCATTCATGCTATTAGTTGTATTGATGTGCTGAGATCCTTTGCAGTTATAGCAACGATATCATGCGGTTCCATGTGTAGACCTGTCATTTTACCTGAGTCAAAAATCACAGCTTCCAAACAAAAGGCTGGAGGACCTGTTATTAAAATAAGAGGGCTATGGCATCCATTTGCCCTCAGAGAGCATGGAGTAACGCCTGTTCCAAATGACTTGTTCCTAGGCGAGGATGTAGATGGTTATCATCCTCGCACTTTATTGTTGACTGGGCCAAATATGGGTGGAAAATCAACACTTCTGCGTGCCACATGTCTTGCTGTTATACTGGCGCAGGTTAGGTTTGTTACTGTTCAGAATTTATAAACTTATGCATGGTTGGCCAGGATCCTCTCATGTATAGGGTAATAAATCCACAGCAAACTCTCATATTCAAACCTACCTTTGAAGTCTACACCTTATGCTCTAGTTATGTTGTATTGCAGCTTGGTTGTTTTGTGCCTGGTGAGAACTGCGTCCTTTCACTCGTTGACATCATTTTCACTAGGCTTGGTGCCACCGATCGAATTATGACTGGTGAAAGTAAGTTAGATGAGGATAAAAGTTCCTTTTTATTAGTATGCTTCTCTTTTTAATATCCAAATTTGTTTCTTTGTATGTATGGGTTATTTTTCCTCGACTATCTTATATTCTTTGGAGTAAGTATTCAAGATTTTGAATTTAAAGCACCTTTTCTGGTGGTGTTTGTGATGGTGGATGAATAGAAAAGATATCAAACTAGTGGAAAAAAACTAAAAAAAAAAGGAATCTGGGCTCTTGGGTATTGTTAGGTTGCTGGAAATTCAAATTTCAGTAACAGTTGTGAAACTTCAGAATTGGATTGCTGGGAACTTAAGCTGGAAAATTGCTGGAATTTTAGGAACGAAACAAACAATGGTGTTCTAGGAATCACTCATAGGACAGAAACTTGGAATCACTCATAGGATAGAAAACTAGGGATCCCACCTAATATCCAAAAATCTCTTAGAAGAAAGCATCAGACCACCCAGGTAGATAAATTTGAGGCCTGCATTATATAAGGGTTGAATTCATGTATATAGAAAAGTTAGAGCCTTTATCCTTGTAGAAAAGACCCTGTCCTTACCCACAGATTATCATAAAGAAAATCAGGAAATAGATTGGGCGTATATTGATAAAAAGATCAGTAAGATAGGATGACAGTGGCTTTTGAGAGGCTACCTCTCTCCCTGGACCCTACAGATCAATTAATTTTGATTCTGCTCGTTTTTTTCCAGCCACATTCGCCTTCCTTGTATATACTTGGTGGTTAACAAACCACCATAACAGACATCATAACAGCCGTGCCTAATCATTCCTCTAGCAGTCAGTAGGCTGGCACTCAGGCTATTCTCATAACAAACCAGACTAACATCAGACTCCAACAAAAAGGGAAAAAAAACTGACTCAATAACTAACTGCTGAGCTGGACACTCTTTGGGTGGTCAAGCCTTCTTGCAGATTCTTCTTTCCCTTCCTTGCATGCACGAATTTGATTTGGGGCTTATCAAACTAAGATATTCAAAATTTAGTATTGAATCCTATTTTGATAGGAATTTTTAAACTATAAATAATTTTAAAATTTGAGCAAATTAGGACAGTGAGATAACTTATTATTAATCCCTGTCTCGTAAGGGAAAACTTTTTACTTCAACTCCCACTTTTTATTCTATCTAATTAAAGCTTGTGGTTGAATGATGTACCCTCTTTTATTTTGTTTATAAATAAGTTCTTTTGCATCAATTTCACTACTGTCTCACTGTTGGTAGATTTTGGTATCTCAGGGTTGAACCGTTTTACAATTGTGTCTTGGATATGATGTGAATTCCTTTTCAATTTCAACTTTTGAAATGCACACTGACAGTCATGTCATACATTAGAGTGTTACAATAAGCTTCCCAAAGACACATCATGATTGTGCAAACTGGAAATGAATCTTAGTCTTTTCCAGGTACATTTCTTGTTGAGTGTGCAGAAACAGCTTCAGTTCTTCAAAATGCCACTCAAGACTCTCTTGTTCTTCTTGATGAACTGGGTCGAGGAACAAGCACCTTTGATGGATATGCCATTGCTTACGCTGTGAGATCTCTTTCTTTGAGCATGTTGTATTTAATTTACTTGTGCACTAAATTTTCTAAGAATTAAAATGGTATCCCAGATTATTTATTCTCATAATCATACTAGCTCATGGGCAAATTAATGGTGTTACATTATTGAATTTACAAAGGTGATTTGAATTGCAATGATTTCCCATCTTTTCTGACCTTAGATAAACAGTCTTTAAGGAATGTAGAAATTGCAAAGGCAAGAGATGCATGTTACTTTAGGAAATGCATTGCTGCAGAATGTATTTATAATGCTGGTGCAGGTACAAATTGTGTGTTTACGAACTCGGTATCTATCCAATCAATATCTGATTAAGGAGTAGAATATAGTTAAATTGAGAAATAACTTAGTCTATTGGTCTTCTCCATCATAGAGCTAATGCTCCGTGCATATTCAAACAGGTTTTCCGCCATCTTGTTGAGAAGGTCAATTGTCGATTACTTTTTGCAACACACTATCATCCGCTCACAAAGGAATTCTTTCGTCATCCACATGTTACTCTGCAACATATGGCCTGTGCTTTTAAACCAAGTTCTGAAAAGCTTAGAGGTGATCAGGATCTGGTTTTTCTGTATCGGCTTAAGACTGGGGCATGCCCAGAGAGCTATGGATTACAGGTGGCAACAATGGCCGGGATACCAGAGCAGGTGGTTGAAGGTGCCTCAATGGCAGGTCAGCTGATGAAAAATTCACTTGGAAGAAGTTTCAAGTCTAGCGAACAGAGGTCAGAGTTCTCAACACTTCATGAAGAGTGGCTGAAGACACTCCTAAATGTATCACGCATTGAAGATAGTAATTTGGAGGATGATGTTTATGACACTATTTTTTGCTTGTGGCATGAAATGAAAAACTCATACCGACGATACTAACTGAAAATAATCCGAATTAGATTCAAAGCCTTTATTCCTTTGATCAGCTACTTCACTCTGTTATCATGCCCTCTTTACGCCATCGTGACCGAATAGTGGTTTTTTTTTTTTCTGAAGAAAATGAGATGCATCAAAGAACCAAGGACCCAGGGCCTTTTACAGCAGAAGCTGGAAGCCAGGTTCAACAAATGGGAAATGAAAGGAAATTTAACAGAAAAGGATTGGGTTAATTGTTAAGCTTATAAGAGTCTAAGCTTTGTCACGGCAGCAATGCTCCATCTTCTCTCTTCATCTCCATTCCTTGGAGTCTTGCCTCTTAGGTTGATTATTTTTCATCCAGCTAGATCACTGTTTCTTCTATCTTCATCTCCAGTTCTCAGCTCTTATCTTTCTAGTGCCTCTCTTCATCTCTAGCTCTTGGCTCTCATCAACCTCCTCCCCTTCAAATCACAAAAACTCGACCATTGTACTTATCGAGTCCCTCTCTGACTGATAGGAGTCTTTTCCATCCTTTTTTTTTTTTTTCCTCTTCTAGTTTGCTTTTGATTGGTAACTACTTTTTGTAAACTTTTCCAAATTCTGCACATTTTCCACTTCTACCTTTGAACATCATGCAGGCCCTAAACTCTCACCCTTTTGTGCAGACTCTCCCACTGATTTTCCCTTGCTATCCTCTTGCAACTTAGCTGATACCAAACTATATGAGAAGGGCTCCTCCTCCTCTGATCTTAAGAAAGATTAGAAGAAAGTGATTGTTGTAGATGGAGACAACACTTCATTACTCCCCTCCAAAGGAAGACATGGGTCGAGTTATAGTCTCGCCAGATTTGGAAGTCCTTTAAGAAGGAGCCCAGTTTTGGGAGGTTTCTATAGTGGGAATTTTTTTAGAGAAAAGGTCTTCTTTTGTAGTGTTGCAAAAATGGGCAAATAATATTTGGAGGAACAAAAAGTTGGTGGAAGTATTACTAGCTGATAAAAACTTAACATTATTTGTCTTTTCTTCCAAAGCCCAGGCCTTAAATTCTTGGAAGAAGGCCTTTGGCATATGATGAATCTTCCACTGTTCCTTCAAAACTGGCAGTTGGATTTTAAGCTGGAAAAAAAAAACTCAAAGTCAATTCCTTTATAAGTTAACTTGAATAATGTCTCCTTCAAATATTAAACTAACAAGGAACATAGTGATTGCAAGTTATCTGGGACAACTTTTATGTATGGATGAAAATACGGCAAAAGGAAAAATATTAGGTTATACTCGATTATGTATTAATATGGACATGTTGAGGGATTTACTAGAACAAATTCTTGTCATGAGATTAGATTTGAATGGAACATTATATAAAGACATTGTAACAATGGACTATCATTGGAAGCCTTCATTAAAGTTACATGGCAAAAGATGGAAGCCAACTGGGAAAACTTTCAAGAAAAGGGATTATATAGAACTAATGGGTGTAGATCAAGATGATAAAGGTGAAAATGATGAGTTGATCTTAAGTTAGAAAGTGCTTAAAACTGGATCCAACACTACCCGATTCAAATGAGCCACTTCAGCCTACGAAGAAAGCATAAACAAACACTACTAATGAAGATCCAATGGAAGGAAAGACAACTCTACAGGAGGGGGAAAAGGGGGATGGTAAGGAAGCAAGCACCTTCCCTTTGACATCGAGCAATGTTGGGGGAAATGAGTTTGAAGAACAATTTACTAGAGTCAAAAGGAGGAAGGGTACTAGGAGTAGAGGTAAAGGCTCCAAAGTCATTTCTTTATGATTGTTGTATGGAATGTTACAGGCCTTAATCACCCCAAAAATACTTTTGGCCCTAAGAGACTTTTTGGCCAATGAAAACCCTTGGAATTTTGCTATTTTGGAAACAAAAATCAGATAAAAAAAATCTTAAGTTTCTTAATAAACTAGGTTATAAGTGGCGTTTTCTTTCAAATTATCAAGCTCATGCATATGGCAAAATTATAGTTGGGTTTGATCCCCGATTTGTAAAGGTTGAGCTTATGGAAATGAAGATGCAAGTTATTCAAATGAGGTGGCATTCTATTGAGCAGAATACATCTATCCTTGCTTAGTTAGTGTATGGATTCAACCATGTTTCCAGAGAAGGATCTTTGGGGAAGCTTACTAAGTTTTCAAAGAAGAGTGGTAGGTCCTTGGTTAATTACAAGTGATTTTAATTCTACTCTCTTTAGAATTGAAGCAGAGGGGCACTTCTCTTTAAGAAACTACTAAGCATTATGTTGTTCAGTTAGGAGTCCTAGACATCGAGGCGGACACTTCTTCTCTTGCAGTAATAAGAAAACTAATGGATGGTCCTTCCGGAAAAAAGCTTGACTGAGTTATGGTCAATAAAAAATGGTTACAATAATTCCACAAAAAAAGGTCCTTTTCTTAGATCCTATGTTCTCAGACCATACCCTACTGAAGGCATGTGATTTGTTCTTAAAGGTGAAGCGATGCTTTCCTTTTAGATTTAATAATTATCTAGTTGAAGTGCAAGGTTTCTAGGACTATTTAAGTAACGATGTGACAGTTAATGTAAAAGGTGTTGGATCGGAAAAAGAAAGCATGCTTAGTTTGGAGAAAGGATAGATTTCAAAACTTTTAAGAAATCATCTTGCAGCGGAAGCAATATATCCAAATCAACATGCTAATGCATACATGATATGGTATAAGGATAATAAAAACATGAACAAGATGAAAGGAATTACCGACTCTTTCGCTATAGCTTTAAATCCTCGCTGCACTATCCTCTCCTTCTTCTTGTATCCAAATCCTTTGCCTTTGAGTCTTTTCCTTTAGCAATCTATCTTCTTCCTTGTT